>CM040401.1:55232661-55785161 GCA_022702515.1 Ilyophis sp. 1 JC-2022 | reverse complement strand
GCGACATTGGGGTACTGGATTTGCAACTGTGGTTGCAGGTTTAAATCCAAGGTGGGGCAGTGCCATTGTACCCTTGAATAAAGTGCTTAACCTGAATTGATTCAGTAATTATTCTGCCATATAAATGCATCGTAAAAATGCATAAACTATGTTCATCGCTGGATAAGAGCGTCTGCTCAATGTCCATATGTACACTGCTCAAAGAAATTAAGGGAACACTTAATCAACACAGTATAACACCAAGTCAATTAAACTTCTGGGATATCGATCTGTCCAGCTAGGAAGCGTAAACGATTGTGAATCAATTTCACCAGCTTTGGTGCAAATTAAAGTGACAACAGATGGACAGGAGAGGCAACAGCAAGACAACCCCCAAAAAGTTAATGGTTTTGCAGGTGGTGGCCACAGACCATTTCTCTCTTTTTATCCTTCCTGACAGATTTATTTTCTAGTTTAGCATTTTGCTAGTGCCCTTGTCACTACTGGTAGCATGAGGCGGTACCTGCAGCCCATTCAGGTTGCACAGGTAGTCCAGCTCCTCCAGGATGGCACATCCATACGTGCCGTCGCAAGAAGGTTTGCTGTGTCTCCCAGCACAGTCTCAAGAGCGTGGAGGAGATACCGGGAGAAGGGCCATTACATGAGAGCTGGACAGGGCCGTAGAAGGGTAACGACCCAGCGGCAGGACCGGTATCTGCTCCTTTATGCGAGGAGGAACAGGAGGAGCACTGCCAGAGCCCTACAAAATGACCTCCAGCGGGCTACTCGTGTGCATGTTTCTGACCAAACTGTCAGAAACAGACTCCATGAGGGTGGCATGAGGGCCCGACGTTCTGTAGTGGGACCTGTGCTCAAAGCCCAGCACCGTGCAGCTCGATTGGCATTTGCCAGAGAACACCAGAATTGGCAGGTTCGCCATTGGCGCCCCGTTCATTTCACAGATGAGAGCAGGTTCAGACTGAGCACATGTGACAGACGTGAAAGAGTCTGGAGACGTCGTGGCGAATGTTATGCTGCCTGCAGCATCATCCAGCATGACCGGTTTGGTTTAATTGACTTGGTGTTATACTGTGATGATTAAGTGTTCCATTAATTTTTTTCAGCAGTGTATATGTAATTTAATTGGAACATATATAAGACATTAAAAAAAAAGTTAATTGCACCACGGAAGGCTTTGCAAATACTATAAATCCGGGGTGCACACCCAGAGTTGATCCGTTTCGGGATTTCATACCAACTTTCTGCTCTCAGCCAAATCATTAATTTGATTGAGTATTTTTGATGAAGTCATGAGCTACAGCTGCAGACTGCACATGTATCCCTGGTGAAAACATTTTACTGTATTGAGTGAGCCAGCGTCAGCACAGCAGTATAACACTTATAATTGTTTGGAACAAAAACCAGGAAACACACCGGTCATACGGGCCTGGAGTTGTAAATCCCTCTTCATTGCTTAACACAGGGGTGTCAAAGTCCAGTCCTGGAGGGCCAAGGGTGTCTGTAGGTTTTATGGTTTCCTTCCCATCAGCAGCCTGGTTAAGTCTTGGTAACAAGGTTTGTGGACTTTTTAACCAATCATTGACTTAAATTAAGCGCTTACTTGTGGAAAAACCAGCAGACACTGTGGCTCTTCAGGACTGACACCTCGATAGGTATATATGGGTATTCGGAATATTCCGTTCCTCTGAGCACAGGCTTTCTCCAACTCTCAGGCTGGTCTTCTGGTTTGGGGATCTGAACTTCCGGATCGCAGATCACGGCATGCATTTCCTGCGCTCCGCCATCAACAGCAACCGCTTGAACCTACTGTGGGACAGAGACCAGGTCAGGCCCGTGGGAGCGCGCACACACACACACACACACACACACACACACACACACACATACGTATACACACACACACATGGTTGGCTAAATGGCTCTAAGTCATCAAGGGTCTGATGTATCAAACGAGCCTCAAACCATCAATCTGCTGCCAGATATGCAGTAGATATGGATGGATAACTTGAAGGGTTTCTTCTCCTGACTTATTTTTTCATAGAGTTCAATAGGAAAATTTGTCAGGAGAAACAACCCTTAAAGTGATTCATCCATATCTACTGCATATCTGGCAGCAGATTGATGGTTTGAGGCTCGTTTGATACCTCAAACCCTTTATGACTTACAGCCATTTTACCAACCATGTACTCCATACTGTTCCAGCATAATATACGGCTAAATCTAGTCCCACCCCCCCAATTCCCATAGAGATATAATAATATAATTTTTTATAACCCATTTTTACTCATCTTTACCAGGGGTGCCAATAATAGTGGAAGGCACTGTATACACACACACACATACACACAAAATTCTTCTTACAGCCCTAATATATAGAACTTGGATGTGTGAACAGTGTGTGCACAAACACACAAACATAAATCATGTGCTCTGTGGAGGTTTATTTGCTTTCGATTTTAGGTATCTGTACAGAAACCCTTCTGTAGAAGATTTACATCCCTTGAAAGGTCATTTGCATGTTTATCAGTAGATGCACAGCTAGGATCTGTCATTGTTTTCCGTTGCACTCTAATGTACATTGCAGCCTAACTAATGTGCAGAACATCTCTCCCCTCAAACCATCTCAACCAAGTTTGTTTTCTCTTGTTTTCTCACAGCTGACAATGATGAAGAAGAAGGAGGCCTTCCTGCAGGAGTTTGAGGAGGGTCCTCTCAGTTTCAAGCCCACATACAAATTTGACCGGTTTTCCGAGAACTATGACACAAGGTACGACATGTACACACACACACCCACACACTGCTAACACGCTCGTGTCTGCTTCAGGTTTGGGTTGAGTGTTTAAAGAGAGGCACTTCCTGCACACGCTTGTCGAGTTGCTGCTCGTGAGATGTTCACTCTTGTCCTCTTTCCTTTTTCACTCTGCAGGCCACAGAAGACTTGGTTGGGGTTTAAGTAAGACTTTAAAAGCGTGCCCCCTCTTAACATCACCCCTTTGTCGTTCCTGCGCACAACCCTTCTAATGATAATGTCCTCCTCTGTCAGAATGCTGCCCCTCAGAAAAGCAGGCTTTGCGCTTTGATCACTGTAGCTTTCACACATGGAAAATAGCACGTCGCCGTATTAACTTTTCCGGGAGCGTTGATAGCACATAGCGAGTTTGCACATGACGGTGCTGATGACTCGTCTGAACACCCATTAAACTCTTGAAAAGAGCTAACTGTAGGTCAAGAGCACAACCGAGATCTATACAGTTGCAAGGTGGTGTGATTTACCTTAGCTTACTAGCCAGAGAAGCTAGCTAATGGTAAGTACCTTGGTAATGAAAGAAAAGTGAACCACAACAGTCCAGTGTACATATACACCTATGGGAACATCTTTTGTATAACTGTATGACAGTATTTGATGCAGTAGAAAGAGCTGTATGGATGTCTTAGCGAAACAAGTCGAGTTTTGCACGTTTGAACCATCAATATAACATGCTATGTTTGCGCTAACATCAAAACAAAACAATTCCATAAATATTACTCGGCCTTGATTCTGCGAAACTTCAGTAAAGTTCCGTAACACACACACACACATACATACACACACGCACACACACATTTTGGAACTATTCAATAATGTTTTGGCAATTAACAATGAAATAAGACCTAAAACAAACCAGATAAGTACTGTTGTAATGATAATACATTTTTGGCTGATGTTTTTGTTTCCTACTGAACACCACACCATTTCTAAATGGACCCTGGTGTGTTTCAGGATTGGTGCTCGTAACAGTGTTTTTGAACTCGTTCATGGTTTTTTATTGTTAGGTAAAGAGGTCATCCAGGCAGATGAGTGATGTAATGAGGCCTCACACATAGGCAGGGTGAGAGTGTAGGGGAGGGTATGGTGGAGCTTCTGTTAGGCAGCCTGCAGTTCTGTGGTATATTGTGATACTCATGCATGTGTCTATTCATGCCTACACACACACACACACACACACACACACTTTCTATACTTGCACATTCTCTCACACACACTCTAACATGCACATTAAAACACACACACACACACATGCACATTCACCACGTGCACATTTACATAAATGCATAAACACACACACGCACGCACAATCATTAAATTACTTGCACGCACACTCGTTGACAGGACACATGCGCACGCATAACAAACAGCCAGCTTTTCATTCCAAACCTCTCCGTCCGTATGTACGTGATAGTTTAGATGTGAGTTTGTGTGTGTTGTCTGGAGTGCGGTCACGTGAGTGCGTGAGCATGTCCATCACAGCTGCTGCTGCTGCTGCAGTGCATGAGCCCATAGAGGTGAATGATGAGGTTTGCGCGCATAGAGAGAGACTCGCTGCTGCTCCAGCTGCTGCTGTATTTCTACGGCAGGCGAGACGGTGAGGTGGCCAATCAGCCATGGACCTCAACACCACGACAGGGAAATGAAGAGGTTCACAATATAGAGCTCCATTAGCACTGATCAGATGTGCTGCACCAGGGCTTTTCAAACTCAGTCAGTGTGCCTTCTGAGTATATTTCCTTTCTTTCCCACCATTACTGCAAACTCTCGTTTGTAACAAGCAGGTGGTCTTATTTAATGTAGACAAATTGAATGGCTGTGCACGCCACAAAGCATTCATGTCCCATGTTCACATTCCACGTCTTTGAAGTTCTTTTAAGTTAGTTCTCAGACAACTAATGATTTAGTTTTTCTGCAATGAGATATATGGCAAATGACTCCTTTAGAAAGTCGTTACACTTTGCTATTGATTAAACTGACTGGTGAAATGAAAGGTGTCCTATTTGCTGAAAGTGTGTACATCTGGTTACTGATAATAAACCACTTGAGTTGCAAGACAAAGCAAATGGCAGTGAGCTAAACCTGTGTTGTGTTAAAATAGGCGTAAGGAAAGAATTATGGAAAAAACTTGAACGCATATTTTTGAGAACCTGAACTGATCAAGAGGTTGGCTGTAACGAAAAGCAGCACATACAGCGAGTGCCCCTGGACAGAGTTTAAAAAGCCCTGTCCTGTATCACAAGACTGCTGCTGACATCATCGCTCTCTCTGCCTCTGATTGGCCAGCGGCAAGAAGAGGAAGCCGGCTTGGACCGACAGGATCTTGTGGAGAGTGAAGCCCAAAGCCCCGCCCCCAGAGGACGGGGAGGAGGAGACCAGTTTGCAGGATGAAGGCGAGGAATTTTCACTTAAAGTGTTGCAGGACACTTACACCTGTAACATGGACTATGGTGTGAGCGACCACAAGCCCGTTATCAGCACCTTCAGGCTGGAGGTAAGGTCTGTCTGGCTCAGGGACAATAAAATGTGGCCTGTATTCAATCAACATTGGGCCTTTGACTTACAAACACAAACGTTACACTTTTTCTTGACACTCAATTTGGCAAGTTGGTTTTAGTGATTGCTGAATTTGTCAAACTGTGAAGAAGAAAATGAATTATTGCTTTTAATTGTTAGTCAGAATTAAGGACAAATGTTGAGTGAATTAAGGCCAGTGAATAGCTTCACCAGTGGAGGACTTTGTTGATAATAACGAATAAGATGCCGACTGATTGGAAGATGCTTTCCCTTGCTCCACTTGGGGATTTGTATATATGGGTTGAGAGTCTGCCATCCTGCAGACTGCGCTACACAATACACTTAAATATTAGGAGTTTACACTTCAGATTGTGTCTGTTGTTCAAATCTACTGATGGAAAACTTGATAACCTGTGCCAGGTTGACATTGTAAAAAATATATATTTCCATAAAGATCATGTGTTCTGTCACAAATTTAGTTCTGTCTTCAACAGGACACAAAACAGGTCTTAACATCAGGTGTCAATTGAAACAATTTTTAAATATATATTTTAAAGGGTAAATTAAAATGTGGGCTATGGAGTTTTCCCAGAAAAGGTGGGTGAATGGGTTTTGGGTGAGCCTGCTAAGTGAGGGTCTCTCTGCAGCTGAAGAAGAAGTTTGAGACCCCGCTGGTCCGGGTGTGTGCTGAGGGCGAGTGGAGCACGGACCATGACGCCATAGCAACCTACAGCATCCTAGAACCCTTCACCTCCAGCAACTGGGACTGGATCGGCCTCTATAAGGTGAGAGGGAGAGAGGGCAGGGTGGGAGGGAGAGAGGGAGAGAGGGAGGGAGGAAGAGGAGGTTGGGGAGGGATAGGGGGAGAGCAAGAGACTGAGAAGGATGAGGCAGAGATAAGGAGATAGAGGTAGAGAGGGCTAGGGGAGGGAGAAAGATGGAGAGGGGGAGAGAGAAGGTGAGAGGGAGGATAAAGGTAGAGTGAGGAAAAGGGGATAGAGGGATATTGAAGGAGTGAGAGGGTGAAGGAGCGATTGAAGAGGAATAGGGGGAGGGGTAGAGGAGGATAGAGACTGTTTTCTCAGCTGATTCAGATAAAGCAGAAGGGTTTAGCCCCAGCCAGACCTCTTTACATCCTCAAAACGAATAACAAAAACAACTCCAGGGAGTGCAAGGGTATTTGAGTAATCTTCCATTAGCTCTTCCTTTTGGTCCGTTTCTCTAGTAAGCAAGAAATTAGGTGAAATTTGTGTTGACGTGAAAAGAAAAGGAAAAGGGTATGTCTTCCTGGTCAGGTTTCTTCACTGCTCCGATCCCCCGGCGATGCCCAACAGTCTGGAGAGCACCGTCTGTCTTCCACCGTACACCGAAAATAGCGTCTTGTTTCCACAAACTCTGAACTCTGAGCACTTATTTTGAGATGAATACCCATACATATGCTACTGTTATCACTAGACCCTCATACAGATTTTCTACTTAAAGCACAACATTCCCAAACTCTCTCTCCTTCTATGACGCTTAATGTTATGTCACAGGTTTCTATAATGTCGATGACTTGGCGTAATCTACCCTTTGCCTAACCGCTTTGGCAAGTCGTTCTGCGTAAGAGCACGCTATATAACTAAATGTAAACCGTGAATGTAATGAAGTGTAGAAACCATAAGTGTGACGTGACTACCATAACGTGTTGGTGTTTTATGTTTCTTGCATGATACCCCATAGGAAGTGAGTGGTGTCTCATTTATGTTTCTCGCTGCAGATTGGGTTCAAGAGTGCCACAGACTACGTCACCTACACCTGGGTGAAGGACGATGAAGTCTCTAGCAGCGATGAGCTTGTAAAGGTATAGCCCACAGCGCTGTGTGTGTGTGTGTCCTTGGAGTGGAGGTACTCAGTACTGGTTAGCTGGCCCTGTGCTAATTCCACATATGTCTGGTGCAGTAAGTGTTCCTGTGTGTATGTCCATGTCTGTGTGTGTCTCTGTTGGGGCGGTGTATATTTCTTGGGGGTAAATATGTTGTCTGTTACTGCATGTTAGTTAAAGCGTGCAGCATACCTGCGTGTGTAGATTGGTTGATTTATTTTATGGATAAAAAGACAACAATCCAGGGGATAAGATGGAAAATGTAAACACTTTTTTCCAACATGGTCCCTGATGTAGTAGAACAGTACAGACAGTAACACATAACATAGTATGCACAATAAAACCCAGCAAACAACAAAAACAACCATCCTATAGAATCTATAGAAAAACCCTTTAAAGCACCTATCATATAACAAACCTTTTACTCACAATTGACAAAAAGGCAATCCTCAATTTCCTGAAAGCCAGAAATCATAAAAAGAACCTCTCAGGGACCTGCCTGTCATCTAATATCTGGTCACCTTACCCCAGAGGTGAACTCTGACCTCTGAACACTCCTCTAGACATTTTAGTACTAAGTGGGAGACTGTTCCACTGTAGAATCCCTGTATAAAAGAATGAACGCTGAGCTACGCTGTTAGCTCGTGGTACCTTGCATGTCCTTACATGGGTGTGTGTGTAATGGGCAAAGAGTGTGTGTTTATGTATATGTGTGTGTGTGTGTGCGGAAGGGGTAAAGAGCATGTATAGGGTTAACATCTGCCTGTCTCTGTGCCCAGGTTTACGTCAGTAAGGAGGAGATCCCGTTGCTCGGAGGTGAATATGTGCTCTGTTACTATAGCAGCAACATGCAGAGCATTGTGGGTATCAGCCCCCCTTTCCAGGTGAGTCCGGGTACACGCGGGCACGCACTGGCATACTGTTCTTCACAGGTACAACACAGGTTTATTGTGACCATAACAGTGTTTCTGTAAAACAGGGATGCAAACTCAATTCCTGGTTTTTGTTCCAAACAATTATTCTGGCTTTGCCTAAACAGTAATATGCACCAGTGCTGCGATAGTACATAACATGCCATATAATGAAGGCCACGCCTACGATGAGGGAAAACTTAACTGAGCCGCGCAAAAGCAAAACGGGCTACATAGCCAGACATACTAGCTTACATCGCCAGTTCAACGTTTCACAGTTTTATGTCTAAGGGTTATTTCAGCAGTCTCTTCCCTACAGAGAGGGCCAGGTACATTGAAACACTCAACGTTGTAGGCTTAAACCCGTTGCCTTTTTCACTACTGGCTTCCATTTTGATAGAAGAGAGGGGTGATGCAGCACTAGATTTCGGAATCAAATTACTCTGAATGACGACGCTAGAATTAGAATTATTTTTGTACCATTTTAGCTTACTATCCATGTCAAGATCATAACTAATGTTTTTGTGAGCAAGCCAGCTTTTTGAAGTGAACATGCTAATGTATGTTAAAAGCAGCCATCATAATAACGTTAGCTAACTCGCCAACATTGTTTCTATAAGATGTGATGTGCTATATAACATTGCTATCTAGTTACACGTCACATCACATCCTAAGGAAACACATTAAACAAACATACAAATTACCTTTCTGACAGCGTCTTACAGCTAATGTAAGTTATAAGTACTTACCAGTGGCTACTAGGAATATAGATGTGACTTGATTATAGATGTGAAGTTGATTCATAACTGCATTTTTATCATCTTGATAATCCATTGACTGCTAATACTAACTATATGGAGTGCGACTGATTGTTTTCCCTCAGCGAGTGGGCATGGCACTGTCTCTATAGCTGACCACAGTGACATATTTTAACCATGGATGCATGTGCAGTCAGCATCTGCAGCTCAATACTCTCTCAATGATTGCATATCAATCTTGCTTGACCATGAACCCCGAAATATCAAAAATATAATTGATCGTGCAAAAAAAAAAAAAAACGTTGACTGCCAGTCAAAAAATGTACATTAAAACTGAAATGATATCAAAAACCCCTAGAAAGTCAACTATCCTCTTTAAGAGCAAAATCCCAAAGTGGATCGGCCCTCATTTTACACCCCTGGTGTGAACAGTCTGCCTATTTTGTGGAAGTGATACAGAGTTATTGGAGAGGAGTGCTAAATGGAGGATGGAGAACGGAAGAGAAAGAATAAAAAAAGAGTCTTTAGTTTAAAGGGAGCGACTGGAGGCTTAGATGAGCTCACAGTGCAGCGCAAGGCCTCTGAATTAAACCTGCACTAAAACAGTCTTGAGTTTAAAGGGAGCGACTGGAGGCTTAGACGAGCTCACAGTGCAGCGCAAGGCTTCTGAATTAAACCTGCACTATATTATTTGTTTTAGGTGCAGACATCCAAGGCGGCCATCGAACAGGGGTTGGTGCCTGAGAACATCAATGGATTGGACAAGCTAACTGCCAATTAACACAAGTGGACCCCTGTGCAGACAAGCCCCCTTCCTTGGAACAGTCAGATAGGCCACGCCTCTCTGGAGCCTTGCACACTTGTTTCCCAGGAGCTGGGAGATCTGTTGTACAGCTGTGCTTCTGGCGTTTCTCCTGAAGAGCCTCTTTATGAATGAATACAGACATCAGCGGTTCTCTCTTGCTCTCTAAGACTGTTTAGATGCTACATGTATGGTAAAGCATGTCATATCTAAAGGAATGAAGGTTATTATAAAGCAGGATTTTGTGCAATGTCACTGGAAATGGTAGTGTGGACAGAGAGGCTTGGATAGATGTGTATGTGCGCTTGCATTGTGGGGGGGGGGGGGGGGGGAGCTGTTGCCCATTGGAAAGAAACCTTTTTTTCCAATCAATATTTTAATCAGTATTTAATTTTATTGTGTAAAACAGTGTAGAAAGTCAAAATGAAGAAGAAACCAAATAGAATAATATTATGACAAAACATAAGGATATATAAATATATTTTCTTAGTTGTAAATTTTTTATATATTATCTTTAACTGCCTCTGTCTTGAGATGTACTGTAATTTTAAAATGTGTGTGTTGATCACATTCAGAATTATGTTGGCTTTCTGTCAGTAACAATATTTGGACTGTGTAAATCATAAATTTTCTGTTCCTATGATTTCAAAAGATGTAGGCTATATTCTGGGACATAACTGTCATTGACTTGTTCATGTTACTCATGATGTTTAGTTGTTATAGAGTGTCTTGTTACTTACAGAATTTCTTTTTTTATCTGGAATTCTAAAACTAGGAGATAAATGAACATTAAAAAATGGACCTAATGTAAAAAAGAATAAATACACCTGCAAATGAACAAACAAACAAGCTACGGACTGACCGATAAAACGGCCCCCAATCACACGTCTGAGTCCGTAACGCCCGTGTGTGAATGCGTGCGTGTCTGTGTATGTTGCAATGCTCATGTACATTAAAACTATATGACATGGCATGTTAATTGAAATATAAATGTTCTTATTCTGCATGTTCTTCTGGCAAAACTGATTTATTGATATCGATTCTGAAATCTAGATTCGCGATGCACATGGAGCACACTGGAATAATATGTTCAGTGTGCACAACTCCACAATTGTATTGTGTGTACGGCAGTAATACTCATCGTAATCTCTAATCAAAACTCGGACGTCAGTCTTGAATTCAATCATCGTTTTCTTTAAGTTTAAGAAGAAAATCTTTTGGATATTATATTCTTTGTAGTCTGCAGCAAGTTCTGTCACTCCCTCCCTCTATCTCTCTCTTTCACTCTCTCTACTCTGTCCATACCTCCCTCCCTCCCTCCAAGGAAAGCCTTGAAGTGCTCTTTTTTTGGTGGAAAAATACCTCTCACAAATGGCAAACGAACACAGATGTTTTATTATCAATAATCTTATTAAAACACGGAAATACACGTGATGTCCTTGTGTGTTTTAATTGACCTGCTTCCTTTATCTATTACTGTTATTATTTGTAGTAGTAGTATTGTTCTTGTTACCATTCATGGTAATATCCTTTTGATTGAAAGATTAAAATCGCATTCAAAAGGAAAGACAATTTCTGTAATTTCTGTATTTTATTAATGCATTTTAGTCCAGCGCTCAACAGTGCAAATTCATCTTTTCATCTTAATTCATCTCATGGCTGCATAATGAGAATGGGAGTCTCATCCACTGGATGAGGCATTTTTAACTGACTATCCTCACTGCCACTCTTCTTGGGTGTACTTGTTTTGTCTCTCAGGCTTGTGTCTTGTATTGTTTTCTATATCCTGTACACCAATGAAACGAGAACGCAGGGAATTACTGTTAACCTGTTATCACTGATGATATGCCTCTTTGTGAAAGCATAGTTCAATTTCTGGGGGGTTTTAATACCTTGATCCCCCATCACACACAAAAACTATGGGCCCCATCACAGAAACATACACTAAAACTGAAATAATATACCGATGGCATCGGTTAGGTGCACCTCAGTTCAAAGAGCAAAGAGAAATAACCTTCTCATATCTCAACCTCTCCCCAATGACAATTCGAACCCTATATATACCTTTGTCTATACGTTGGCAGGTAAATTTGTAGGCCATCGAGAGTTCAGTTCCACTGGGACTTTTATTTTAACCTATGTTTGTTCATAAAGTAAGAAAATAATAATAATAATAATGATTTGTGGTAATCAAAAACAAGATATTTAATGAATACCTGGAATATTAAATGATAAAATACATTTATTTCAAAGATATAGCAAAGAAACACTCAGCCATGCATGAAATAACATAGGAAATGAATAAGGGTCATTGTTGACCCATGTTGTGCATTCGAAGAGGTTTGCATAGCTTGTGCATCAAAGGGTTAAAAAGTCACGTGATTCACAAATGGAAGACAACATTTTGAATTTGTAAAACGCGTTGTACTTGCAAACTGTTCTGGAGTCTACTTGTAAAACATGTTTTGTCTTTGTGAAGGTTGATGTAGCCTATTATTTGCAAAAAAATTTTTTGTTTGATATATGTTTTGCATTTGCAAGCAGTGTTTGCGAATCATGGGATATTTGTAAAACGTACTGTTTGTTAGGTTTTGGCACCAAATTAGCCCCCTGATAATATGATTCACAAATGGAAGACAGAATTTTTTTTAGCCTACTTTTAAAACGCGTTGTATGCGTAGGCCCATGTGAAGTGTGTTGTAGGCTACTTGAAAACTGTAGGCCTATGTGTAGGCTACGTTTTTGCATTTGCAAAACACGCTGTGTTTGTTTGATGATCGTGTTTTTCATTTGCAAAACACTGTGTTTGGTTGCGAATCGTAGGGCATTTGTAAAACGTGCTACGTTTAAGATATGACATTAAATTAACTCCATATAATCACGAGACATTGGCTTTTATATGTTGAAATTCTTCCGCTGCAGTTTACAATGATTTTAAAATTCCCATAGAGGGCAATATTGTGTGTTGTCTCGTCTGTGTCGCTCTATTTTGTCGTCACTGCCGTGTAATCATAATGCGCTGTCTTAAAATATAAAAAACACGTGGAATACTTGTCAACTCCAGACAACTTTTAGGCAAGTTAGTCGCCGATTTAGCGTACATTATGTTTCCTTCTTAATACTTAATATTGTCGATTCATCCTTCCATTTGCTTACATTCTCGATTTTAAGAGTAGTTCTGTTGACGTTTTGAAGTAAATGGTGTAGCCTACTTAGCTTAGTTAAATTGCAAGCTAGCTAACTAGCTAACTCAGGCATTTATAACATTATTGTTCATTGATCGTTCATTTGATCATCATTGGCCATCGAACTTGGTAACGTTAGTATTTTATTAATTAACGTTATAGCGACGTTATTTAGGTGATTCCCGGTAGCTGAAGATGGCTCGTTGACGCGTTGATCAGTTAAAACTTATAGCTAACGTTATTAACTTATATCACGTTTAGAGGGGGAGGGGATGGAGGCCTTGATTTAGGGACTTGATTTACTGAAGAGATTGAACAATTACCATTGTGTATACCTTTGAGGTTGCGTTTAAATCGGACCCCAACCAGGAACCTTTTCTCTCGTTTGCTTTTATTCAGGTCAAGATGAGTGAGGAGACGCAGCGTTTGTTGATCCAATTTCAGGATGAGGGTGGCGAAGCCTTGGGGTCCCCTTTTGACGTGCCGCTGGACATCACCCCAGACAAACTGCAGCTGGTCTGTAACGCCCTCTTGCAGAAGGTACGTGGGCCACCGTTATAGTGCACTGGGCCACCGTTATAGTGCACTGGGCCTGTTACCTGAGTCATTCCACCCAGAATCTTTGAACTTTTAAATTGGAGTTACTACCATTTACTCACCAAATGAAGCAGTCATTGTAGAGACCAGGTTAATTATGATGGGGGTTTTAAACAAGTCAGTTCAGGCGTGTGTGTGTTGGCAGGTAATTGTAGCTCCGTTCATTACAAACTGGGGGGTGAATCACAGTTATCCATCACTGACCCTCACGTTTTTGCGTCCTCTCCCTTTCCCGTCAGGAGGAGCCGGTGCCCTTGGCGTTCTTTGTGAACGAGGCAGAGATTGTGTCATCACTCGGCACATGTGTCCAGGCGCTAGACCTGGAGACTGAGCGGGTGCTCCCAGTGGTATACCAGCCGCAGGCAGTGTTTCGCGTACGTGCGGTTGCTCGCTGCACCAGCTCCCTTCAGGGTCACACAGAGGCCGTAATCTCTGTAGCCTTCAGCCCCACGGGGAAGTAAGTGCGGGGACTCGGGCTGGTGTAAGAGGGCTAATGCCTTTTTTATGGGCTAGTGCAGTGGTTTCTCTACTTTATCCTCTCATGGCCCCCTTCAATGAACCCTCTTTGGCTTAGAACACCCCCAAGTCTGTTAAATAGACTTTACACTGCAGTCTGTCATGGGTGGTGGATGAAGATCCTGGAGGGTCTGTGCCAAAGAGGGTTCATTTATGTCATTTTTTTGACTTTACACATTGTAATCGTGAAAAGACTTCTACATACATGTAGCCTTTTACTACTCTGGATGGATTTTATAATGTGTAAAGTAACAAAATATGACACTCCAACAATGAAGGGTTAATAAAATACAGTAACATTGAATTGGGGTGTAGTTCCCATTTAAGGTGCACAACATTTGATCTACAGCTGCTTGCACTGCGTTGTCTGTAGGTACCTGGCCAGCGGGTCGGGGGACACAACGGTAAGGTTCTGGGACCTGACGACGGAGACGCCTCACCACACCGCCAGAGGTCAGTGCATAATTCACCCGCACGTAATGGTATCGGTTTCAACACCATGTGTGAAAATGTATCGCGTTTCTGGTCCTGGAGCCACAGTGATATGGGAGTCTCTTTTTCAGGACACACTCACTGGGTTCTCGCGATTGCCTGGTCACCTGATGGCAAGAAGTTAGCCTCGGGGTGCAAGAACAGCCAGGTGTGTGCCCGTCTTGCTCCGTTCCCAGAGTTCACTAACAAACAGGAGAATATAGAATGTGTGATGAGAATTGGCCGTTTGGCCCGTGAAGGGTTGTCATTTACAGGGCCTAAAGCAGGGGTGTAGGACTCTGGTCCTGGAGGGCTTAAGTGCCTGCTGGTTTCTACTCTATTTCAGTACCAATGATTAATTGAAGTCCACACATCTTGTTTCTTACGCCTAAATTTACTGCGGATAAAAAGAAAACCGCACAAACCCAAAGGCACTGTGGCCTTCCGGGACTTGAGTCTGAAGCTACCGGTGTGTTAGATTCGAGAATTAGATTAGATTTAAAACATTATGTTTAAAAACATAAATAAAAAATAAAATAAAAAAATAATTCCCTCGTATAATTGTACTAAACCTCTCTATGAACTTTGTCCACACTAGTTGTACAAGGCCCTGGGATTCCATTTTACATGCATATTAAAGTTGTAAACTCATTTACTGATTTAACAGCTGAATTGAATATGTAGTGAAGGAATAGAAGCTATCCAGGACTGTGTAAAGGCAGCACTTTAACACCATCAAGGGTCTCTGCCTATGCTATACAACCTGGCAACCTGTATGCGTGTCAGGGAGGTTTATGAGGACATCTGTCAGACAGGAGGGCGGGGCCTTACTGACCGGGCCGCGGTGCTATTCCCCCCCAGGTGTTTCTGTGGGACCCCAGCACGGGGAAGCAGTTTGGGAAGGCCCTGACGGGACACAGCAAGTGGATAACATGGCTGTGCTGGGAACCGCTGCATCTGTGAGTGTTTTGAGCATGTTCATTTGTTTTTCCTTTCACTGGGAGGGCAAGAAAAGGTAAGAAAGAAGAAAGGAAATGTATCATTTAAAACGTGGGATTTGTGCTTTTAATTATATATTAACAGATGGAAATAATCTTTCATGTATATAAAATCTATAATAATCTGTGATGGTTATGAATATACAAATGACAAATGTTCGGACTGCCGATTGTATGGCACGATTCTAACATGATTAAGTGGTGTTATGCACATTCAGACTAAGAATGTTGGCTTGATTTTATATTTGATGCTAGATTTAGACACATTTACATTTGCGTATTTGATCGCGCACATTTTGCGGTTTGTCTTGCCGCCTTTCTCTCTGTTCCCATCTCTCCACTCTTCTGCCAGTTTCCCTCCATTCCTCTGTCTCTCCATAAATCAGTCTCGCCACATAAGTCTCTTGCTCACTCTCCCTCTTTCCCTCTGCCGGACTCCCTTTCTCTCTCTCCTTCTTGCTCCTCTGTCTCTCTCCCTCTTTCTATCTTTCCTTCTTGCTCCTCTGTCTCTCTCCCCCTCTATCATGCTGGCTCTTTGCCCCCTCCCCACCGTACTGATTCTCCCCCTTCCTCTCCTCCTTCCTCTCCTCCAGTAACCCAGAGTGCCGGTACCTCGCCAGCTCCTCTAAAGACTGCACAGTGCGGATATGGGACACAGTGTTGGGACGCTGTGATAAGATCCTGACGGGACACACCCAGTCAGTCACCTGTGTCAAGTGGGGGGGAGACGGACTCCTCTTCACCTCCTCTCAGGACAGGACCATCAAAGTGTGGAGGGCCAAAGATGTAAGGGTGGTCCGTATGTGTGCTTGTGTGTGTGTGTGTGTGTGTGTGTATACGCGCGCACACAGCAGTGTGCTGCTTTAAGGGAATCCAGTGTGCCTGTGTGTGTGTGTTGCTTTCTAGGAAACCTGCATATGTGCCTGCATGTGCAACAGCTTGTCACTTCTAGGGAAAGCATTCTTCTTCCAGGGAAAGTGTGTCTGCTTATGTGTGTACATGCAAAAGTGTGTCACTTGTGCCTCTGTTTTTATTACTTATTCAAAGTGAAATTGGATTTTGGAGTATAAGGCATTTAGCTATTGTTGTATAATGGGTAACTGTTTCAGGGGTGTAGAAGCAGTAACTGTTTCAGGGTGTATAACCGGTACCTGTTTGTGTCTGTTTTGTCTCTGCTGCGCTGGTATCTCTGTTTTATGACCAGTTTCAGTGGATGAAATACCTAACCCGTCAGTTTGACTCAGGGTTTCGCTCTGTGTTTCAGGGGGTACAGTGCCGTACCCTGCAGGGCCACGCCCACTGGGTTAACACTCTGGCGCTCAGTACCGACTACGTTCTCCGGACTGGCGCATTTGAGCCTGCGACCGCCACCATCAACGCCCAGGATCTCACTGGATCACGTCAGTGGTCTCCCTGTCTTATGCTGCTCTGTAGCAAGCCTGGTTATTTTGTGTGTGTTTGTGCATGTACGTATTTATTTATGAGGCGCTGTTTTAAAGCCATATCTTCAGACGCTTAATTTGTATATTTTCTGTAGAGGAGGAGCTGAAGGAGAAAGCCCTGCAGAGATATAACAGTGTGAGGGTAAGTCTGGTTTGTGTGTTCGAGTTTGTGATCACTGTGTGTGATGTGACGGTATAGAGTGCACATCCATGTCAAACATTTCTCCCTCTTCTTTTTTTCCTCCCTGTCCTCGCTCTTTCCCCTCTCACTCGCTCTTTCCCCTCTCACTCGCTCTTTCCCCTCTCACTCGCTCTTTCCCCTCTCATTCACTCACTCACTCACAGGGTGAGGGGACGGAGAGGCTGGTCTCGGGCTCTGACGACTTCACCCTGTACATGTGGAACCCCGCGGAGGAGAAGAAGCCGCTGGCACGCCTCACGGGTCACTTCGCCCTTATCAACGAGGTGCTCTTCTCCCCTGACACCCGGCTGCTGGCCAGCGCCTCCTTCGACAAGTCCATCAAGATCTGGGACGGCAAGACGGGCAAGTGAGTGACAGCGGACTTCTCTGCCTAACACTGTTTGAAATGCTGCTTTGAGTCTCCCCCTGCACCCTGAGTTTATCTGAGGAAGTCACTGAGCTCTGGTTTAGTAACAAAGCAATTGCTGGTTTTGGCCATTTTTTTTTAATGACAAAGGCCGGAAAATGTAATTCCCTCCGGACATTCGGGCCAGTAAAAAAACAAAAAAATATGTAACTTTGCAATATAGTAATTTAACATATTTAGTTTCAAAACCACGGCAATTTATCATTAGACCTATTATCACCGCAAATCAGACAACGCTACTCTCACAAAATCCTCTATTTCAAATAGTCTGTCCCTCGGCACTCTGCGGAGCTTGCAGTGACATAAGACGTAACGTCAAGGCTAGCCTGTGTGGTGTAGCTGCTTGCGAGCTAGCATTCAATAATGGCTAAACAATCTTCTCTTAGTACATGTTTCGGTTCTAACACTAATAGAAATAATGAAATTCAGGCTAGATTAGCTGACCCAGAGCCAGAAGTGCAAGTTCTCTCTGCACTGCCTGCAGGTAACAAAACGAGAGGTTTCAGGACTGAATGGAAAGAGAAATACACATGGTTAAGATGTGAAAATCTGGTCTGACTTTCCCGAAAGCGTTGTTTGTTAACGTTAGGTCGGATCCCAATTGTCACGCGTCGTTGCTGGCTCTTTTCCTTATAGCATCTTCTGCAACTCTGCAATTTGCCTTGGAGTAAAGAAATGCTAAAATCGTTATTCAAAATGAGGTTATTGCTCGTTATTCTGAAGAAAAATGTGTTCTAATAAACTAATGATGCAAAATCTGTAACATATTGTTAGGCTACTACATTAAATGCACCTGCCTGTCGTTCATGCATTGAAAATAGATATGGTCGTTTTTTTAATCATATGTCCGTCAAACTGTAATCATTCCGGACATTCTGGCTGGCAGTTTAAAATCCTAGCGCGACCTCTGATATGTACTCTCAATTTTATAGCTTGAGTTGTGTCAACCTGGTCAGACTCGTAGTAACTTAGGTTTATGAGGCTAGGTGGCAGTGGAAAGACTAGGATTGTGTGTGTGTGTGTGGCATGTTCCTTATGACAGAGGTATAAACCGGGCAGATATAGGCTTGTAACATGGCAGCTCTTGGTGTGTGTGATGGCGTGTGCTTGGCTCTGAAGGTGCTAGTGTCGGGGGCTGTGTTCTGCAGGTACCTGACCTCCCTGAGGGGGCACGTGGCGGCCGTGTATCAGGTGTCTTGGTCGGCGGACAGCAGGCTTCTGGTGAGCGGAAGCAGTGACAGCACCCTGAAAGTGTGGGATGTAAAGACAGGGAAGCTGAACATAGACCTGCCTGGGCATGCCGACGAGGTGAGCGCCCCCTGCTGGCCATCGTCAGGCCCGCGGGTTTCTGCAACAAAGTGGGTCTGGCATATTTTTAAATTTATATTAGGCCATTTCTGACACTGAACCGTGTGTGTGTGTGTGTGTGGTTAAAGGTCTTCGCTGTGGACTGGAGTCCAGATGGACAGAGAGTGGCCAGCGGTGGGAAGGACAAGTGTCTACGGATGTGAGTATGACTTAAGTTACAGTTTTTAAATGACCGCTCAAAATATACTTTTCTAAGACCTTTTTTTGAGCTTTGCTCTTTTTTGAATTATTTTAGATGGAGGAGGTAGCCTTTCTGCAGCTATCTGCACCGTGCGAAAACTTCACCTGCCACGACGCCTCGCAACTTGGCGTCACCCTGCATCATAAACAGACTGCGAAGGGAACTCTGGCCATTTTGAAGGAGCACAGAGTGATGCTAATCATTGTACCCACAATGCACCTCTCTACCCAATGAGAGACCTTCACTGCCTGGAGGTCTAGTCATGTGACAAGGTCAGAGGAGGTGGGAGTAATCGAACCATCTTAACTCAATCCTGTCTTTGGAGGTGATGTCTCGTATGGATGAGGTTGCTTTGGAGCTTTGTCTCGTCTTGTATAAGTGTGTGTCTGTATTTGCAGATTTTCTGACTAAATGCATATCATATGTGGGGTCACCCATTGTTCCTAACTCCTAATTTTTAGGAGTGAAAATGTCATGTATTTTTACCCAAGAAAAGTGCAACAATGAATGTAGTCAGTCTACCATGTAACCTAGTTTTGAATAAATTCAGACTAGTTCTCTGGCATCAATGAGAATCACAAAGTATTTTTCAGCACAATGTTACACACGTGCAGGTGTATTGATATTGATCTTAGTTGTGAATATAAAATTGTATTCAAATAAAAAGCTGTATAATGGTTGTACAAAAATTAATCAAAGAAAACGGATATTAGTAAGCCTGCTTTATCTAGTTGAGATTTCAAATAATTATTTTTTATCCTGGAAGCAACAAAGTTCTTATACTACTCACGACAGGAAGATTTGGTATTCCTTTTGATGAAACACCAAATGTTTTCATCAAAAGGAAATGTTTTTCCTGTTCATAAATTTGAAAAAACTTTGTACTGTTTAACTTTTGGCTTAATAACTGATTCAAATGTGAGGAATTCTTATACAGGGTCCACAGGTTTTTTTTAAATCTAACTATAAAAGTAGTATTCATCTTATTTAAAATATAATGCAATGTTGAGGCCAAAAAAAAGTTATCAGAATGAGGTTCGGTCCACAGGCTTCAGAACGGACGGGGGCAATGGCATTTAGTCCTACAAAACTCCCTTAGAGTGCGGTTGGAACAATCAGTCATATGGCAGTTTTGTGTAAATATAACTTGTGTATTATACAATACTTTGTCCCTTTCTCTAAATACAGGACTGATGTATAGGTTTATTTGTCCCGAACAGGAAAGAGGCAGCACAAAACAGATTTCTCAGTTTATTCAGTCACTTCAGACCCAGTGAAAATGAGGTTATGTGGAATACATTTCAGTAGCTTGTACTTGTTGGCAGACTGCTGGCGGAACACAATCGAGTATCTTAGTTGGAAACGAGTTCTGCAGAAACCCAGATCAGCAACCGCACCAAATTTTTTTTCAAAATTTCACAACCACAAATGGTTAGCAATCATTACATGTATTGGTTTCGGTTGGTTGTCAATAACGTGGAATAGGTTTTTACTTTGTGTGACTTGATAACACCATAATTGCTGACACTGGTGAGTTCTGAAACGGGGAAATCCACGTGTTCGCAGAATTCTTTCATCCCTGTTCAGTACTGAAGCACACATACGTTAGGTGCCCCAGACACTGCTGGTCAGTTTGTCCACACTGCATGCTGCACACGTTTTTGCACACAATCTCCTAATAAAGCCAAGGACACAATCCTAGGAAGCCACTGTCAATTATTACTGTTATTTTTTCATTTTGTGAAAGATGTCCTGAAAATGGCAGCAGGTGGTGGAACCGGCCACGCTTGTGCAGGCCACATCAATGAAGGTTTTGCTTAAGGCTGTATTTTTGGAGGGGTTACATTTCTCTCTCTAAAGCTGGAATGGGCAGTCGTATTCCTCAGAGAGCCCAAGTTCTGAAAGTATTCACAGGTTTTTGAAGCTGCCTTTAGTGAAATGGCCCTGTATGCTGATGGCACTCTCATATACCCAAGTCTGTAGCGACATCGCAAGTGTGCAAACCAATTTGCCAGGAACTACCAATCTGAGCAAATCCAAAATGTAACCCGGCAGGCTGAATTAATGGCATGCTCCATTTCTACTTAAAATGTACTTTCCGGTTAGGAAGTGATGTTTACCGAGAACATCAGAGTGTCCAACTTCCTAACCAAATGACAGAAGCCAGCAGACGAGCCAAATTGACCCATCGCAGCTGGAGAACGTTCGATTAAAAGGCATGGGTTTAGCTGCACTGGCTTCAGGCCAGGACGAGCCCTTGGAAAAAAAAAAACATTTGACTGAAAGCAACACTTAGAATCCACGTCAACTTTAAAAAACGGATTCATGAATGAACGACGACGACTCATCCTAATTTCGCAAACACCTCTATGAATGCTAACGCCGTAAAGCGCTACCGAATTCTACTTAATAGCTTCAGCTGGTAGATTGGTAAACAGCTAAGGTTTCCAGTTGTAAGGCAAGGTTAAGATGCACCCAGTTTTGTTGATTTATGAAATACCTTGGATGCACTTGTCATGTATGGAATCCTTACACCAAAGGCCTTTTACCAGGAAAACAAAGTGAAATTATTAAAAATACTTGCGTATGTGTGGCCACAGACTGATGACTCATATGAAGGTACAAAGAACTGTCTCAGCCCATTCCATAAAGAATCTTTAGGCATAGCGGGGTGAGTTTAAAGGCTGTTAGCAGTAATCTCGGACCTCGTATGCACGTCTACAGCAGACAAGGACTTCTCCTATGTTGAGTAGACTCCCACTAGTCAGTTACTGAAATACTCCATAAAAGCTTGGTGAAGTAGAAGACACTTGGTGTGTGATGTGGTTAAGGTGAAAAAGACATGAAAGGAAACGTTGCTAGTCATTGTGAACGTAGCAAATACCTCCCTATGTTGAGTTAAAACTTTGTGCGTACAAACATGGCTACTTTCCCTCTATACCCGTCAGGCTCTCCTCTTCTCTCTCCCCCTCTGTTCTTTCCCCACTTCCCTCAATCCCCCCTATCTCTTCCCACCTCTCCTCTTTCTTTCTCTCACCCTCTCCTTCCCAAACTCTCCCTCCATTTTTTTTCTTCATTCTGTCTTCCAGACGTTGTTGAGCATCTTGACAACTTCCTCGTAGATGACGAACACTATGGCCACGTCCAGACACACTCTACCCAGCCGTGGTACTGTGCCCTTATAGAACCTGCAGAAGCACACACAAGGGGAGGTTAGAAGACCACTGGTCTCAGAACCCAGACCAGAAGATCTGGAGAGGTCTCAAGATACACTCGCCTCACTGTCTGGGAAGTTCATGATTAATTTGAAGTAGTAACTGACCATCGGGTTATTAGCAAAGCACATCTCTGGAAGTTGGGCGGACCTGTGCAAGCCTAATCATAATGATGCCAGGTTATGTGCATGTGCCTGTCTGTGTGTGGATGTGAATTGTGTTTTTGGCAGAAGGGGCCAGGAGCAGCACTCACGCTTGTGGTCCCTCATTGCGCAGTATCTGGAAGGCACAGTCTACAGTGTTCCTGTATCGGTGAGCCTCCAGCCCCTTAACAGAAAACAAAAAATTCACGAACAGACACGCATTATATTGTCCCAACATTTACTGACACAAATTGACCGTTTATTTTCCACTTTATTTAAAGGGAGGCATTTACAAAGGGAACTGTTTATTTGTATAAGGAATGAAGTCGACTTGTGCTGATGCTCTGCTGACCACATTGCCATTTGGAGGCCCCGGGCCGTGCTTGTTGTCGACCCTTGCCCACACACATACACACCTGCATCCTGGTCTTGACCACATCGAGGGGCGTGTTTCCAAACACGCTCGCGGCCCCAGCTGTCGCCCCGAAAGCTGCCGTCACCACTGGGTGCATCTCACGCATGGGGTCATCACCTAGGGGACACGACCTGTGGTCAAACTGCGGATGTCTGTCTCTCCTTCCACACGCACACTGCTGTTTTCATTTACAACTTCCTAACACAGGGCAGTTATATTGACTAAAATGCACTTGAGCCTGTTTACAGTACATTTAATATAGCATCTAGTACCCCAACCCCCTCAAGTGGCCTTTACTGCTCTCACCAAATAAAAAGTGTAATGTAATAAATGAAAATCAGAGAAATCCGACTGTATAAATATAGTGGGGTAATTTCAGCGCCCTACTTTAAATATAGTAGCAATGAACCCGTGCGGCTCACCTTTATACCAGTTGCGGAGCAAGTTCATGACGTAGAAGCGTATAGCCTGGTTGGAGCCTTGTTTCAACACTGTTGCTGTCAAGCCCTGGTAAGTCCCTCCGATTCCTACACACAGGAAAAGACCGTTTTCCTGCCACACATACTGGCAATACATGCGGTAAATACATTCAGTACATACATTCATCCAGAGTAATTGGGAATACTGATTTTTAGACTGATTTAAATGTATCTGGGGGCCACTGGCATTTGGCTTTATTGAATGTTCCATCAGCTGTTAAAGAGTGCAAAAACTCTGGATGAGTGTGCTTATGATATACCAAAGTCCTCTGCCCATGGTTGAGACATTTTTTATATTAAAATCGGGATTTCCTGGATAATCAGGAAAAATATTAAGATACATTTCAAGGATGTATATTATACATCACTGGAACTTATAATTTATTATAACTACTATGACTGGATGTACTGCACCAGTACCCATATTCATAAAGCGTATCAGAGTACGAGCGCTTGTCTAAGATCAGGCTTCCCCTGTCCACATAACTTCATGCAGTACAATCTCAAATGCAAAACTGACTCCAGATCAGCACTCCTGCTCGGAGGCACTATGAATATGGACCCAGAAAGCAAGCTTTTTTGCAAAGCAAAAACTGAAGAGTGGAAATTAAGATGTTTTTCCCAGTGCTCGTTGTGACTTTGGAAAAGAAAGGCGCGCAAACGCAGAAGGAACTCTGCGTTTCTTACCTTGGGCTTTGACGATCTCCCTCACACCATGGAAGAACCCTCTATACTGTGGCCGCAGAGAACACTGATCGTGAATGAACTTCACCTAAGAGAGGGAGAGAAATGTACCTTATATTATATAGCATCGTTTGATCAACTAATTTCATAACACTTTACAATATTAAAAGAAATCTAAATGTACAGATCATTCAAATTTACACCTGTACTCATTTTCTTAAATGGACATGTTGTTACTTATGTTTATTGTAGTAGTGATATATACCAAATATATTCCTTTTCATAATCTTTTACAAATTCTGTCATGCTCAGCAAAATTATTTTGCAATGAACTATGGGAGCTTGAGGCAAGATAAGGACCTAAATAAACTACTGTAGAATGCATAATGCAAAGGCAGCTTACTGTTGTAATTATAAACATTCAATTATAAGACCTTTGATAATAAAATTTAAAAAATTGTGGTCACTGGAAGTGTGACCCAGCCCAAAATCGGACTAAAAGACCACAGACACAGGTGCTGTCGTTGCTATGCTCACCTTGACGGTCTCCATGGGACAGACCACCAGGATGGCCTCAGCCACGCCCGCCCCAAGCCCGCACAGCAGGCTGCCGGTGTTGTCCAGGCGACCGTTAGCATCCCGCATGGGGTTGCTTAGCATCTCGAAAGTGCCGAACCTGGAGTGGGGGTCAAGCACAGAGACTCAGATGCAAATGTGAGTCCAGGGCCCTTTGCAAATACACTGCTCAAAAAATTAAGGGAACACTTAATCATCATAGTATAACACCAAGTCCATTAAACCAAACCGGTCATGCTGGATGATGTTGCAGGCAGCATAACATTCGCCACGGCGTCTCCAGACTCTTTCACGTCTGTCAAATGTGCTCAGTCTGAACCTGCTCTCATCTGTGAAATGCCAATGGCAAACCTACCAATTCTGGTGTTCTCTGGCAAATGCCAATCGAGCTGCACGGTGCTGGGCTGTGAGCACAGGTCCCACTACAGGACGTCGGGCCCTCATGCCATCATCATGGAGTCTGTTTCTGACAGTTTGGTCAGAAACATGCACACGAGTAGCCCGCTGGAGGTCATTTTGTAGGGCTCTGGCAGTGCGCCTCCTGTTCCTCCTCGCACAAAGGAGCAGATACCGGTCCTGCCGCTGGGTTGTTGCCCTTCTACGGCCCTGTCCAGCTCTCCTCATGTAATGGCCCGTCTCCCGGTATCTCCTCCACGCTCTTGAGACAGTGCTGGGAGACACCGCAAACCTTCTTGCGACGGCACATATGGATGTGCCATCCTGGAGGAGCTGGACTACCTGTGCAACTTGAATGGGCTGCAGGTACCGCCTCATGCTACCAGTAGTGACAAGGGCACTAGCAAAATGCAAAACTAGAGAAAAATCAGTCAGGAAGGATAAGGATAGAGAAATAGTCTGTGGCCACCACCTGCAAAACTATTTGATTTTTGGGGGTTGTCTTACTGTTGCCTCTCCTGTTGCCTCCATCTGTTGTCACTTTCATTTGCACCAAACCAGGTGAAATTGATTCACAATCATTGACGCTTCCTAACTGGACAGATCGATATACCAGACGTTTAATTGACTTGGTGTACTGTGTTGATTAAATGTTCCCTTCATTTCTTTGAGCAGTGTACTTTGAAGTAGCTTCTCTCTCCCTTTTTGTGGTCTCAAGTGAACACTGTGACAAGGTGAAGTTTAAGCCATATTGCTTTAACCTGTCCTTGCTCTATAATTCAGGTGAAGGCTGGACACAAGGCAGGTGTTTGTACGTGTATCCTAATAGTTCCTGTTTGGAACACAGGTGTGTGTGTGTGTGTGTTGGGTCTTACCGGACAGCAGCTTTTGGAATGGACCCATAGAGCAGGGAGCTAAGGCCACGGTATAGACCCCGTAGTCCGTGATCCTGAACCGTCAACCTCACACAGTCTCCTGCATGTGGGTGGCGAGACAGAATTTTTTTTTTCAATCCATTAATTCAATTTCAGAATTGAAATTCAGTTGACCCCAATCCTGCTGTTCAGGCCCAGGTATGTGGCCTGTACATTCAATGTGCATAGAGAGCCACAGCTCTCCCAAGTTTCCACAGATTAATGTGCTGCACCCCCAATCCCAACCTCTCCAATGGCCTTTACTGCTCTCACCAATTCCCCTGTATCTGGGTGGGTTGGCTCTCTCGTCCAGCTGCAGTTGTGTCTTCACGTATTCTGTGGGGAAGGTTATGCAGATCTCAATGCCCCCTGCAATTCCACCTGTGAGTATGAGAAAAGATTATCCCCCCGCCCCCGGTAAGAACAATGACTACATTCAGTCTTCTGTGGCGTTAACGGTGCTGTTTAAGTTCCAAGACTGTTTACTAACTGATCGATTGGAGAAACATTCCGTTGCTATCACGTGTGCAAATGTGGGTACAAATAGAAACCAGTATAACTATTAATTAAACTAATTTAGTGCATTTAACTACAACCCCCAACCCTCCCGCGGAGCAATAAAGAATGGGCGTGATGCTGGTTTGGAGGTAGGTATACGAGAAATGCGCCCCTAAAATCCCATCGCCTAAATAAAACAGGGTCTGCAGTGTAGCTCGTCGTGGTATGTACTAGCTTCCGATCTTGTTGATGGGTGTTAATTTGTAATAACGCAAGAGTGCGGGTTAGCACACGAACATTTATTGCCGCACAAATTGCCTGTGTGTTACAATTCCAGCAAACAAAACCATTAACGATCTGAGTGGCTAGCTATAGCTACATCAACTCTGTGGATATATAGATTTTTAGCTATTACCTTTAACCTTTGCATACAATTCCGAATAATGTCAACGTGCTAAAATAGCTGTTGATCCACGCACCTCATTGGTCGCTGTATAAAGTGACTGGCAACTGTGGCGACGGACTGCGATTATTTGCTGTTTGGGCGCAGGGAAACAATCAATGAACATACCTGCTAAAATTGCTTTCCCTGGGTGTGTTATCTTTTTCCCTCCGATCGCCGCAGCTGATAGCGTTCTCTTTTGTGAAACCGAGTCGTAGATGTCCGGTGAAAGACGCGATATCGCCGCGCCAGACACAGCACACAAACGGGGGGATGAATTCTGGGTCAATGTAGCGGGATGCGACTGCTGGGAGCATCTTCGTCTCAAACTAATGCGATCACACGGTGCTTCGGACACTGAAAACGGTTTCCACAAAGACGACATTACCGTCTATAATAAGAGATTACGGCGCAAAGCAAACACTATTCACTTAATGGCGACTTTAAGTGGTTCAAACTATAGGCTACCCGGTCAACAATTTAGCGACTGTACAATCACAGATTCTGTTGTTGAAGCGGGAAGTCATGAATATTAAATCAGGACATGTCATGAGGACATGTTGACGGTCCAATCCATTGGCCCAATTGTATAGTATTCACTATCAATTTGTTTAATATTAATGAAATTGATGACCAATAATATTGCTAGATTTGGTCTGTGTAACTTCAACATCAGAGTTTTCATTTGTCAGTGCCCATGAAATGAAACGCATTTTATTGGCTATTCAAGAATCAAGTGCCATCTTATTATACGAGACGGGTGTGCAGATTTTGCATACAGTGTAAATTCACTGGTCTAAAACTGTAAGAGGTCACTTTACTGACGACAATGAATGGGGTGTATGTCTTTGGTTAGATGAAGTTAGGGGCATTACAAATATCGCCTGTGCACAGCCTTTGAATATACAGTGCCCTCCACTATTATTGGCACCCCTGGTAAAGATGAGTACAAAGGGTTATTAAAAAATCACCGTTTGGTGAATGAGCGTAATCTCACACTGAAAAAATGAGGAAAATCCAACCTTTAATTGAAGTAAATTTATTATGAGAAAAAAAATCCCTCATCAAAATTTTTTAACAAAATCACGTGTGCCACAATTATCAGCACCCCTGTATATATAGAATAAAGTAATCATTTTGAATATTTGGTTATATCTTTTGCATGCCATGACTTCCTGATATCTGTGACCCAACAACATCAAATGACTCTTGATATCTTATTTTCTGGTATTCTTACAAGCGATACTATAACTTCTCTGCATTTGAATGGATCTCAGACCCTTGATGATTTCTAGCCATTTAGCCAACCATGTGTTCCATTCTGTTCCAGTGTAATTTACAGCTAAATCTAGTCCCACCCCCCAATTCCCATAGAGATCCATTCAAAGGCAGAGACGTTATAGTATTGCTTGTGAGTACCATAAGATATCTAGAGTTTTTTGGATGTTGTTGGGTCACTGGCATCAGGAAGTCATGGCATGCAAAGGATATGCGACCAAATATAAAAATGATTACTTTATTCTATATATAAATGCAGGTGTGCCAATAATTGCGGCACACATGGTTTTGTTAAAAAATAATTATTTCTTGATGAGGGATTTTCAATTAAAGGTTGGATTTCTCTCATTTTGTTGGTGTGAGATTAAGCTAATTCAAGTTATAAAAAAAAAAAATTATAACCATTTTTACTCATCTTTACCAGGGGTGCCAATAAGAGTGGAGGGCACTGTATTTGGACAACAAACATCAAGTGTTCTCGACAAATACAGTCAAATACAACACTGAATTGTTTAAATAGTATTTTTATAATTTGCAAGCCTGGGTTTTATGGCAATATATAAGCCTGTCTAACACCAGCAAGACATATCTCAAATTATACCCCGGATAGACACAGCTAAATCCCTCCCCAAGGAATGAACTTTTAAGGAAGTACGTTTTTCTTTTAATTAAAACATTTTCTTTATAATTTTTTTATGCCAGTTATTTCAAACTATGAACATTTTCATGACTCTACTTCACACTCTGTGCTCTAGAACTTCCCATAAAGGTTCACGGATGTTCATCTGGTTACTGTGGAGGCCTTTGACTGTAATACTCAGGTCTTAATTTCTATTGGTCCAATGCTATTACAAGCTATTTGTTGAACAGCCACACTTGTGTGGTTTTATGACACTCACTAATATCAGTCATTTAATGCCCTGTAGATGTCATTTAGTTTATGTATCTTGTACTTGATACTTTTCATCAACAAATGACCATGAATAATTGAGTAATTGCTGCCACAGAAAGGGACTGTTTGAGGACAGAGGACTATAATGCAGTTTCAAAATGTGATGCAAAACATTACAGGCATTTCTATAATAACAGGAACCTGTTGATACATTTTCACAAATGCCTGGTAGCTTATTAGCATCTGCATTAAGATGGTACCCAGTTCTGCTCATTGACTGTAACTGTGACCCAAAACCCATAGCAGCTGCAGATAACCTGGTATCCAAGATAGTGGTAAGTCATGTAAAAAGTACAGGTGCAGCTCAAAAAATGTGAGTATCGTGAAAAAGCTCAATATTTTTTGTCACTCATTTCAGAAAGTGAAACTCATATATTATATAGATTCATTACACATAGAGTGAAATATTTCAAGCCTTTATTTCTTGTAATTTTGATGATTATGGCTTACAGCTAATGAAACCCAAAATTCAGTGTCTCAGAAAATTAGAATATTTTGCTTTAACATATTTTTAAAGTATTATATTTAATATTTGGTCGCATATCCTTTGCATGCTGTTACTTCCTGAAGTCTGTGACTAATCAACATCAAAAGACTCTTGATATCTTATTTTCAGGTACTGTTACAAGCGATACTATAACCTCTCTGCATTTGAACTGATCTCTATGGGAATTGGGGGGTGAGACTAGATTCAGCTGTAAATTACACTGGTACAGTATGGAACACATGGCTGGCTAAATGGCTGTGTCATCAAGGGTCTGAGCTATCGAACGAGCCCCAAACCATCACTCTGTTGCCAGATATGGAGTAGATGTGGATGGATCACTGCAAGGGTTATTTCTCCTGACTCATTTTCCTATAGAACTCTATGGGGAAAAAAGTCAGGAGAAACAACCCTTAAAGGGATCCATCCACATCTACTCCATATCTGGCCGCAGAGTGATGGTTTGGGGCTCGTTTGATACCTTAGACCCTTGATGACGTACAGCCATTTCACCAGTCATGTGTTCCATACTAGGCGGCACGGTGGTGCAGTGGTTAGCACTGTCGCCTCACAGCAAGAAGGTACTGAGTTCGAATCCCGGCCGAGGGCCTTTCTGTGTGGAGTTTGCATGTTCTCCCCGTGTCAGCGTGGGTTTCCTCCGGGTACTCCGGTTTCATCCCACAGTCCAAAAACATGCAGGTTAGGCTAATTGGAGACTCTAAATTGCCCATAGGTATGAATGAATGAGTGAGTGAATGGTGTGAGTGCTCTGTGATGGATTGGCGGCCTGTCCAGGGTGTATTCCTGCCTCTCGCCCAATGCATGCTGGGATAGGCTCCAGCACCCCCCGTGACCCTGAATAGGAATAAGCGGGTTGATGAATGATGATGATGATGATGTGTTCCATACTGTACCAGCGTAATTTACAGCTGAATCTAGTCTTACCCCCCAATTCTCATTGGCTGTTTTGACCATGCTGGTTATTAAGACCTAGACCCTGAGTCGACCAGAGGAGGATGGGTTACCTTCTTGAGTCTGGTTCCTCCCAAGGTTTCTTCCTAGTTACACCAGGGAGCTTTTTCTTGCCACTGTTGCCTTTGGCTTGCTCTTGTGGGGGTTTAGGCTGGGTTTTCTGTGAAGCGCATTGTGACAACTAGTTGTGAAATGTGCTATATAAATAAATATTGATTTGATTTGATTATTTGAAACCATCACTCTGCTGCCAGATATGCAGGTTAGGTGACTAACAGCCATTTAGCCAACCACGTGTTCCATACTATTCCTGTGTAATTTACAGCTAAATCTAGTCCCACCCCCCAATTCGCATCGAGATCAATTCAAGGTTATAGTATCACTTGTAAGAGTCCCTGGAAATAAGATATCAAGAGTCTCTTCATATCCTTTTAACAGGTGTTTTTTGAACTTCCCAGTCTTTTTTTTACCACTGTCCCAACTTTTTTGGAACATATTGCAGGCATCAAATTCAGAATTAGCTTATACTTACAAAAATCAGTAAAGTTGATAAGGTAAAACATTAAATATCTTCTTTTTGTACCGTTTTCAAATAAATATATGTAAAAGAGAATTTACAAATCACTGCTTTCCACATGTGTATTTTACATACTGTCCCAACTTTTTTTGGAATTAGGGTTTGTACTTTAAATCACAACTGTATTTATATATTGGTGTTTCACAGTAGTTCTAGTTTTTATAGCACACCACAAGTATGAATAACATTGTTACTAAATAATGTCACAAATCTAAAGGACCGGAGTACTGTATTATTGAAGAAGAGGGATTGCCTTGACTGCAGTGTCTATAGTATTAATCTCACTAGAGTTAATGGTACACTGAACTTTCTGATTGATGTCACGGATAACAAAGACACAGATTAAACAGGACTGCCATATTTGTAGAATCTCCATTCACTTCTAATAGCTGTAAGGTAATCACAGATTTTACAATAGACTAACCAGCCTTTTGTCTTCCGTTTTGGTTAGCTACAGGAGGATTTGGTTATTAATGGTTTTCGATGCTGTATTGGGTTATGACAGGGTGTAGAATTTGGAATGGGAATGGAAACGGTACCTCCAACATTAGTCGACCTAAAGACATAGACGGATATGAAAAGACAGGTGTAGTCTGCTGAGGTTTAATGTGTGAAGTAATGCGTGTTTAATGTGTGACACTTTTCTTTTTATGTAGCTCCACTTCACCTGTTTGGTCTGGTCTTTTGTCCTGTAAGAGATAAAATAAAAATCTGTATGATGATGTGTAATTTATCATTCTGTGTCATGCAGGTAGATGTTTTGCATAATCACTTCACCTACAATATGGCTTCTTTTTTCAGGATAGTTTTTTTTTATATTAAGGGGAGTGTAATGTACTCATGCTAAATAAAAATGGTACACACCATTTTATCTGTATGGCTTCAGCTGATTCACTTTTCCGCTTTGCCACAAGGGGTTTTCAGGCCTTCAAATGCTATACATTTGGCCTGGAAACAGAGAAGAAGTGAGTGATGACAGAAAGAAAATGAGCAGAAAAGGAAAGCAGAAATGCATACAGGCGTTCTCGCTGATGTGGTTCACTGCACACGATCGACTGGCTCGGCTGATTCACGCACTGAATTAGGAGTTTGAGTTTATTATGTGAACTCCAAAAATACAGGCTGGCTTTTGCAGGATATGAAAAGTCTGCAAGTTTATGCAATGATGCAAAGAAAGACGATAGCAGTGGTAGTTAAACTCGGTTCATTTCCGTTTTATGAATTTGGAAGGCCGATGCACCATCTATGATAAACGAAGCGCAAGGTAAAAGTTCTATTGTTCAGGAATTTCCATGTGTACATGAGCCAGTCATCTATAGTGAATATTATCTATAGTCTGATCTTTGTGGGAGTTTAGATTCTCTATATCAAATACCCAATACCTTGTGTTTGTGTGTTCATTCGGGGCACTGTCTTGGGTGGGATAAGATACCAAATGTGATATTTTTTTCAAGAGAAAATGGGATGGGGAAGTACATAGCAACTGATCAAAACCCCGTCGCTCATGTCAGATCTCAAGCATTTGACATGGCAAACAAAAAAGACAAATAAAACAATATAAGAGATCTGGGTGTGGTTTGGGCAGTGGGGGGGGGTTAAATGGGGTCTTCTTTAAGACTGCCGTTGATGCTAGGTCTTGGTCCGCTGAAGTTTTCCGCTACATCGGTCCACTAGCGGCAGGGACATTCAACTATGTCTCATTCTTTTAACAGCCAGTCCTTATATGGGCTGCCTCATTTCTACTGTTTGCTAGCGGACCGCCAAAACACAGTGGAAGCACAAACTCCTCCACTCACTCCCTGTGCTGTACCTCGTGCCACCGTAGAGTGTCCAGTGCGAGAGCCAGGTGACAGTGCGGACAGGCGCTCATCTGATCCACGTCCTCCACCCTCCTCTCCCTCCTCAGGGGCCCCTCACACCCCCACAGGGGGAAGGGTGTAGAACGGGAGGAGTGGGCCACTCCAAAGTGAGGCCTGGGGTCCTGCTGGTAGCTGAAGCGTTTTCCTTTAGGGGACAGTCTCAGGGACTCAAAGTCCAGCTGGAGCAGGTAGAGGAAGGAGGTATTATTTCAACCAGGACAAACAGGCAAACAGAAAAATGCTGGGGAACTCAGTGACTCTCTGTGGCAGGTGGCTGGAGGACTGTGGAGTTACCTGGAGTTTCTTTAGTGTGTCTGTGGTCAGGGACTTCATGCAGTACCAGCATGGCTCTGGCATCTGCCCTGCTGGAGGCACACAAGAGCAGAGGCCAAAGTGGAGCTCATAATGGCACAGTAATAATGGCAGGTTTGTGTGGCACCACATATTTGATAGACTTTATAGACTAACCAGATGGTCAGCTCCTACGTTCCATTCCTTCCATTTTAATTTTATTTCAGTTTTTGATTAGCCCAGACAGTTTTTGTGTGCAATGGAGGATGCTTTAGATATTTACTGAAGTATCTGACAACCTGCCAGCTTTATAATGGCTGGTGTAGGGGCATTCAGGGGTTTGTGGTCTAAAGCAAGAAAACACTCTTGAAGTAATTCAAAAACGGCATTTATAGTAACGTTATACTTCTTATGATGATGAATATTATTATGATCATCTAATGAAAATAAGGCAAGTCCTCAAATGAGATGTCAAAACTGAAATAGGTGTTTCTTCTTGAAACCTCAGCTGCTATCTGTTGCAGCTTTTACTTCATCCTTAAATTTGGGCTTGAGCAAACAAAGTTAGCGGTGTAGCTGAAACTCTCTTCTGTTTCGTAGTCAGACATAATCCTATCTTCAGTTTCAAATCGTAGGTAGCTTGTGTAACATTAGACAAGCAACAACTGGCACAGGCAGAGTGGCAGGCTAGCCAGAGGTGGGCAACGAGGGCCGTATCTCTTTCTGGTTTTCGTGCCAATTTCTGGTCTTAATTACATTTTCATTACAGTTTTTGTGTTGTTATATGAAACATTTTACTGTGATCTAATCTATCGGTGAAGCAGTGTTTGTGTATACAGCCAATTAGCAAATTTTGCTAGGTTAATTGGTGGAAACACACCGCCTACACAGCGGCCCTCCAGGAACCTTTCCGGTCCTTGGGAGTGAAGAGCTTGTGCCTCTTGAGAATTGAGAAGGAAAGAAGTTCCGCCACAATATAAAAACTGATAATTATGATACAGAATATATTTAGAGAATTGTGAATAAATTATATGAACTTGATCTGTACATATGTACAACCTCTGGTAACATCATGTTGCAGTGCAAGCTGCTTTGGATTATCTGACTAAAAGTATATATTTTTTTCTTTAGACCACAAACCCCTTTATTCCCCAACACCAACCACTGTGAAGCTGTACGTGTCTAAGATATTCATGTCTCAAAAAAGAAACACTTTTGGGCCAATCAAAAACATAGACTAAAACTGAAATAATTAAAAAACTCTAGAAGGTGAACTATCACTTTAATTATAGGTGGTTCTACTTGGTAACAGGATTTTGGAGGAACTGTATTGTACTTTGTCATGTCCCCTTAAGGAATTTTCAGAAAATAGATCCAGTTCGAACATTTCAGCTTCAGTGGTAGAGTCAGATACTTTATTTGAGCCCCTTCTGACTCCGGTCTGGAGTAATACTAGCACACAGTAACACAAGCAGGTTTGAGTAAAAAGTGACTGGACTCGCATGCACAAGCAAGGCACTTGTCTCCATTTCCCCATATCCCCATAGCGATTTGAGTCACCAGTTGGTGAGAAAAGCGCTATATAAATGCAAGGCATCATCATATCAGGAATCTGTACAACCTGGGGGTTCTCTGATCCTCCTGAGGCTCTGAATGGTCAACTGAGCTGAGGCCCAGGAGGGCCGCCTGGCAGCAGACTCACTCTGTGTGTTGTGGTGGGCTTCGGCGCTGTAACAGTGGGTGTGGTTTGCGCTGTCCTGCTGTGGTACGCCATGGTCAGGGCCATCCTGCAGGAGTAGGGTCTCTTTCTTGCAGTTCGAATGGCTCTCTGTATGGTCGTCGCTGGCCTCGGCGTGATTGGCCGGACTGTCCGGCAAGAGCTCCTGATAGAGCTCGGAACATGGCGGTGAACCGTCACATTCCCCTGACTGAGAGGGGGGAAGAGTAGGGAAGGGGAGATAGAGTAGAGATAAATGTTGAGGGAAATGGAGAAAGAGGGAAGGACAGAAAGATGTGTTGGAAGGAAAGAGAGAAGAGAGGGATAGTACGCCCATAGCAGTGCTTGAATTGGCCTCCATCTTGCTTTTTTGCTCTAAATTTTTAAGGTCTGTACTAATTGTTTCTGCTCTCAAATTCAAAATCTTTCAGGCAGCTAAAGGGACCACTCTCTTATATCACAGAAGGATCATCAGACGTAACATAATATAAGGCATTGTCAGTTGAGAAGATGAATGGGTTGTGATTGGCTCTGAGCTGTCTGTTACTGATTGGCAGAAAGGCTGCTGTTTCTGGCTCTGACCTGGCTGTGCTGGTCTGCTTCTTGTTCCTCCACTGTCTCCCATGGGTCGAGCTTCTCATCGCCTGGGCATTGGCACAGTAGCTGTCCACTCTGAGATTCGTGTGGGATGCAGTTGACCACCTCCTCATTACTGTGTGCATGTGTGTGTGTGTATGTGAGAGAGATTACGAGTGTGTGCATGCATTGATGAGTGAATGTGTGTGTATACATAAACGTGTGTGTATGTGTTTATGTTTGTATAGATGTGGAAATGTGAGTGTGTGTGTTGTGCAGTGAAAGGAACAACAGAAACAAAGTTAGAAAATAAGAGAGAGCCGCGCAGGTGGAGAAATGCACAGCTGTCTTCTGCAGTTCTTACAGGCATACATTATCACCACTTTCCTAACCTGGCTGGCACTCTCTCTCCAAAGACAGGATAAGAAAGCCGTCACACTGAAAAAACAACAAACTTCCCTGTGAACAAGGAAAAGCCTCTAATCCAGACTGTTTTTCTACTTCCCTGATCATTACCGGCTCTAAACGGTGCGGAACTTTCCACCAGCCGCCTCCAAACCCAGTCTCAATTACAGCAGTCCCTCTCCTGTGAGGTTATCGTGCAATCTCACCGGCGATTACGCCAAGACGGGCTCGTCTGTCACCGCTGGAACGGTGCAATGTGATCGACTCGCACTGACGACCCAGACACTATCACAGAAGGCCAGTTTGGATGAGTTTAATGTCCTTACCAGCAGCTGCAGGCTTGGCTGTCCCGCTGTGTTGGTGCATCCCCCATGCCGATGAACAGCCGTCTGTCACTGTCTGTGTGTGTTGTTTTCATTTCTCTTCTACGAAACGGAAACTGAGGCGGGTTAATATTTAATGCGTCTGAATAGCTCACAAGCAGATTTGCTGTAAAGCGTAAGAGCTGCGGGGGGCGAGATGGGGGGGTGGGTCGGGTGTCACTTCAGTCTGGCACACCCTGTCCCTCACCGATCCCCCGACCCCTCCCTCAACCCCTCTCTCAACCCACCCACTCCTTTTGGCAAGCATGGTGTAAATATAACACAATGAAAACACAAACAGCATGATATTGAGGCATATTTAACAAGGCGTTCAGGATGCTGAACATACGTAATGCTGTCATGCATAACCATAAGGATGAAACCGACTATATGGGCATCATAAAGGTGCAAGTTGGATCACTGAGCTATTTCTGAAAAATGTATGCTGCAACACAATTGTGTTTGGCCCGTGGTTTGACCTGTGTCGTGGTGAGTCCCGAGTGCCAGTATCCAACATGCTGCAGCCTTTCAGCTTGCAGCTCCCCAGCCCCTCCCTCACCTCCCCCTCTCTCCCTCGTCTCACCAGCTCTCTCTCTATCTCTCTCTCTTTCTCATTCTCCCTCCGTCCCTCTGGCTTGTGGAAAGTGACTCCCGATCAGGACGACGACTCGGACCGCGGTGCGTGAGAGGGGATGGCTTCACGCGGGCAGCGTACCAAGGCTCGCTGGGAGCTGGTGAGGTGGTGAGTGTCTCCTGAAGGCTGCTCTGATTTTGCGGGCTGGGGATCGGGGAGGAGAGTGTGGCGCGCACACACAGACGGGCCTGTTCTCAGCATGTGGTGCACCACTCATGCACATTTATTTTTTTATAGACAATTGTCTGATGTTGGATCGGAGTGATAGCCCTCAACAGAGGTTACAAGGAATGCAGCCTTGCAAATCTATTCACAAACCAGCGTTCACATGTGTGCACAGACGTGCACACACACACACACACACACATACACAGTGCATATGTGTAAACACACTCTAACAGACAGAATGTGCCTGTCCAGCAAATTCTGTTTTTTTTCTTGCTGATTATGTGAATGATTGCTGTTTTAGCTCAGTCTAATCTTTCGGCTCATAAATTCTAGAAGGGCTGTGGTGATAATTTCTCATATTTCTCACAACATGAATTTCATGCTTTAGTGTTTTTGCACGGCGCATTTCCATTCATGCTGTGCTTTAGACGGTTAGCTGCAAAGTTGAAATGTATTTTGTCTCTTCTTCAATGGCAAGAAATCTGGCTCTAACCCTGCCTGGCCTTGCAGTTATATTCTTAACATACATCATGCAGAGGTTTTCTAATAAACTCATCATAACTCAACCGTAATATAAAATGTTTTGTCGTCTCCTGACCTCCACGGGCTGATAGGTTCATAAACTTGTTGGAAGTCTCCTTGTTTCTTTCATCTATTTGGCTTGCATCTTTTCCAGTGGTTTATGAATGAGGAGGGCCATTACTGGCAAACAGTAGCCTTGATGCACCACACTGTGATCTATTCCTGCTCTGACATGAAGAAGCTGGCTGTTGAAGTCATTGTGCTGACATTGCTAAATAAGATTTGCCTGTGGGTCAAACTATCACTACACTATCAGTGTCACCAACAAGATCAGATTTTTTTGATAAATACATAGTCATCTTGGCAGTGCCTTTGCTCTGAGAAGGAGTTTATATGAGTGATGTTGTTATGTATAATTGTGTGTGTGTGTGTGTGTGTGTGTGTGTGTGTGCGTGCTCACATGGTTGTGATCTGTTGTGTGAGTGCTGAGTCAGACAGGAAACATAAGAAGTGTGTCTGGGTGGAGCAGATAGCGAAAGTGTGTGAGAGAGAAAAATAAAGTGAGAGAGCAAGAGAGAGTTTGAGCATTGCAGCAGCTATTCATCTACTCCTCTTTTCTCTGGCTGTTCTGGAACCCAAGAAAACTTAAATATGGAGGTATTTTTGCTTATGTGTTTTCTTTCTATGATAACAATAATAATAATAATACATTAAAAGTAAATCCCTCTTCTCCCGCTCTGTATATAAGATGCCAGAGACAAGGAGATGCAACAACAATTATTTCTTCATGCTCTACAATAGCAATGTAATTTCATTGCAGTGTTTTTATTTCAAAATGGTCCTTATATGCCTATTTTTATTCTATTTGTAACAATCAATGTTTCTCATGCTCAGAATATACAGGGGGGTGGACAAAATATCGTAAACACCGGTTTTCCACAAAACGTAAAACACATGCCATATGTTTGCTATGCAAAACCTTAACCTCTGTTCCTAACCTGATTATCTATGCTGTTTTGTGAATCTTGTGCCACGTGTACATTTTATATCATGACTTTATAATTATGCCAATCAACCCTAATTGCCTTTTAGTCATATTTTTATGAAATGCTAATAAATCATAAATGACATGTCGCTGCTATATCAGTAATAAGTGAGTACACTTCAACAAATGTATAAGAAGAAATCAGAAAACATTTTGGTCCCCAACAACTGGAGTTGATCTCTATGTAGTACAGTGGAATGTGATTAGTAAAAAACTTTAACTGAAAAGGAATAATTAGCCATTGGGCCATATTTGTGACTCATGTTACGTGCAAGTGTTGGATTCTAGATCAGTTTCAATGTTCTTATATTTTATTCAGCTGTTCACTTCACTTTGAGCAGAGGTGTTCACTCCCCACAGCTGTGCAGAGGTGCACATCTCCGGGTATCATGTTATTTCAGTTTTTGTTTTACATTAGCTCAAAAGTGTTCTCACTTATTACAGACACAAAAGCAGCATTTAATTGACAAATTATTTGATGATAATATGATTAATGGCTAATGATAATTCATTATCAAGCTCATAATAATTTTTTTTTAAATCAGGAACTAAAATGTATACATTGCATGCCAGTCATAAAAGAGTGTAGAAAATATAGGTAAGAGAAATTGGAGCAAACATATAGCAGCTATTTTATGTTTTATGTTTTTTTTTTGGTTTCTGGTGTTTCTGATATTTTGTCCACCCCCCGTATGTATCCAAACTTATCATTCTGTTATCCAGTAACAGTCATTTGTGTTTCTATACTTGAACTCAAGAAAAGTAAATAAAGAAATAAAGAAATAAAAGCCAACCCTGGCGGAGAACGAAATCGCATCTGCGGTGTATTTTCAGTCCACATCCAGCAGGTCGCAGCAAATGACCTCCAAATTTCTTCAGTTTTAAAGATCTGTGGGCTCTGTTCTTCAAAAGCACATACTTCCCCCTGGTGTCTAGCCAGCGCTATTGCATGCTGCTGCCATTGCAGGGGCTTGCATCTCCTCAGAAAAGCCATAGGAGTGCATAGCAGCTGTTTTGTTGTATCAGGAAGGTCATGATATCCAGTGGCTCTGTCCACATGTCAGAGGCCTGTCAACTCTGAACCTGATGCTTCCCCTTCTTTATAGTACCCAGAATTACAAGGGCCAGTAAGGTACACAGGAATATGAAAGTTACGCACTTTTGTCCTCAATCCATTGCACTGAATACTAATATTTTTCTCTTATGTTTGACATGTTTTAACCTCACTGATTACTCTAAATTAGTAGATTACAAGAGATGAATGAGTCATTTATGGATGTAGCTATGTAACCACTGTCCTGTTATGGGTGTGGTGCGTGGTGTCTAAGTCAAACTTCTTCAAACGACATATAAATGAGGAAATGCAATAGATGTCCATGCTGGTGACTCGATCAGCTATGAGCTGCATAGTGTCATATTGAGTGTGGAGAATTAAACCTAGGTAGAAAGTTAAAGCTATATTAAAGCTAATGTACAGACTAGGAGTAGATCATAGATCCAGTGTGTGACTGAACATGTGTGGGTTGCTAGTATCATACAGAGTTCAACTTGTATAATGACAGAACGCTCTATTTTCCAGCGAACTGCACATAGGCACAGTCAATGGCGCAGCGCATGGGGCACTGAGCGTGCCTTCGTCACTAGTGAAGAGGAGCGCACTACTCACAGTGCACTGCACAGGTGGAAAAATGGCTGATAGGATGAACATTTGGGTGTGTTGTAGCTGAATTCAGTCATAGCCAATCAAATTACCTCTTTCCCTTTAAAAGCCATACGATTTGTGACCCAGTGTTTTTTGTAACCCAAATACCACTGCAGTGGAAGATGATACATCTATTTTGCATTGATATCCAAAAAAATATATACTATGACTGTAATAATGTATTTGTTCCACAAGGGAACATCCAAAATCACAAACTAACTAGACCTACACATAATCATTTATGTTTTAGTCCGATTGTTTTTTTTATTGAATATGTAAGTAAATGTGGAAATATAAAAATGAATAATTTAAATCATTTTGAAATAAATACATCTGGGAATTAATATAGAAATGTAAATGTATGTACAATTAACTTAAGTTATTAAATGTATTTTCAAATACTTTTTCTAATCTTTATTTATTTCCATATATATTTCCCTATTTCCCAATGAGCACAATCGGCCAATCAACTCGCTTTGGTCCACCCACTAAATTCGCTTCGTTCCCACCCTTAAGGTTCCGAGTTGCCAGATTGGGGGTTTTCCCTCCTAAATGTAGGGTAGTAAAAAATTTATAGCGGAAGTTTTAAAGAAAATATGTATGGGAGTCAATGACACATGGGAGATTTTAAGAGGAGGTATGGGGGGAAATTGTGAGAAAATTGTATTGGACTCAATTGAAGAAGGATTAAATTCAAGCATCTGGCAACACTGTCATACACTGTAGAAAAATGTTTCAGAGCTCCAGACAACGTTTCTCAATGTGAGCAAATACATTAATGGAGAAGTCAATTCCTCACATATTGAGAGAAATGACGGGTAGTGAAAGCTAACAAGCTATCTGTTTTAGTTTGGCAAATCTCAACATGACCCCTAGTTACATGATCGCCTCCGTCAGTGTAATGTTAGTTTAGCCGCTTAGGCGACTATCAAAATAGACGGCCATCAGAATATTTGAAGTTGCAAAACTATAATTCTTTCAATATTTGAGAAATTGACTTTTTGTGGTATATATAAAACAACTCTTTCACCGCCCTGTCGGGAGGGGTCAGGACCATTCCACTACACGTAATTATAACTTTCTTCCAAATAGACACTACATTCCAGAGTCTGATATAACTTGATTTATTGTAAAAAGATTTGCATGAATATACCTACTGTTAGCAATTAAAATATATTGCTTTTCGTGGTCAAGGAGGTAGATCAAGGATACTCTTCAATTCAATTCGAAAGATTAAATCACTTTGTATTTATTGTGTCAGCTCGAAGTCTTTACATAAGAATACAATGGGTTAATACATCTGTGGTCCTCTGGAAGCGCGCTCTCGCTCGCACGCTCTCTCGTGCACGCTCTCGCTCGTGGACCCCCCATCTCTGCTACTGTGGTGCTTATATACTGTAAAGTAAAAAGGGGTATGTCTTCTACCTTCCATTTTCATACATCACTGGGCGTATAATTCAAACCAATCAAACGTTTAGAATTACACGTGTTCAGTTCATGTCTAGTATTTTTCCATTATGATAGAAACTTATGAGTTTTGGCGTTTCCTGTTTTGCATAAACACTCTGCTTTTGTGGCAAATCCTTTATCTGGAGAATGCTCAGGACATTTTCCTGTGGCCCTCCCTCTCAGAACTCTCAGAACACAGGCCCAAGGTCACCCATTCGAAACTTAACTACCACAGACAAGTTTATACACTCTATTACAACATACTTTTTATAGAATTAAATGTTAAATTCCCACACTACCCAGGCTGATCTGCTAAGCATACATATGTTAAAAACACTCTCAGTCACACGGTCCAGTCTAAGTCCGTCAGTTTCATGCTCACCCACGAGACGTAAAACAGGTCCGTTAATGACAGAAACAAAACATAACAGCAGCAGCAGCAGCCATGAAAGTTCAGATAACCCCCCGTTTTATGCTTTTCTCAACCCCACCCAGTGTGGGCCTAAAACCTGGGCTCCGCCCCCCCTGGGAGATATTTTTCATGGTCAACATTGGCCTCTGCTGGTTTTATTTAAGCATTACATCTGATGCTGGTTTTAATTCATCATTACATATGCCTCTTATTTATATGGTAGTTTTGATGAAATGCCATGATTTAATTATATCAGAAACAGCCTGGTCATGGTTTGACAATAGTAGTTAAATACATAATAATACAATGCTCTGATGGGTTAAATAATACTAACTATAAGCTTTTCCAATGCTATTTTCCACAGGTGGGTGCTTTATGAACCAAAGACAACATCTTCCTCTAGAACATGAGAAATTATTTTGTAGTAATATAGTCCTCAATACTAATGTTTGTAAAGAAAAAGAGAAATGGTTTTTTTCGGATTTAATAAACTCTATTAGTTCTCAAACTGCACACACACACATTTCCAAGGCTAGGGTGCTAGACGTTTTAACGAGCAGGCCCCAAGGAATGTTAGGGAGTCACTCATGTTATCTCTTCAGACGGGCTAGGAACATAAATGTGTATTCATCTAGTTCGTGTGTGTGTGTGTGTGTGTGTGTGTGTGTGTGTGTGTGTGTGTGTGTGTGTTTGTGTGTTTGTGTGTTTGTGTGTTTGTGTTTGTGTGTTTGTGTGTGTTTGTGAATGGGTCCATCACCTCCTTTTTCAGATAAGTATGCGTATGAAACAAAACAGTCTCTTGGGAAAATTAGAGAGACTCGTATTCTGTTAGATTGTGTTTTGCAATATGGCTGTTTTTTGCTGAGAGCAAGTTTTTCTCTTGTATTTTCCTGCGTGTGGGTGTGTATATGTCCTTGATTTACAGGTGTTGAAGATGAGATCATACTGTGTGCCTAGCTTGGGACAGTCGTCCATTGACTAATGGCGATAAAAATAATGAGCTTGTTTTTCTGGCATGAGTGTATCCTTGACTGTTAGGTCATAGATGTGTGATGTGTGCACATTTGGGCCTTTAGAGCTGTTTTTTGCAAGACACCCTAACACAGAAAAGCATCTTCTTATTGACACAATTGTTTCATATAAAATGCCCTACAGTGGTTTGTAATGATATATAATATATGTATAATCTATATTTTTTTCCACTACAGACTTCTCCATTAATGTACTTGCTCACATTGAGAAACGCTGTCAGTAACTCAGTATCAACTTGCTTTGGTCCACCCACTACGTTCGCCTAGTTCCAAGTTCCAAATGTAGCCTACAATGTACGCTGGCATTCGACAGGGAATAAAGCTACGTAAAATCTAACATCTAAGTTAATGCTAGCTTAGGTCTGTCACAGTCACTTCAGTACAACCTAGCTTTTCAGTACAACCTAGCTTAGCCTACATAGCGAGCATTGTGGGAGTGAATTATAAAAAACTTTTAAAGTCGGTTCACAAACTTTGGCTATCTCTTTAAATTTGCTTATGAGGGTGTATATTAGGCTATAGTTTTGCAACTTCAAATATTCTGATTTCCGGCTATTTTTATGGTCACATAAGCAAACGATGCGGCTAAACTAATGTAACAATGATGGAGACGATCAGGTAACTAGGGGTCATGTTGAGATTTACTCATCTAAAACAGATAGCAAGCTAGCTTTCTCTATCCGTTGTTTATAATCATAATTAGGACTGAGCCTAGTCTTCTATTTACAGTTTACAGTGAGTAGTCTACATCTTTTCACGTGATGAAACGAGCTTCACTTTCTGTTCATAAGTTACAAATACTTCAAACTAGTAAATGATTCTCGTTTTAACATTTGTTTGCAGCTAGATTTGAGAGTAAATATTTTTAAATCACCCACCAATATAATTTGAGAGCCATTAGAGTATTGTACTCCCAAAGAAGTGATGCATTTCTTTGACGACAACATGCCACTACATTGCCCACTGGCACTGAAACAATGGTGTAAGATGTGAGACACGGTACAATGAAAGCCAATTTAAGCTAAATATTACAAATTGTCCACATCAGCATCGCTTTTGATGCATTAGTCAACACACCTCCTTCGTTTGCCATATAGGAGCTAGTGCAGGCGTCAATATAATTGAGTTAGAGATACATTTTTATTGCTATACATAAAATGAGAGTGAATGTATGGGTCATGTTATGCCTACCTTGTGCAAGTGCTGTACATATGCCCGTAGTTGACACTGCAGGCATAACAGGGACAGGATCCGACTGACTCGATACGTTCCTCCAGTGTCACCATGCAATTTGCATCACAAGTTATCTGGATGTTAATGGTGAGTCATTGGGGAGAAGAAGCACACAACTGCACAACTGTCTTTATTGTCATTCTTCTTGTTACAGATGGGTTAAAAAAAATGGATGGAATACAATACCCCCGGGACCACAGTGCAGTATAAGTACAGCCATAAACAAATACAAACAGAAATGAATACCAGAATTAACATTGCAAAATATGCATTTTTCCTGCTTGGGGGATTTATATTAATGTCAAATTCAAGTCAAATTTATGATCCACAAAAATGGTTTGTCGGGTATTTAGGTTGTGGCCTTCGAGAGAGAGACTATAATTTGATATGACAAACTTGCAATAGTACAATAGTACTTTGTTATCAAGAGACCTGTTCTGGTTGACCTGACCTAGGATCTGCCTTTTTCTCTCTCCACATCACAGGCACAAAAAGGGCAATTAAAAGTCATGCTGAGGCGCTGGCTTATCTAAGGATATAAATCTTAAAATGGTCATGGTGTCTTGTCTCCTGTTGAGGAGAAACACCAGAACACTAAACTATTCATGGGGTCAGGGCCCAGCGTGGCCAAAGGACACATGGCCACATGGTTTCCTTTTGCATTTTAAATTTGAATGCCAATCTGTGGCATTCGATTGAAATGATCAATTGAAAGTTTTAATGTCTATGTAGGTAATGGTTGTTAAGCATGCCAGTTTGGAATTTACAGTTTTGGTGGCAGCTCAAGCTTCAAAGTCAGCATGGTACAACTGGCCTTGTCACATGGATTTAATATTTTGCCTGGAAGGTGGAGATTGCGCTACTGGCTGGACTTGACAATTATGGCTCACAAACATCACTTCTTGTTAAACGCAGAAGTACATTTCCATTATTGAGTAGGTATTCAATAGCTGAGCGGAATTATCTCATAACATACTCATGTTTGGTCTTGTTAAAAAGAAGCGAAAACCCTGGATATTTTGATAATAATATCATGGTGCTTAGTCTTGCTTCCAACAACATAAGGTCAGTTCAATAAGTAAATTTGTCAGGTATTAGATAAGCCAGTCTTTGTCCGAACCCCCTTCCACACATTAAATCGGCATCGCCCAATTAGGCCAAGCATCCTCCCCTGATCATTCATCAAGTGCATTGGCCAGGAGAAGAGGGGGTCCTTCCCCCCATCTTTCAACTACATAAAATGTGTGCCTGTCTTTACTTTTTAGTCAAGTTGGAGTTGGGGGTTGGCATCTTGAGTCTTGTACCTGGCTCTGCCATTTTGTGGTGTTTGTCTTGCGTGAGGCCTGACATTCTTGGTCTTACAGCTCATCTGGCCCTGATCTTTTTAAATATTCTTCTGTCTGTTCGTTTTTTGGACTTTGGTCTTAGTGCATTCTGGGGATTACCTTGGGAGAGACAAGCTGTGGTTTGTATCTTCTTTCATTCATTTCTTTTGTCACGGTCACTTGTCTATGCATGTCACATTCATTGTTTGTTAAGGTAGTTGAAACTTCGTCTTTAGATAACATGTCGAATACTTATTGTAATTTAATAAACATCCTCATTTTGATCTGGTTGTCAGTTGTGCATTTTGATAAAGGTTGCTCCAACGGATTGCTCTGCGGATCAATGAGTTCAATTTATAATTGATATCTGATAATACTTAACAAATTAAATAAAATAAATAAATTTTAAGTGTTGGACAAGTGAGGAGTTTTAACATTTGATGACACTTGTGTTCTGTATTCAAAGTGCTGAACATTAAACAAGGGTGTTAGCTGTTAAAACTGCTGGATTCATAAATTGTCTAATTTTACTGAATCCTCACTTCCCCGACAGGTTGATTGGCTTTTAAATAGGTCATGATCATGCATTGCATGGATTGGGAAAGCCCCAAACTAGAAGGGTAGAAGGGCTTTTCTTTGTTTTCACACTTTAGAATAATAGTAAATACATCAAAACTATGAAATAACACAAATGTAATTATGCAGTGACCAAAACATTGTTAAACAAATCAAAACTCTTGTTACCTTATATTTTAGATTCTTCAAAGTAGCCAACCAATGCCTTGATAACAGCTTTCCACACTCTTGGCATTCTATCAACCAACTTCATGAGGTAGCCACCTGGCATGCTTTTTTCAACAGTCTTGAAGGAGTTCCCACATACGCTGAGCACTTGTTGGCTGCTTCTTCTTCACTCTCCAGTCCAACTCATCCCAAACCAACTCTATTGGGTGATTGCGTGATTGTGGAAGCCAGGTCATCTGATGCAGCACTCCATCACTCTCCTTCTTTGTTAAATAGCTTGTACGCAGCCTGGAGGTGTGTTTTGGGTCATTGTCCTGTTGAAAAACAAATGACAGCCCAACTAAGTACAAACCAGATGGGATGGCATGTCACTGCAGAATGCTGTGGTAGCCATGCTGGTTAAGTGGGCCTTTAATTCTAAATAAATAGCAGAAGCATCTCCAGCAAAGCACCCCCACACCATCACACCTCCTCCCCCATGCAGTAGGAACAGTGAAGTCCTAAATGAAAACTACTTGTTGGGCGTGCATGTCAAAGAAAATATTTTTTGCTATTAAAATTTTAGTTTTTGGAAAGAAATCTTTAAGATAACGAGAAACATACATTCAATCAGGGGTGTCCAAACCTTCAACTGGGACTGTATATATATATATATAATGTGTGTGTATATGTATATATAATTCTCACTGTAAAACCTTAAGGCTGCTGCAATGAATACCCAATGAGTCCCCATATCTCTTTCTGCATGTTTTCTGTGTGCCTGTCACTTCCCCATCTACTTTAGTGGATGGCCAACCAACGATTTGCCTGACCTTATTTCACATTCGATTTTGGTATAGCGCAGCCATAGCAACTTGATCTGCCCCGGTCACCTTGCTTGCTGTACAAACAGCTCTTTCTAGTTTGTTTTTCTCTTGTTTTTGCATATTATCTCAAACACAAATGAGGCAGAAGGTAATAGTGGGGTGAAATCCTATTGCTGGAACATTGCTCTTTGAGGGATGGGTCATACAGTACTGCTGATGTGTAATACTTAGAAATGGGTAGCATATGATCAATAATAGTAATAATAATAATAAGAAGAAGAAGGCAATAACAAAGCAATAATCATTATCCTCATTATTGTCATAGTCATGACAGTAGTAGCAGTAACAGCAATAATAATAATAATAATAATAATAATAATAATAATGACAAGCAGTTATCGAATTAACCAGCTTTTTTCGCCCCTGCCTAAGCTGTCTCTTAGTGATATACAGTATGGTGATGGCTTTACAGGAGGCTGCTGGTGGGAGCGTGTTGTGAGCACACTGCAGTCCTACTCGGTGAAGGAGTAGCCAGATTCTGTCCCTTTATTACTCTGGTCCACTGGGGTAAATTAGAGGCAAACCCGATGGGCGTGTTGCCAGATGTACACACAGATGCGCTCTGTTACAGGGAAATGCTTGCTGTCTTGACAGCAAACGGAAATGACTGGCCTTATGATGAACTATCCAATTGGCTGACAAAAGGTGTAGATTCTGATATTCTATTTTGAAGTAATTTACTCCATTGTTGTCTTGCCAAATGGCTTTTTAGTTGAATGATTTTTACCATGTGCTATGCACTTACACACAATCGCGCACACAGACATGTACAAGCCCAATATGTTATTGTGTTCACTGTCTCAGGAGTGGAATCCTGTGGAGAGTGGGTGTATTTTGTGAGCATGCGCGTGAAAAAATTGTGTGTGTGTGTGTCTATATGTGCATATTTTTACGTGTGTGAATGGGCGGCATTACATCTGACTGCAGCAGTATCTGATATGAGCGAGCTACCGTCCGTGCCTAACAGGATTAGTGGCTGAGAGGGAAGGATCTGGGAAACACAAAGATCCTCATGTGAAGATTTAAGCTTCTCCCAGAGATGTTCTTCACAAACTCTCAATGAGCAGCCAGGAACACGATAGCAAATCCTTTTCAACATTTTTTTATGCAGCGAGATGAATTAGTGTTTTTGGTGGAAAGCCCAAGAGCCAGAACTTTTCTGAGCGAGGTCTATTTTATAATCCTAGTTGCACAATGCGATCTTGTACGTCTTTTGTTGTTCATTGATTTTAATTTAGTCGCTTGCTGGTTTTTTTGTGTGATGCGAGTCTCTCTGTGGTTTTACCTTGTGATGTGCAGAGTCTCTAAAATAATGGCTTTTCCGTCCTGCAGGTACGTCCGAGAGGGGAAGTTTAAAGTGGAGGAGCGGACATTGACAGCGTTCCATTGGCTGTATTCACCGTACCAACATCGCATCGCTAACCGCACAGACGGACAGTGGCCAGACAGGTACAGCACACACACACATACATATGCACACACACACACATATACATACATATGCACGCACACACACATGCACGCAAGCACACACGCACGCACACACACACACACACACACACACACACACACACACACACACACGCACGCACACACACACACACACACACATATACATACATATGCACGCACGCAAGCACACACACAAACACACACACACACACACACACATACATACATATGCACGCACACAAGCACACACACAAACACACACACACACACACACACGGGTACACTGAAACAACACATGGCAGCACACAGCGTGGTGAAAATGTGCTGTGTGTGTGTGTGTGTGTGTGTGTGTGTGGCCATGGTATGTTGGGGATCTGACAGAGCACTCACAGAATTCACAGTGCACTTTTAGAAAGGGTTTCCTTGGTAACCTCAGGATCCGCACCAATTAAGGCTCACAAACACAAGCCCGAGCTGTGTGGGAACCAATGTCGGAGAAACACACCACTTAATGAGTGAGTGCGACTTTAACAGATAAATAAGTGAAGGCTGTGTTTAAGTGTGGCGCAGCCTAAGCAGGGGCGTGGGAGGGGGTTGGAGACACGGCATCATCAATATGGAGCCGTCGTGCAAATCGATTCTCCTCCATTCAGACAGGTGCTGCTAACGGAACGAAAGGGGGTTTACTGCGGCTAGATCGAGTGGGCAGATCCGTGGACCCGCTTGTGGGATGTAGACCTTCGTGACTGTGTGTGTTTCAGCATGTTCGTGCATTTGAAAAACGGAGCGTGCTTTAGTGTGAGCACATGTATGTGTATGTGTGTGTGTATATGTGCGTGTGTGAGTGTGTGTGTATGTGCGCAGGTTTGTGCTTGTTTGTGCGTGCGCGTGTGCACCTGTGTGGATGGTGTGTGTATGTGTGTGTATCTGTGTGTGCATGTGTGTGTCGGTTTGTATGTTTGTGCCCGTGTGTATATGCGTGCGTGTGTGTGTGTGTGTGTCTGTCTGTGTGCATACATGATCACGTGTGTGTCTGTGTGTACATGTACTTGTGTGTGTGTGTGCGTGTGTTGCTTGTGCTGCCAGCTCAGAGTGCAGAACTCTTGCTCTCCGGGGTGTGTAACAGATCCAGCTCTCTAACCTCATTATGTCAGCTGTGTGGTGCCGGGGCCCCTGCATATTTAGCCCACCCTGAGGGCCGTTCCTTCACCCTGTCACTGCGCTTCCACCGGCCTATGACCTGCAGCCACGCCCCCAACTCTCCCTCCATTCATCCCACAGTCTCGCACTCGTGTTCATCTCCTGTCGCGTTCTCTCATCCTCAACATCTATCCCCCTCCCACTTTGCCCTCCACTTCTCCCCCTCTCTCTGCCCTTCACTCTCTCTCCCTCTCTCTTGTTCTCTCTATCTCTCTCTCTCTCTCTCTCTCTCTCACACACACAACCTCCCAGCTTCTCCTTTCTGCCACTGCATCTCTGATGTTGAGACAGTCATTTGCACAGCAATGTTCACTCCTACCGGTTCAGCTTGCAAAGAGCCCTCAGGGGACGCAAGGTAAGGTGTTTGAGCGCGGGTGAATCAGTGATGCTTGGTGTAGTCTTTCTCTCCCTGGATATGGGAGTGGTCAGGGTGAGTTTGTGCGCGCACTTTGCCAAACTGTTGCTGAGCGTCTCGGTGCGGTTTGATCGAGCACCAGGTGGAGCTGTGATTGGAGACGTATGCCTCTCATCTGGCAGTGCATTGTAAGGGGAAGGGAATAGAGGGATTTGTAGGCATGCGATTCCACTTGGAACTATTTGACTGTGCTTGTCTCAGTAGGTTGTCTCTGTGTCTTGCAATTTTGTTGGGGCTCACACGCTTCTTGTACAACATTATAATCGCAGGGGCTTAGGCAAAAACCGATAGACAAAAGACAGCATGTCTTTGATGTATTTGGTGTGCTGTGTATTTATTGTGTGCGTGTGTTTGTGTCTCTGTGTCAAAATATGAATGGATATAATTTAAAACAACGTTAACCAGTGACTGGTATGTTTCATAGAGTTTAGCCGAGATTTAACCTAGAGAAAACCTGGAGGATTTCAACAAGTTCAGTTCAGTTAATGCGCCTGTGTGTGTTTCTCTGTGCGTGTCTGTGTTGGCTGTGTGTGTCAGTTTGTATTTTTGTGTTTGTGTGCAAATCTCCCTCATGGGTTTTTGCATGCATACCCATTCACTGTGGAATTAAACCAACTGAAACAGTCTTTCAGGGAACGAGGGCAAAAGACTCGCGTTATCCCTTACTTTAATAGAGATCATTCTTATTTTGGTGGATGCTTTTTATTTTGTGGTGGTTAGTAGATAAATCCTGTTTTGTTATAATCAACTATGTGCAGCTTCTTCCTGCGTCCCTCTCAACTCCATATCCATCTTGAGCTCAGCTTATTCTAATTGAAAGTTTTTTCTTTGATCATATGCGCAGGTCAATCAGATTTGTATACTATGGTAATTCCTCTTTAAAGACCTCAGACCATTAGCTTGATCCAGACTGAAGTAATTCTCCCTCCCCCAATCCACCTCTCTTGCCCTTCCACATCCCTCTCTCTTTCTCTCCCTCTGAGACCGTCTTTGCAGATTCACAACCACCCGCTCCTGATCTTCACTCAGTCCTCCTCTTAAATGGGTCTGTCTTCTTCTCCGTTTTCTTTTCTTTTCCTTTCATTCTTCTCCTCTCCCTCTCCCCACAGTGTTTTCTCTGCCTGCCCCTCACTCTGATTAGCCTTCTCGTATTTCTCACGCTGTCAACCTGTTTATGAGCCTCTTCTTTGCCTCTCATCTCCTCTCCACTTCTACTTCCTCTTCTTTCCTCTTCTCTCAGCCTCTTCTCTACTCAACCCTAATCCCCCTGTAACTCCACCAGACAAAGCACCCCTACCTATTTCTGCTTCCTCCTCCTTCACACCCTCTATTGCTCCTTTCAGCTCAATAAACAGACACTTTGATGAAGAGCCATAGGGACAGCTGGGGCGCGGCCTTTCGGACTCTTTCCGCCGTGCCGTTCTCTGTCCCTCTGCCCCTGCTTGGGAGTGCTTCACCTTAGCTGACACGCGTGCTCGCCCTTCACATGGGCCACGGGAGCGTGTGACCTTCTCCGCCGAGGAGGGCTGGCCGCCATGCGCGCAGCGCGAGCGAGCGGTCGACAGCTTTTATGTCCCGCGATGCGCAAAAGCGCTGGGCGCAGAGGCAATGGTGGTAGGCGTGAGGGGGAGAATGTATGCCGTGTGTGGGCGTGCACCAGGGAGAGAGTGGGCGTGTGAACGCACGCTCTGTCACGTACGATCTGGTTGGAGCCAGGAGATGCGGTCTAACAGCACTGCGAGGCGCAGAAAGAAAAAAGAAGGGACATGGGGGTGGGGAATTTACAAAACATTTATTTTAACCGTTATTTCACCAGTTAGGTCAGCTTAGAATTCAGTTCTGTTTTGCAGTGGCAACCTGGGAAATCACAGTGGGGCGGTATTGTACAGCCATCCAGATATAGGGGCAGATTTGTTGGCCAGATGAAGAGAGCCGGTTTTTGTGGGACTTTAGCCAGGGCACCAGGGTTAGCATTTCTACTCTTTCAAAAAGTGCCATGGCATGGGGTCTTTAATGGCCACAGCATCTCAGGATCTCAGTTTAGTGTCTCGTCCGAAGGACAACACCTTTATAACACTGTGCTGCGGTGCTGACTTTCTGATTGGTCCAGAGGAAAGAGTGGGGTTATCTGGTCAGACTGGCTTAGCAACACATTTTCCAGAAGCAACTTAGATTTCCCAGGGGTACTAACCATGCCCACGCCTGTTTAAACTTAGCATTTAGCCACGGTGAGAATACAGGGGGCGGCATGCTAATAAAGCATATCTGACTTTGAGTTGGAGAGAGAGAATGGAGTGGACAGGGGAGAAGGGCGGCAGTGTAGCAGTGGGTAAGGAACTGGACTTCGATTCCCAGGTAGGACACTGCCGTTGTACCCTTGAGCTGTATAAATGTATAAATGTAATAAGATGTAATAAGAAGTTGTGTAAGTTGCTCTGGATAAGAGTGTCTGCTAAATGCCTGTAATGTAATGTAAAGGAGAAAGAGAGAGAATGTGAAAGAGAGATGAGATAGTGAGCTGAAAGAGGAGAGAGAGCAAGCAAGAGACAGAGAGAGACGGATGAGAAGAGACAGTTTATTAGAGAAAGATGTAGAGTAGAGAAGTTTAGGTGGCAGACTAAATGAGCCGTAACATATGAGTCGTGCCCTTAAGTAATTTCACTGCTTCGCTCCAAATTAATGACAGCATCTCAGAACTTAGCGAGAGCCTTGCTCGAAAGAACAAAGGATATAACCTCATTAATTCCCAGTGGGGGTGCTATCTTTCCAAAACTGCGTACAGCAGTATGACATCCATTTCAACTTCCTCCTCTCACTAGCTCTGTATTAATTTTCCACAAATCATCATGCACATTTGCAAGCAATGGATTACTGCCGTTGTGGACAGTAAAGGGAGCGTGCACACACCTGACAGTTAAAATGCTCTCAGGTGCAACAAAGATAAAAAGTCTTTGAACAAAACAAAAAGTATATAAACCAAACAAATTGCCACACTGAGATTGCAAATTTGCAATGCTGAATTTAATATTGTTATTGAAAGAGACTTGCAATCTCTCAGTGTGCTGCAGTTTTCATACTTCAGGCAAACAGTGCAGGTGCTTTTGAACCACATGCAACACTTCTTGAACAACTCTGTACTCTCCACACTCACAGGGACTGTTGGGTACTTAAGGTCCCTGCCTTCGTAGAACAGTGTTTTCCAAGTAAACCTCTGGTCAGTCCTGTTAGCCTGACCAGATAACCCCATTTACAGAAGGACCTTCATAATGACACCAGGCACATGACTGACACGACCCCAAATTATTGGTCTATTACTCTGACAAGCTCAATTTGTGAAGACAGTTTTCTGGATCGAGGGCAAGCCATAAGGGCATACAGATGTCTCTGCACATCACAAGATGGTGAACACTGGGAAACACAAGACTTGCCACAGAACACAGCGACCACATTCCAGACGCTACTTAACACAGGACGAGCTAAGGTGGCTTTCACACCTAGTTGGTTTGGAGTGATGTTCAGAACCCTGGTTCATTCGGGGCGGGTGAGAATGCACAATGCGCCCAAAACAGCCGTACTGTAATCCACCTGAAAATGATAGTCTCAGTCCTCTCATAAGTGACTCGTGGTGTGGTTTATTACGAGCGGCAACACAATCAAACCTAATTACACCAAACCGCTCAAAATATACCGGGCGGCAGTGTAGTATAATGGTTAAGGAACTGGATGTGTAACTGAAAGGTTGCAGGTTCGATTCCCAGGTAGGACACTGCCGTTGTACCCTTGAGCAAGGTACTTAACCTGCATTGCTTCAGTATATATCCAGCTGTATGAATGGATAAATGTAATAAGAAGTATGTAAGTCGCTCTGGATAAGAGCGTCTGCTAAATGCCTATAATGTAATGTGAAATGTACTATGAGTTGAAGGTTATAAGGAGAAGTAACATGACCCCTAAATATTAAAAATCTTTTAGATTTCTGGGGTAAGCAAAGGTTTGTGACATTTAAAACCTATATAGGAAAGTGCCATGAGAATTACCCGCAAAAAATCTTGGGTTTCTTGGGTCTGAATTGGTTGCTGATATTAAGGCGAAAACAAAAAGCAGCATACCCTGCGGCCCCCCAGGACCAGGAATGAGTGTCACTGCTCCAGGGGATAGACTTGAGAGGTAGGGATGCAAAATCAAAGGTAACCGATTGCTGAATGCGCAATTGGAATTTTTACCTGAACTGTAATGGCTCAGTGCAACAAGTGCATTAGTCTAATGAGAGGGAAATGAAAATGCTCTAATGCTCTAATGCTTATTAGAAACGAAGCCAGTTGATTTAATATTCAGTCTCTCATTTCCATTATTCTTTTGAGCCGACAGCATTGCAACATGCATCAAATTACATACATGAATCTATTTTTTCTTTCTGTCCCTCTCAGTTCAATTCAATTCCGTTTTTCAATTCAATTATGCTAAATTGGCAGGACAGCCAGATCAGTACTGTCAAATCACAAACAGGACATTTAAAGTCAGATTAAAATATATATTTGTATATTTTAAATATGTAAATGTTTGCATATGTACAGTCAGCAGAAAGAGATCAGACAAAACAGAGTGTAAGTGAGAGAGAGAGAGAGAGAGAGAGAGAGAGAGAGAGAGAGAGAGAGAGAGAGAGAGAGAGAGAGAGAGAGAGAGAGAGAGAGAGAGAGAGAGAGAGAGAGCGTCAACTCTGGATCAAATTCAATGCGGATCAATATCCACCATAAACACCCGAGGTCTTCAAACACCGCCGCCATTTTTTTTCTTTTATATGCACCCCTCCTAGCCCTCTTTTGTTTTTCTCACCCCATGTACCCATCTGACCAACTCTACCGCCTTTCACTCTTTTTCTCTCTTTCTGCTAGTTCTTTTTCCTGCTGAGCAGTCACTGTAGTCTACCATTACCCAGATGCTGTCTGAATGCCACTGTCATGACTGCAGTCTGTCCCTGTCTGGTTTTTTTCCTTGCTTACATCAGCCAAAGCTGCTTTCACTTAAATAAGTAAGCAAATGCCTTTGTAAGGTACAGGCATACATTCAATTACAATTAAATTCAATTAAATTTTATTTGTATGGCGCTTTTTCCAGAGAACTGTCACAAAAAAGCTCTTCAGAAGAACAGAAGGAAAATGGGGCAAAAACCAGGCCTGAACCCTGAAAAAGCAAGCAGGGTAAAAACTCCCCAGTGGGAAAAAAAACATTGAAGCGGAGGCAAGAAAAAACTCCCCAATGGGAAGAAATCTTAGCAGCCTGGCGAGAGAGGGGGAGCCCATCCTTCACTGGTCATCTTAAAGTAAAGGTGGAATGGACAGTAACAGAAATATAATGAGGGATCTATCACAGCATGGGTTGAGCAGGTTACAGTCGAGATATTAAACTAGCTGGTAAGTAGAAAGTTCAAATGAAGACATGTATAATATGCAATTCAGAGGGGCAGGGTGATACACGTGGCGCTCCAGTTTGCATCACTGTGTGGGCTTGAACCAGGCGAGGGAAAGGGGAGAAGCCCCAGGGGAAAAAAACGGAGAAGATTAGGACGTGGTATTAAAATAAACTTTCTTTTCTAATTTTGGAATGCCATCTGAACTGAGTCTCTGTACAATACAGTACAACAATTATGTACTGTAATAAGTGTGAAATGGTTACTGCTTGTCTGGCTTGACTTGTATTATGTAGGGTATTTTACATTTATCCTTATCCGGCCCTGCCCTATAGTTCCCTCTGACTCACCTATAGGAGCAGTTTTTTTAACCATTTGGACCAGGGATCCTCAATCTTATTTAGTAAGGGCCGGTGTGGGTGCAGGCTTTTGTTCCAACAAAGCAGTTACACACCTGATTCTACTCATCAACCATTAGAGTCTTTGCTAAGGACCTTGATTAGTAGAATCAGGTGTGTTACTGGTTAGAACAAAAGCCTGCACCGGCCACACCGGCCCTTACTGGATAAGATTGAGGATCCCTGAGTTGGACAGAGATGCACTACCTCTGACTGCTTCATTCAGCTCTTTATTTTTTTCCTTTTTCATCCTCTCTTTCCTATGGATGCTTGCTAGGCTATAACAGGCAATATGAAGATGCTGATTAGCACATTACCAATTGCCAGCTACAGATGAATTTTTATTTAACTATATGGCTATATTCATGCGATGGCTATATTCATGGCTCATACCGCTAGCTGGAATAGGGGCATGCATGTTTGTTTCCGAGACGAGATGCCCTTCTTTTCACAAACTCATGACGAAATTTTTGTTTGTTATCGATTACGCTCTCACTCTGACGCTGCCTCTGCCTGCGCTGTTCTTGCATGTCAAACAAGATTTGAGATTTAAAACTCAAACTCTCAGACAAGGGCTTATGGCTCATTTTGTGGCAATATTAATAGTTGTCAAGTAGGCCTAAATAGTAACTGTGTTTTACCAAAATAAAATGAATAATTTTATCAAATGAAAAAGGGGCACAAATGTATTCAGATTGATCCAAAATATAAATGAAAAATGATAGCAAAGTGAAACACTATTGTGCCCTCTTGGGGTCTTTATGGGAAGCGCGGGTTCAGGGTTGCCATCTGTGCTGGATTACTTCCTACTCTACTGCCTGTTGTGTTTGTTTGTGTTCGCCCTGTGGACGTAACTGGGAAAGGACATGCAGACACCACCTAGTCTGTGTGCTCTTTCTGCAGAGTTTTTGGTGCTTCTCTCTGCGGGCATGGCTGCCTGCAAAGCAAACACAATCTGGTGTCGGTGAGCATATAGCAGGTGCCAAAGCACATTTGTAGACTGAGAGAGCAATTAACTTCTCTCTCAAAACGGAGATATTTAGAGAGAGAGGGAGAAAGAGAAAGAGAGAGATAGTGTGTGTATGTGAGAGAGATCATTTGTGCAGGTTATTGGTAAGCGATCATTATGAATATTGTTAATAGCAGAGAGAGACTTCTAAAAACAATAACCCAATATGAGTATATTTGATGTAGCTGATATTGTTCTTCCTGTTGATTTATTTCCCATTTCTATGTGAGGTCATGCAAGTAAAGCATATTGAAATTGAAAAAAATTGATTGACAGACAGAGAGCGAGAGAGAGCGAGAGAGAGAGATCTTCCCTCCTTCTTTACTCCTCCCCCTTCCTCTTCTCCCCTCCCCTCTGGAGTGGTGAAGTTTATGTGTGTGTGTGCGCGTGTAACGGCGTGTGTGAGCTTGTGGATGCTGGTGAGAGACCCACGCTCTGGCTCTCAGACACAGAGACAGACTCTGGGAGACGTGCGGCTGGGGGGAACCACATAGCTGAAATATGCTGAGAAGGAAGAGGAGCGTTTCTTTCGGGGGGTTTGGCTGGTAGGTTAGCTTTAGCCTCATATGATATGAAAACCTGAGGGGGTGAGCACGGTTAAACAGCTCTCTCTCTCTCTCTCTCTCCCTCTTTCTCTCTCTCTTTCTCTGCCAGTTCAACTCTGACTGCTTCTTGCTCTGACTGGACACATTATGTGATTGAAATGGAAACATTTGTATACATTTGCATGGTCTGTCTGTCATCTCATAATGCTCAGTTTTTTTCTTGTATATTTTTATTTGTTTGCTTCTGTATCTTTGGCTGCTTGATTGTTATGCCATGTTTGTTTTATGTTAGTTTGTTTAGTGGTCACACTGTCAGTCAGTACAGAATACTAAAAGGGTGACACTTTAAAGTTCTGCTCTTACTACCGAGCCCGATGGCGCCTGTTTTTAGAGCTGCCTTTTCTTACCAATGACAGAGAAGCTGAAACCACAGCCCATACACTTTCCCTAAGCGTGCACCATCTTCTTTTGTTGCTGAATGATTATCACAGGTAAACCTATACCCAATGCAAGGCAAGTTATTGTGTGTATGTGTGTTCAAGGTTAACAAAATTCTCAGCTGTCATTAATTTGCCCTGTCGTTTTACGGTTTAAAATAGATGTGATCTACCAGAGTGAGGGAGTGAGTGTGTGTGTGAGAGAGAGAGAGAGAGAGGTGTGTGTGTGTGTGTGTGTGTGCTAGTGTGCTAGTTCCCTAGCACCTGGACATTCAGATCTCACAAGATCTCAAGATGCTCTTGCTTTATCTTGGACCAGAACTTACTGTAGCAATCATTGGTCAGATTCTCAGAGGGGCGGGTCATGAAACTGACCATTTTTCTGGCCTGCATCTCATGTTTTAAATGCAGGTTTGAATCGCCACTTCCATATTTGACTGCTCTTCACTTAATATGATTGGTTCGAAAGTATTGGTTAGCGGCCCAAAAAGTGGGCGAGTTTATCATTCTGAACTGCATTGCTTTTGCCAGGCCTATAGCGGATACTTATAAACCAAAGCTAAGGGTTCACCAATAGCTAAAAATGAGCCTTCTGACCCAACCACATGAGCTGCTGTGTGTGCAAAGAGGCTAAGCTGGACTGGACTTGAGCTATTGGAATAAATTGGGATGAAATTGACTGAAGTTGATTACATTGGTCTGTACTGAACTTGATCAGAATAAACAGGGATAAACTTGACTGAAGTTGATTACATTGGTCTATACTGAACTTGATCAGAATGGACAGGATTAGACTGGACTGGACTTGATAAGAATGAAGTGGATTAGAGTATAAAACTGGGGCTGTGTCCGAATCACTGCACTTGCCTACTATTGAGTATTCCAGTAAGCTGTTACGTATGCAACAATTCAGCATTCCTAATATCTCCGGATGATATACTTATTTCCGGGTTTTCGCTGATAATGGTGTGGAGGATATTGCTGTCATGTCACTAAACAGTATGCAGTAAGTAGTATACTGTATACTCGTATAAAGTAAACTGGACACAGTAGAGAGGGCTCTGATTTGGACACAGCCTGGGTCAGATAAGACTGGACTGAACTCGACTAGAATGAGGTGGATTGGACTGGGCTTGGTTGTCCTAGGTTTGCCTGGACAGTTTTTTCTGCATGCACTGGCTAACTTTTCATAGCGTAATGTATTTTTAAAGGCTGAAAGATCCCTACACTAAGTGCAAAGTCCTCTCTGCGACATCTGTCAACTTTTTACCTATGTTAGCCTCCCGAGACCCAGGAGAAAAAAAGTTTAATTATTTAAAAAATATATATATATAGTTCTGGGATGACACAAACATGCTGCAGTGAAATATTTTCCTAAATATTATTTGTTTTATTTTTATTGAATGTCTTACAGTGTAGTTTTCAGCATAATGGAATATATGGTTCTTAAGACCCGAGACTCATGTCCCTTAGAGGGGACAAAAAATAATTGTCGGGTTTTAGGAGAATAGAGCACAACAGTGCTGTGAATTTATGCATCAGGGAGTACCCACTGGCACAGATTCATTGCTGTCTGATGTGTTTTGTCACAGTATTTAAATCCTCTCTCTGATTGAGCCCAGTGGTTGAAAACAGCACAAAAACAAAAAACACCCTCCCTGCTGTTTTTCACAGTTATCTTCAGCCCCTCCCTGCTGTCTTTCACAGTTATCTTCAGCCCCTCCCTGCTGTCTTTCACAGTTATCTTCTGGTCCTCCCTGCTGTCTTTCACAGTTATCTTCTGGTCCTCCCTGCTGTATTTCAAAGTTACCTTCTGGTCCTACCTGCTGTCTTTCACAGTTATCTTCTGGTTCTCCTTGCTGTCTTTCAGTTTCCTTCTGGTCCTCCCCGTACTCTTTTCCTCTTTTCACTGTGTCAGTTCCACAGCCAGCCCATCTACGGGTTTTCACTCTGGCTCACAGAAACAACTCTCCCACCCAAGTTGTCTCAGTTGTGTGTGTGTGTGTGTGCGTGCGTGCATGCGTGCGTGCGTGCGTGTGCACGCGTAAAATGCATGTGTCTCTTAGCCCCTACTCTATGAAAAATTAAATATTAATTGCTGCCTTTTCTGCTTGCTTTGTTTGGCAGGCTGTAATCGGGGAGTTTAAACCACCGTTTGGAATGCATTGCATTTTCCTCTTCATACTTTGGAGGCACTCATGGCTTTTAGCATTGATTTCTCGCCTCCAGCTTTTCCACCGAGTCTCACCTCAGTGCGGGTGGCGTGGTCTGGCAGGCAGAGACAAACCCTGCAGGGGACAGCGCTTACCCACCGTGACCTGATCAGCCTGCTATTGCTGCAGTCTTTTAATGACAAAGAAACAGATATCATAAAAACTACTGTCAAAAGATGGAATCACGCTCGCACAAATACGTGCACACACACACACACACACAGGGATTGCCTATGTTTCGGCGTATATTTGTAATTTTGCAATAGATACAGAGACACAGAGACTCCTGTATGGGGTGAGTGTAATGGGGTCCTTATGTAACTTGAAAATGATTAAAACAAAGAAAATAGCATCTAGCACTTTCCATTTAAGTCTTTATATCCTTCATTGTTCTGATCTATTTTCTGGAAATCTGTTCCACATTTATGACACTCACCCAGGAACAATCTGAGAGAGAGAGAGAGAGAGAGAAATAGAGAGAGACAGAGAGAAGAAGAGAGAGAGAGAAGATTTTAGTTAAGGAAGACCAAAGACTGTATTTCCCCATTGCTTCCGTGGCAGGCGTTGACAAAAGGCAACATGCGCAGCACCCTTTCACAAATTTAATGGAACATCAGCAAAGTCACAGTTAATGGTTAAAAAATGCTTGTGCGTTGCCAATAAGGCAGTCGCACAGTCACCGGCGCCTTTGTAGTGGACCTGGTTTGGCCACTGATTTTCCTATGGGTGGGAGCACTACCTGAGTAGGGTGAGTGTGAGGTCGAGTGGGGTGTGTGTGGAAACAGGATGACCGCTGGGGAGTAGGTGCAGTGGCCTGAACGGGTAATAAAAGAGGGTTGTGTAAGATTTTCCTAGGGAGTAAAATATGCACCAACATGTACACAGTTACTTATTTTGGTAAGTGCCTCTTTACTGCTATTGGTGTGTGCTGTAGTCCCTGTAGGTCCTGCTAGTTCAAGGGGCTGGTGCAAAACGGATTGTTTGAGTGACGGGTCTCTGCTCCGTTAAACTGTCATGCTCCACTGTACTCTACCTGTGCAGGGTCCTCCCTGTGTAGGTTTTCATTCGGGGGATGTTGCGCGAGGTTTTAGGATGAGGATGTGGGCAGCCCCGGGCGTGGTGTTCACACAGGAAGGGTGTATGTGCTGCGTGTCTCCCACGGCTGCGGCGTGAGAATTAAAGTGGAAAAAAAAAAGAATGTGCTGCTGGAAATGACATGTTATTTATAGCGAGAATGGCGACCTGTTTTTTTTGTGTGTGCATGTGCGTGCATGCCTGGGGAATAAGGCACTAATGAGCATTTAACCTGATGGAACTGTATTGGATAATCAATGCAGTGGTGACAAATCATTACGACGTGACACGTTTGAGGAGACAGGCTGCGCTTTTTGTCAGGAATAGTGTGTGAACCTATGCATATACTATAGTGTGTGAACCCAGTGAGTGTACGCGTACAATTTACAGGTAGCAGCTCCTTTTAGCTAAAGCAATCTATAAAACTGTACAGTAAAAGTGTAGCTGTGCATGTAGTTCAGTGTAATATCAGTTTCAGTGTATCAGTGTAGTGTGAGTTGTGTAGGGGCAATGTAGAGAGCATTGTAGGGTCAGTGTAGAGGTCAGTGTAGGGGTCAGTTTAGCGGCAAGTGTAGTGGACAGTGCAGGGGTGGTTGTAGTGATCAGTATAAGGAGAATCATATGAAGCAGTTCAGAGGTTAGTGTTGGGATCAGTTTAGCGGTCCGTGCTACGGTCGGTGTAGGGGTAATTGTGGGGTTCAGTCAAGTGGAGAAGACTATAGTGACAATGTAAGGAGCTGTAAAGCTCAGAGCTCTGTGAAGGTGGTATTTTAGGGGTCAGATTCAGTCTTAGTGTAGTTGGCAGTGTAGTAGACAGCATGGGGAGTAATGTAGGGAGTAATATTGGGGCAGTATGGATAAATAGGGACTACTGCAGAGAACAGTACAGAGGCCAGGGTAGGTAGCACTGCACTGGTCACTGTAGGGGGCAGTGTAGGGGTCACTTAAGGAATAATATAAGTGGACGGCTTAGGGAGAATTGACGGGGTCAGTGTAATAGTCCAGGAATATATGGAGAGCTTAGGGAGCAATTTAGTGGCCATTATAGAGACTAGTATAATGTAGAGTTAAAGTATAGAAATCTAGGCTATAGTTTAAAAGTTAGGATGTTCATGGCCATCTGCGCTGCTCAGCCTGCTCTTATCAGGCATAGCCAACCGTTACCTTTTAGACCTTCGCTTTTTCAATGCTATTGTTTTTGCTGTTTATTGTTATTAATATGTTTTTATTAAGCAACTGTATTCTAATTGCAGAATCAAATATGTGGCAGCTAGCTATAGTAGCCTAAGGTCAAGAATCTGTAGCCTATCTAGCTAGCTCTCTAGCCTATGAAGCATTATCCAACAAACATAGGCTACTCTATGATAATCATAGCATCGGGACAATGACATCAACCTAGCTAGCTCTGGACTATGATAATACGAAAGGGGTACTACTTGCAAGCTACTTGCATTTTACATTATTTTAAAGAAGAATAGGTAGCACAGGCTTATTCACTCCTCGCAATTTTGCTTGTGGACGGCAGTGTAGTATAACGGTTAAGGAACTGGCCTTGTAACCGAAAGGTTGCAGGTTCGATTCCCAGGTAGGACACTGCCGTTGTACCCTTGAGCAAGGTACTTAACCTGAATTGCTTCAGTATATATCCAGCTGTATGAATGGATAAATGTAAGAAGTTGTGTAAGTTGCTCTGGATAAGAGTGTCTGCTAAATGCCTGTAATGTAAATGTAATGTAAATGCTTGCTAGTTTGTTGTTAAATTCTAGCATAGCTAAATTCAGGAAAGCTGCATCTAAATGCTATAGACCTAAATAAAGTGTATGGTAAGGATGATTCCTGAATTATTAGGCTTTATATTATTAACTTTAGCATACACTTCTCATAAGTTCATCGCAAATAAATGTGAAATTCTGCATAATCAGGTGAATTGTGCGTGCACATGTTGTATTTGTGTACATGCGCACATGCACACCCTACCCTCACCCCCCTGTTTCTGTTTTCTTTAGAATTCACATACTGAATAGAGGGAGTGTGGGAAGTATTATAGAGACCAGTATAGAGGTCAGAGCACGTGAACTGCTCAGAGTAGGGGGGGATCAGTGCAGTGGGAACTGTGTGTAGGGGCTATGCAGACAGCACTTGGAACACAGGATATAATGCTCTCGTTCTTGTCCATAGCAGTGTTGTAAATGACTTTGTTTCCAGCCGTGTTCTCACTTTGTATGCAGATACAGTGACCTCACAACAGATGTCGGAATTGGAGAGTTATCGCTGTATTTTATGAGCTGCCATAATAGAGTTACAATAAAAATGCAATATAAAATAATTTGAGTGTGAACAACTATATATTTTATAGTCATACCTTCCTCACCCTAGTGATATAGACACAGGGCATGTTCTGTTACTACAAAGTGTACGTGTGTGCATGCGTGTGCATTGTTTGTGTATGTGTGTAACTGAATATGTGTGTGTGTGTGAGAGAGAGAGAGAGAGAAATATTGTGTGTTTGTGCATAGATGATTTGATTAAATTAATTTTTCAATGTTTCTGTTTTTAATGAAGCTGTGGTGAAGCATTTTTCTTCCCACAGAAACTTTCACTTTGTGTTTTGATTCCTTTGGAACTGTGAGGAAACGGGAAGAGAAAGTGGCTGAGACAATATAAGTGTCGAGTGCAGCGCGGGGCCGTAGCATTGCTTTACGGGGTTTTACAGAAGTATGCTAAATGGAGGTACTCATAGCATTGCTTTACGGGGTTTTACAGAAGTATGCTAAATGGAGGTACTCATAGCATTGCTTTACGGGGTTTTACAGAAGTATGCTAAATGGAGGTACTCATAGCATTGCTTTACGGGGTTTTACAGAAGTATGCTAAATGGAGGTACTCATAGCATTGCTTTACGGGGTTTTACAGAAGTATGCTAAATGGAGGTACTCATAGCATTGCTTTAAGGGGTTTTTCAGAAGTATGCTAAATGGAGGTACTCATAGCATGGCCCACTGAATGGATTTAGCTTGAGTCGAGTGTCAACGTTGCCCCGATTTATGAATGAGTACCACATGGATGGACACACACACACACAAACACACACACACACACAAACACATGCACAGACACATAGACAAGAATACACAGACCACACATACATGCACAGGCACACACCCCCCCCCCCCCACACACACACACACACAGACACATAGACATGAATACACAGACCACACATACATGCACAGGAACACACACACACACACGCACAGACACATAGACATGAATACACAGACCACACATACATGCACAGGCACAGGCACACACACACACACACATACACACACACACACACATATAGGCACACTCAAGCATGCATATACTATGCATAGTATACATATTAATAGAGTGGACAACGTGCTCTCTTATGTAATATTTTATACAAGTGAAAAAATATTTGTGAATTCATACCTTTTTCCTGGGCTGACTTACACTGAAATTCCTCTCTGTTTGTCTGCAGGATTGACAAGTCCACGATCAGTGCCCTGAAAGGCAGGTGAGTTATTTGCTGTGCCAGGCTGGCATCAGGGTTTGTGCCTACAACATGTTATTCCCAGCTCTGCTGTTAATAAATCATTTAGGCTGGATGTCCTCTTTTAGCAGCTGTGCAGAACAGTTTCCCCTGAGCCATGGGGGCTTTTTTTTTTGGGAGCAAGCAATTAGGGGCTGGCTCTGTGGGTGTACGTGTGCATTTTCATGGACGTCAGTTCCAAGTATGACTGACAGAGGGCACCCTGGTTCACCCGGGACAGGGAAACAATGACCAGGATTAACAGCAGTGTTAAAGATTTAGTTCTGGTACAATATATTCCAGTATAGCCCCCTTTTTTTTTTATTTGAATGAGTTGAAGATTTTGCTCTATCACATTTTATCCGTTTCTGAACACTGCTTTTTGCCTATGTGATCCCAGAAGACAACCAGCTACACATCTGTAACTCAAATCCACATCCGCCTGTACTTTATGCCCTCGACGTGTCATTTCTCATGTTCAACTGGATGATTAGATTTCATGTCTTGAAAGCAGAAGACAATGAGGTGCTATAACTGATGACTTACGAAAAGGTACATGTAATACACAGGAAGCACAAGACACCATCACATGGTTTTACGTTGAAATAAGGTTGTGGTAAAAACGTTTCTTTTTCTTGTTATACATTTTTTTTCCCCCCACAATAAAACGTTTTAAAAAGGCATTTATAACCTGACAGTATCAAACGAACAATTACTTCACAGCCTAACAACCTAAAATAAATATATAAATTAATATATAAATATAAATATGGTTTTTACCGCTATAGTAACAGGTAACAGGGCTTTTAACATTAAAATTAGCTACTGTAGCTAGCTAGCTAACAAGCTAACTAACTTACCGAGACGAGTCTTCAGATGCTCCAGCAAAACTGATGTGCTCCCATGCCAGGCAAGGTCAGCTTTGCAAATGTTGCAGTTCACAGCCTTTTTAGTTAAGAGTGAAATGCGCATGTGCACCTCTCAACAAAGATGACAAGGAAGCAAGATGTCTCACTTTTTAGCTACTTCCATCATCAGCTCCAGAAAAAACGATGTGTTTAATTCAGCTAATTTGGTAATCGATTTCCGTCGACTACGACGATTATTCGTTGCACCTCTAGTATTCACCTCACCACTAAATGCAATTTTTTTTGTGCAAAACATGTTTTATTGTGTAACACTATGAGGTGCTATGGTCAGATGTGACCAAAAGTAAACTTTTTGGCCACGTACACTGTCGGCATCTTTGGCGTCAAAAAGGATGCATAGGAGGAAAGGCACTTCATACCTACCGTCCAATATGGTGCATTTCATTGATGCTTTGGGGCTGTTTTGCCATTGATCCAGGGGCTCTTGTTAAGATCAATAGCGTAATGAATTCTACCAAGTAACAGGACATGTTGGCCAAAAACCTGGTCATACAAAAACCCATGGCCTTTTCAGGCTCTGGACTTATCGACCCTATCGACGACCTGTGGTTTGAATTGAAGAGGGCTGTCCATCAGCTCAAACCTAATGATGTCAAAGACCTTTAAAAGGTTCAGCATGGAGGAATGGTTCCAGATCCCTCTAGATGTGCCCTCCAGCCTTATCAAACATGATAGGAAAAGGCCCAGTGCCGGTATCCTTGCCACCAAGTAGGCTCATCATAGGGGCCAATCATTTTTCTGGAAATAAATTTATAATTTGTAAAATGTGTTCATGTGGTTGATTCCATTGAATCATTACTAAAATACAATATTTTCCAATAGATTGCGTATTTGCATAAACCATCATCGCATATTTCAGGTACTTGTATGGAATTATGTCCAATTACATCACATAGTGATCTAGAAATATAAAAAGTCTGCAGATGCAGCATAAATAAACGGAAAATTGCCCCTATAAAGACACAAAGCCGCCAAAATTTATGAACTTAGCCGGTTTCTATTGAAAATCACGTTTATAGCGGACGCGCAAATCATTGACACTCTCTGTCTATTGTCTCAGTCTTTCTGAGTTCAAGCACGAGTATACAGTGTCCATTATCCCCACCATCGTTCAGTACCTGGGCTCCTCTGTCAATTACACTCAGCTGGATAATCGCATAAAATTTGCTGACAAATGGATTATGCAATTAAGCGGATTCTGCTGTATTTGTTTCCCTTCGTTTTGCAGTCCTTTTTTGTGCATCTTTATCAAGAGTGCTAATAATTCTGGTGCTGACTGGCAGGCAGGCAGTTCTTTTATTAAGAAGGTTTATCAGACACTTGGTGGCACTATAGGAATTGGGTGAAATCCCAGTTTACAAACACCAACAAAAATAAGCAGTTTATCACAGGGGTTTAAAACTTTGTACCATTTGCTCCTGGCCAGAACATTTTCCTCATTTGCATCTTACCTGGGTTCACCCTGTTTTAAAATGGGGTGCTAGCACTAAAAGCATCATCTCAATAACTGCCAAATGCATGTAGATGAAACCTGGCACATACCATCAATCGACTCTGATATGGGTAAATTATTATTTACAGTTATTTGCATACAGTATGCGATTGATGAATGTGTGAAGATGGAATGGGCCACATTGTTTGAGTGCCAAATTTGGATGCAGTCTGTTCACAAATTAGGTGTCACATGCAAAATATTTAAAATGTTTGAAAAAATATTATGTTCTTTGGGTGGTGCATCCAGCTAACCCAGCCGTTAACCATACAGTGCCCGCATGCAGCCCACCATTAGCACAACTGTCAGTCTGCCAGCGCTTTGTAAATTGGCACTACAGCTGTCCGTTAGCACTGAACACTAACACCTGCAGTCTGTCTGTCTGTGGCAGCTGCATAAGTCGTCCAGTCATCTGTAACCTCGTATCTCAGCTGCACTGCACTCTATAAAGAAAAGCAGCTCTACACTCTGCACACTATAAAGAAGAGCAGCTCTACACTATGAACACTATAAAGAAGAGCAGCTCTACACTATGAACACTATAAAGAAGAGCAGCTCTACACTCTGCACACTATAAAGAAGAGCAGCTCTACACTCTGCACACTATAAAGAAGAGCAGCTCTACACTCTGCACACTATAAAGAAGAGCAGCTCTACACTCTGCACACTATAAAGAAGAGCAGTTCTACACTCTGCACACTATAAAGAAGAGCAGCTCTACACTCTGCACACTATAAAGAAGAGCAGCTCTACACTCTGCACACTATAAAGAAGAGCAGTTCTACACTCTGCACACTATAAAGAAGAGCAGCTCTACACTCTGCACACTATAAAGAAGAGCAGCTCTACACTATGAACACTATAAAGAAGAGCAGCTCTACACTCTGCACACTATAAAGAAGAGCAGCTCTACACTATGAACACTATAAAGAAGAGCAGCTCTACACTCTGCACACTATAAAGAAGAGCAGCTCTACACTCTGCACACTATAAAGAAGAGCAGCTCTACACTCTGCACACTATAAAGAAGAGCAGCTCTACACTCTGCACACTATAAAGAAGAGCAGCTCTACACTCTGCACACTATAAAGAGCAGCTCTACACTCTGCACACTATAAAGAAGAGCAGCTCTACACTCTGCACACTATAAAGAAGAGCAGCTCTACACTCTGCACACTATAAAGAAGAGCAGCTCTACACTTCCAAATTGATGCAGGATCTTGCAGAGGCGGTACTAGCCTGCAAATATGACTAGTTGTTTGAAAGTGGAAGTTTTCCTCAGCATTTTCTCTCATGCACAGTAAATGAAATGTGGCACAATGGGAAGGTTACAGGTGTGATTCTTGGACGGTCTTCTATCTAGTTTGCTCATTAGAAAGTCATTCATTCATTCGAGTGGTTGTTTTAATTTATGTGACATTTCTCAGGCTTACATAGGCAATAGGAATCTGGATTCATATTGTCTTTATAGATGGCTTTTTAAATGTATATTTTTGTGCTTTTCATTCCTCAGTATTCTTCAGCCCTGGATGCAGTCTGGGTAATCTGTTGGGAGGGGAATGGGATTCATGAACAGGAGATCATTACATGTAGAGGGATGTCAACTCATAAATGCATTCTTTAATTTATTTTTTCATACCCATGATTTTAAATTATTTTTTATGTTAGAGAGACGTGTACACCATGTTCCATCTTGCGTTCCTCTCATTGATCCAGGCTACGGCTAAATATAGCTCCTGACTGTTCCAGTCTCAGGAGATAATTACCTGGACCAGCGGTCCTGGCCCTCCCACAAAAGCAATTAATTTTTTATCAGTGCATTTCATTCATGACTAGTTTCCCAGCGTTTATTTATACCATATCCCATTTATATGCTATACTTTCCAACTGACCATTAGCCTGGAGATATTGGTCTGTGTGTAATCTGTGTCTCTCTGCGTGGTGTGTGTACGTGCCATGCGCGCGAGCTAGTGTTTGTTGTTATTGTCTGAGTTGTGTGTGTATACTTTTCTTGGGTCAGAGGGCCTATTGCTCTAGTAACGGCAACATTCACTATTTGTCTGCCAGCAGAGCGTAACCCTGGAAACTGAGCTTGTCTACAATAAAACAGTCTCCTAGATAAAATTTTAGCACGCTAAATTATTCAGCCACTCCATCATGTCTCTCACACTAATATTCACACTGAGCTGAGGATTCAGGCAAATCATACGCCACTCACAAAGTGACATGATTCAGTGGTTCCCGTAGAGAATATTACTCGCATGAATTATGTCAAGCATGATCTAAGTGTGATAATGTGGGGCACCAAAAGACTTCTGGGAGCCACCGTTAAAGAGAGTGAGAGAGAAAGCGACAAAGACAACACAATATTCAAAAGCTCCAGCGTATTTACTCTGACTCATAACCAATGTTTACCAATTAATTATTGCTTGCTAAAAAAGAATAGGTAAACTTGCGAAAGCACTTACAGTGCCCTTTTGATAAAGATGAATTAAAAAGGCCATAGATAAATAAATGACACAGGAAATGAGCTATATTGTATGCTCAAAAAATTGGAAAATTATATGTATATTTTTATATTGGTGTCAAAATGATTGTCATCTTTGTTTTCAGTACTTATTCAGTACTTTCGGTGTGCAGGTATAACACTACCTACCAAGTGCTAATCTAGGCCATAGTGTTTTATGAGATTGGCATATTGTGGGGTTTTTAGACTATTTCTCCATGCAGAATCTTGTCAGATTTCTCAGATCTTTTGGTCTGGAGATGGCCAACAGTAATTTTGTGGTCAGTTAACCATTTTGTAGTTGATTTTAAGGTTAGCCTGGGATTATAGTTTTGTGGAAATTTGCAGCCAAGTTTGAAGTTTTTTGGGTTGGGGGTTGTATCTTACAACCACCACCCCCCCCCCCTTAAGACTGGATAGGTCAACTATCACTTTTGTTGCACTTACGCCCTGGGAGATCCTTGTCAATAGGGAATGTAAGAGATTGTGCAACAATCAAATTTAAGAGGGGTTGATTTTGTGCTATAGACTGCTTTGTGGGATTTTGACCCGGACACTGGGGTCAACATGGTATCTTTAACAACCTATGGACCTTTAATTAAACCTAAGGTTTAATGTCTCATCCAAAGGACAGCTCCTTGTGCATCACTGTGCTGGGGCATTGGACTTCTGTCCTAACCCACCAACGTCCCTTAGTTTCCCAGGTCTCTCTTCCAAGTACTAAGTGCAGGGACTGGGATCAGCTGAAGCTGTGTGTAATCACTCCTCCGCTACCTATGTGCTTGTCACAACAATGGGATGTATGGTATTGTAGTCAGGTTGCTGCTATAAAATGTTTGAAAAAATACAATAAAATGAGCACAACTTAAAATTAGGGCTTGCTTTGTGTAAAACATGCAGTAGGTAACTCGTAGTTTAGCTTTCTCTAAAACATACATATCTCGCAGGCTAGCTGTGACGAGGATCATACATATAAATCATATTTTTTCTGATTTAATGGACCGGTAATCAGCACCTTTCTTTCTTTTGGGAGTGCCTTCTTATGTATAGGAGCAACCACAACATAAAGGATATGTAAAGCGTGTGGCTTTATGTCACGCTGACTCACTAATCGCGTTGTTTAACAACCCGAGTATAATGGTCTCTGTATGTATTTGGAGAACAGCTGAATAAGGTCTGAATATACATTTTATGGATCTGTTAACAGACACAACAACGTGTGGAGTGTTCTTTGATGAGGTTCAGGCTGAGTCATGGTGGTGGTAATCTGTCTCATTTGGGAGATGGACGAGACGTGCCCCTCACGCACTGAATCACTTCGAGCTGCTCGGCACGGAGGGTAGAGGTGGAAGGGGTGCAGAGAGATTCTCGTGTATGTCGTCTTGCTCTGAGGAAGTGCTTTGTATGTCACCTCAGACGTTATGACCTTGTTCTGTGTCCTGTGTGTGATAGTTGTCTAAGGCCGATTTGAGTGTGATTGTTACAATGTGTGATTGGCTTGTATTCTTTCTGTGTGCCCAGGGATACATGTCTGTATATGTCGTTGGGGTTTCACTGTTATGATATGCTACCCTCGGGTTTCAACACATTGTGTGTGACTATGGCATTGGGTGAGTACATGCGTAAATGTGTGTTTGTTTATGCTGGGGTCATATTCCTGTATGTGTGTGCATGTATGACTGCGTGTATGCTGGGGTCATACTGTATCCCTGTCTATGTGTGTGTGTGTGTGTGTGTGTGTGTGTTCCCAAGAACAGCGGAACACTTTTGAAAGCCGGCAGGTGCAGAGGTGTACAGGTGTGATTTCCATTTCTTTTGTGTCTCTCTGTCTCCTTGTGCTGTTGTGTGTGTGCGCGCGCATGTGTGTGTGTGTGTGTGTACGCGCACGTCTCCGTTTTTAATATTCAAGTGTTCAAAGGCTCAAGAGAGCTCCCTCCCATGTGTTTTCTTAGATATCCCCCACACAGGCGGTTTTGAGAGGACGACAGTCAGAGAGGGTGGGTTCAAAAAGAATGTATGTGGTCCTGTGCATCGTCAAGTGTGTGTTAATAATGTTAATTCATTTAATGAAAGATTTTGTTCACATTAGGCCCCTGTTCAATATCTCACATGTGTCAACGTCCAATCAATTCAACTGTATTTTGAGTATCAATGTTTGTGAAATATTGCCCACAAATATGTAGTTCCCTTGAAAATACTGTGCCAAGGGAACTGCATCTGCCTCTATGGTGCCATTTTTGTTAAAATGTTGAAAAATATAAAAGCTTTGTGTGTGTGTGTGTGTGTGTGTACTGTGTTTATATGGCAGAATAGGTCAGTGTGACAGCAGAGAAGGGCTCGCAGGGATTTGTAAGGTTGTCAACCCCTCCCCCCAATTTCACCCCCACTTATTCCAACAACAAAGTGAGTAGCTCTGCATTCACTTTGCACTCAGAGCAGGGGATAATAACTGTATAATTTGAGACCTGTGTGTGTGGCTGCTTGTGTGTGTGAGTGTGAGTGTGACTGCTTGTGTGTGTGTGTGTGTGTGTGTGTGTGGCTGTTTGTGTGTGAGTGTGGATACATGGGTCTGTAAAAAGGATGTGTGTGGAGAATCCCTTTAGTCTTAATGAGAGAGAGATAACAAGCACACAGGTGCCGCTTGCACTGGGAACGATGCCTCGTAAATTATGGTGAGTCCAGTGTGTTTCTAAGCAGTAAATGTTTGCATGTGTGGGATAGAGCAGAGTGTGTGTGTGTGTGTGTGTGTGTGTGTGTACTTTAATCTGTCCATCTGTCCATTTATATTAATCATGCGTCATTGTATGTATCCTGTTCGCCAGTGTGTGTCTGTCAGTATTAATGGCAGTCTAGGTGTACAAGCACGTGTGTGTGTGTGTGCGTGTGTGCGTGCGTGAATGTCTGTGGCAGGTTTGTACGTGTACAAGTGTACTTATATACCAAAAGGTGTTATAATATGGATTGGCTGAGCCTGAGATATTGCATGTTTTAGTGGGCAGAGCAGCCAGTATGTGCTTTGTCTGTTGAATGCCAATGAGCACAGTGCAGTCCCTGCCGGTCTCTCCCTCTCACTGGCCTCCATTTTGGGGTACAGCAGTGTGGTGGGACTCAGGCTGGAGGTTGGAGACCACTGCTGAGTCCTCTCTATTGCCTCCCTTGCTCTGCCTCAAACTGCCAGGTCTGTCTGCACACAGTTATGGCCACAATGACCATTAAATGTAGTGCATTGGCATTCTCACTCAGTGAATGGTAATACATTTGTGCAAATCATTGACGATTAAATCAGTGACCACACCCATGGATACTGAGGGAAAGCAAAGTTCTCAGCCTTTTTAAATATGAATTCCAAACTAATCTAAGCTATTTTGAACCAGAAACCAGATGAGAGCTATTCTTAATGTACCATTTTCTGCATTTTCAAGAAGCTCGAAGCTCCCGTTTAGACTGTGCACTCATGGTTTGAATATAAAATCGAATGAGAGAAATATATTGTCTCAAATCACATGCACAAAATTGGCACAAAATTGGACATATGTGAAATCATGATTTCTTACTCTTTTATGAAATAATAATAATAATAATAATAATAATAATAGTAAGAATAATAATTTCCTCATTATTACTACGCTGTGGAGAACCTGGAGGGGCCTCGGAGCAGAGCTCTCAGTTAAACATGGACAGGACAGCGTGTAGCAGGATGTGATTGGGTAGCAGGGCTCTCAGTTAAACATGAACAGGACAGCGTGTAGCAGAATGTGATTGAGTAGCAGGGCTCTCATTTAAACATGAACAGGACAGCGTGTAGCAGGATGTGATTGGGTAGCAGGGCTCTCAGTTAAACATGGACAGGACAGCGTGTAGCAGGATGTGATTGGGTAGCAGGGCTCTCAGTTAAACATGGACAGGACAGCGTGTAGCAGAATGTGATTGAGTAGCAGGGCTCTCATTTAAACATGAACAGGACAGCGTGTAGCAGGATGTGATTGGGTAGCAGGGCTCTCATTTAAACATGAACAGGACAGCGTGTAGCAGGATGTGATTGGGTAGCAGGGCTCTCATTTAAACATGAACAGGACAGCGTGTAGCAGGATGTGATTGGGTAGCAGGGCTCTCATTTAAACATGAACAGGACAGCGTGTAGCAGGATGTGATTGGGAAGCAGGGCTCTCAGCTGTCACTGATTGGCCTGTATCTGACCAGTGAACCGGATTTGCCGAGAAGCGTTCTGACACTGTCTCTGTGCAGATTTACAGTCATCTCTGCTGCCCCCTGTCTGTCTCCAGCCTGCACTACTACAGAGGATTCCTGCCACTGTTGCTATAGAGAAAAGGCAACGTTGTGTCTGCCGCAGCATTTATGAAGCCCTGCAGGAAGCAATTAGCTGCTCCTGGTTGTATTTATCCATTAGCCCCTGCGGCTGCAGCTGCTATTGCAAAGAGGGAGGGGCGGGGAGGATTGGGGATGTGAGACAGGTGGTGTCAGACGTTTACAAAGTTTCCCTTTAGAGGAGCAACACAATCTTATCTGAATGAATGTATAACCTTTGTAATGTGTAATGGTTAGAAGCAGTCTGGAATCTGGCAGGTTTGGTCATGTCCTTTTTTTTACTTACGTCAAACAATGTCAAAGGTCTTCATAGAACAGTTGCCTTCCCACCGCCCAATAGCCGACGTCTTGACATTTTTGGAAGATTAAAGGTTATTTTCAAAACAGACCTTATTGAGTAGTCCTCCATCGAAACAGTCTAAATGAGCAGTTTTAATAAATCACAGGTCCCATTGAAAGGATGTAAAATGGGTTTGATAGAGCACATTAGAAAGCAAGGTATTGTTTTCCTTTTTCTAAAATATTGTGAATAAGACAGACCTTTTTCAAGATAGCAGTAGTTATCGTAACCTTGGTACGTCTCATGCAGCCCTTTTAAGTAATTTTATTTCCACTTCCTTTTTTTTAAAAATATTTGAGAGACTGAACTTTTCAGGAAAGTGTGTATACTTTTGAATTCTTGACAGAACTAGCTAATTAAACATTGACATTCGTTAATGTATAATATGAAGGGACGCATGTTTAGCATTTTTTGTGTGTCTGTGTGATCAACAGTTTTTATTTCAACTGCTTACAATAAAACACACTCACAATAAAAGGTGTGAATATGTAATAGACTGTCAAGGTAAAGAATACGTAAATACATAAAAGTAATGAAGTGTGTTTGTTTTTCCATGTTACATGGGTCAAAACACAGTGTTAAAAGACTTTTGGGTCACAAGTTGATTGTTTTGCACACGTATAACTACACTGAGCAAGTTGAATTAGCTGAACAAGTCTCAATGTGACCTTTCCCCAATGTATGTATATGAGTTTACAATATGCATACAGCAAGAAACATTCTGTCAATCTTCCAATCGCCTCTGTCACTGTCAGTATTGCTCCAGAAGAGGGCGCCAGAGATTAATATACTGTATCAAATGAGCGCAACCCCTTCAGAGCGTCCATCCAGGCACTATATTCTTGTGCTGTTTTAGACTATTTTGGTGTCAAAGTAAGTATATTAGTGGTCAGGGCAAAGTTATACTCTCAGTCTGCCTACAGCGGGGGCTCTAACCATTGTCTTCAGCTTCAGCCAGACCGCTCTTTCCTTTAAAAGCCTCCTCCTTGCCTTATGTGAAATAAGACATGTGTGTTGTTTGTGTGTGTGTGCTTCCTAATCTGTAGCGAGTAGTAATAAACTTTAGATTTACAGCGAAAGGAAATTGCATGAAATCATTCAAAAAATAATTGAAAAGGGAACAGCAACCTGCGGGGAAAAAGGCTGGCTTGTCTTAATGGCGATTTGAGCCGTATAGGGAGACGGCCAAAATTACTCTCTCTAATTAAGATTTTCTGTAATTGCTCATTTATGGAAAGAAAATGTTGCTGTATTGTAGTAGCAAAAATGAGTGCAGCACATAAAACATTCGCATTTTTAAAGCTTTTGTTTTCTTAATTTTGGTGTTAAAGTATCATTAGTTACAGGAAAAAATACATCCGTAATTTTGAACGATAGAAGCTAAGACGTCTATGTGTGTGTGTCAATACAATGCATTAGAGAGGTAAAACAAAAGTTTAAATGCCATTTAATAAGAGACATGCTGAAATGATTCTACTATGTGTTATAGCTTACCGTGGTCATTATCATTGCATGTTGTTAAAAACGAGGTCGTCTCCAATGGCCCAAAACCATGGTGACTACATCCAGACGGAACCCCGAGGCCATAGCAACTGTGGACTGTACACACCTCCGGAGGGATTAGTTGCCATGGGGAAATGAGGCCGTTGTGATTGACAAAAGCAATGCGTGAGGGAGAGAGCAATTATTGGAAGATTGCTTTGATACAGGAGAAGGCTTGCCCTCCGCATTGGCTGTTTATTAGGATAATGTATAAACTAAGCCACCACCACGCTTTTGTTTACTTACTGGACTGGCATTGTGTTCTGGCACAAAGTCCCACATTGGCAGTATATCAGGGAGAAGCATAGAACAGAAAGCACTGCAGTGGAAGCGTATCTCATAATCGTTCCTTGTGGTCTAATGTCCCACAAAAGGTCATCATCGCTTATTTAATAAGTTGCACCAGTGGTATTGAGGAGAAAGGTCTCTGCAATTATTACGGTGGAACGCAGCCATCAGAATAACTGAAAAGTGGAGTGAAAGAGAACAGGGAACATAAAATAGCACATCACAGCACTCCCATTTATGAATACGTGTGCATGTGGGTGCGTGTGTGCGTGCATATGCGTGTATGTGGTGTGAATGTGTGTATGTTTCTGTTTGTGTACACTTTTATGTTTGTGTGTGTGTGTGCATAAGCTTGTGTCTGTGTGTGTGTGTGTATGCGTTATGCATGTGTGTATCTTTCTGTGTTTGTGTACACATATGTTTGTGAGCGTGTCTGTGTGTGCGCGTGCATATGCTTGTGTTTGTGCGTATGTGGTGTGAATGTGTGTATCTTTCTGTGTGTGTGTTCGGACAGTGACACAATTTTTGTTGTTTTGGCTCTGTATTCCAGCACATTGGATTTTAAATGAAACAATGAATATGTGGTTAAAGTGAAGACTAGTTTTAATTTGAGGGCATTTGCATCCATATTGGGTGATCTGTGTAGAACTTACAACCCTTTTTAGTCCCCTCATTTTAGGGGATCAAAAGTAATGGACAAATGAACATAATCTTAAATAAAGTCGTTATATTTAGTATTTGGCAAATCCTTTGCATTCGATGACTGCCTGAATTGTGCAACCCATAGACCCATCAGCAAGCACTGGTGATGCTCTGCCAGGCCTGTACTGCAGACATTTCCAGTTCTTGTTTGTTTTGGGGGCTTTCTGGCTTCAGTCTTGTCTTCAGAAAGTGAAACACGTGTTCAATTGGATTTAGATCGGGTGATTGACTTAGGCAGTCACATCGTCAATAAAGGCAAGTGAGCCAGTTCCAGTGGCAGCCATACATGCCCAAACCATAACACCACCTCCACCACGTTTCACAGATGAGGTGGCATGCTTTGGTTCTTTTTTTTACACACTTTCCATTCCTTTGGAACAGGTAAATACTTGACTCATCTTTATATGTGTGCTGGAGTACAGAGCCAAAGGTACAACTATTGTGTCACTGTCCAAATACAGTATGTATGGACTGCACTGTGTGTGTGCATGTTTGTGTGGCAGGAGTGTGTTGGCCTTTGTTAGCCACATGCTCCCATGTCTGTAATGTAGTGCTTTCCTTTCCAAGGCCGGCACCAAAACTGTGGAGCAAATGCGCTTGAGCATACCCCAACAACACAGGAGGCAAACTAGACAGAGAGACACTGTCAATGTGCCTCTCTCTCTCTCTCTCTCTCTCTCTCTCTCTCTCTCTCTCTCTCTCTCTCTCTCTCTCTCTCTCTCTCTCTCTCTCATGGACACACAGGCACACACACTCTCTCTCTCTCTCTCTCTCTCTCACACACACACACACACACACACACACACACACACACACACACACACACACACACACACACACACACACACACACACACACACACACACACACAGGCACTAGTTCACAGCAACAGTTCACTGCAGTTCTTATCTACTTCATTACTGACTTCTGAAAAATCTATTAAAACAGCAATAAGCGTCTCTTCCACTGCTTGCGTCAGAGATGAGTGAGGAGGAACAGAGTGTGCCAGGCCTTAATCTCAAAACCAGTGGCTTTTATAAAGCTAAATAATCTTTATTCACGCTCATAATCACACCTGTATTTTTCCTTTATTTCTTTCCTATGTTGTTGATGGAAAGTGCGGTATTGTAAGAATGAAGACTTTAGGTCACAATATTTTTGAGGAGTGGAGTGGCACAAAGAGAGAGAAGGGGAAATTGATTCGTGGAACCAATTCTAAGGATGACATTTTCAACATAGGGAAAAGTGAGCTTTGAGGGGCGTCAGAATGACAGAACGAAACAGGGCTTGCACCAGTGAATTGTGACATTTCAGTTTTCTGAGAAATAGATAGAGGGGGAGGGGAGGGGGTTTTTATCTCCATGAATACATTAAAATGGACCTCCGTTGATACAAAGAGAGAGAAAGCATCCAAAGCGGAAAAAAAGTGAAGGGGGAAAAAAATGTAATTAGTGCCTGATGATATTTCAGCAGGACTGTGACGGGCAGTAGATGCCATTCCAGTCGGGCTGATAAGCTAAGTCAATTCCTGACCTGACACGTGAGGAATCACCGGCTGTTTCTGTCTTCTCTCCCTCCCCATCCCTTTCACCCTCGTGCCTTCTCTTCCTCTTCTTCTGATGAATTTGACGTAATGTATGCAACTCTACCCAAATGGAAATGGAAGAGTATAGGGCTATTGGTGTTATGGTTTCTCAGCCTGCTCTTCTCTTTACATTACATTACGTTACAGTTATTTGGCAGACGCTTTTATCCAAAGCGACGTACAATAAGTGCATATTGAAGGTCATTGAAACACCTACAAAGCAAATCCGACAAAGCACAAGCTCACCACGTAGGAGCTATTCTTAGTAATGAACATAGAATACAGTCAGCTATACATTCTTAACTATTAAAATAGCAAAAAACACAAGTAGAAAATAAATGAAACAGAAAGTATGTACTATATCATTGGACCTATATAGGTAGTTAGTCAAAGTGCGTTTTCAGACCACAACGAAAAACAGACAGTGTTTCAGCTGAGCGTAGCAGAGTGGGGAGTTTGTTCCACCACTGGAGAGCTAGGGTGGAGAAGCTCCTCAGTCCGGACGAGTGAGACCCATTAACACGGAGGGAGGGATGGTCGAGCAGGAGCTTAATGCTGGATCAAGTCCTGTTGGTAGGAGGGGCCTGACCTTTTGGCTGCAGTGTAGGCCAGGGTCAGAACTTTGAACTTGATCCTGGCCATGACTGGCAGCCAGTGGAGTGAACGCAGCAGGGGGGTGACGTGTGAGAACTTCGGGAAGTTGAACACAAGCCGAGCAGCTGCATTCTGGACCAGTTGTAGGGGCAGAATGGCGCAGGCTGGTAGGCTTGCTCGAAGGGAGTTGCAGTAGTCCAGACGTAAGGTGACTATGGTCTGGACAAGAAACTGGGCGAAGAAGGTGGTAAGGTACGGCCGAATCCTCCTGATGTTGTACAGGAGGAACCTGCAGGACCGTGCCGTTGCCCTGATGTGTTTTTTGAAGTCTAGCTGGTCGTCCAGGACCACCCCCAGGTTCCTTGCAGAGCAGGAGGTTCCGTCGACGGTGGTTCCATGGTTCCGTCGACGGTAATGGACAGGTCTAAAAGTGGGGAGGTCTTGTATGGCATGAAGAGCAGCTCAGTCTTGTCGAGGTTGAGCTTCAGGTGATGGCTAGACATCCACTCAGAGATGTCAGCCAGGCAAGCAGATATCCTCTCCTTAACCTGTGGGTTAGAGGGAGGGAAAGAGAGGAAGAGGTGAGTGTCATCAGCATAACAATGGTAAGAGAAGCCATGTGAATTAATAACCAAACCAAAAGACATTGTGTAAATGCGGAACAGCAGAGGACCCAGTACAGATCCCAGCGGAACTCCTGTAAAAAGTGTATGAGGCGCAGAGACAGAGCCATTCCAGGAGACTTGGCAGGATCTATCTGTGAGATAGGATGTAAACCAAGAGAGGGCAGTTCCAGAGATGCCCATCACAGCCAGTGTGGAGATCAGGAGTTTGTGGTTGACCGTGTCGAACGCCGCAGACAGGTCAAGGAGAATCAGGACAGACGAGAGGGAGGAGGCTCTAGCAATGGCGAGTGCCTCCGTCACAGCCAGGAGTGCAGTTTCAGTAGTGCCCGGTTCAGAAGCCAGACTGATGAGGGTTGAGCAGGTTGTCCTGGTGGAGAAAAACATACAGTTGGATATTAGATGTATTAGATGTTCGCTTTTTTGATGCTATTGCCTTTTATTGTTATTAATGTGTTTTTATTACTCATCTCTTAATTAAGCAACTGAAGTCTAAAGCCAACCTGGGGCAGCTAGCTGGTAGCCCAAAGTCAGGAATCTGTAGTATAGCCTTCTAACCAGCTCTCTAGCCTACAAAGCTTTATCCATAGCATCGGGACAACAACGTCAACCTAGCTAGCTCTAGACTATGAGATAATAAAAGGGGTACTTAGCTACTTGCATTTTGCATTATTTTAAAGAAGAATATAGGTAGCACAGGCTTATTCACTCCTCGTAATTTTGCTTGCAAACTAGTTTGTTGTTCAATTCTAGCATAACTAAATTCAGGAAAGCTGCATCTCAATGCTATAGACCTAAATAAAGTGTATGGTAAAGATGATTCTTGCACTTTATTAGGCTTTATATGCTAACTTTAGCATACGATTCTCACAAATACCTCGCGAATAAACGTGAAGTCCTGCATATTCAGGTGAAGATGAGTGTGTGTGCCTGTGTTGTATGCTAAGGTTGTATGCGCGTACATGAGAAATGCCCCTCCCTCTGTTTTTTTCACTAATCGCACAATAAATACACTGCTTTGAAATGTGTTTATCATTGCATTTTATACGCATCAGTCCACATATTTACAATATACAGCAGTATATTCCATTTCTTTAAGGGTCTCCTGAAACATGGAATGAGTGTCAAAACTGCAATTTGGTCATATACTGCACAGCTTCATATAACAGGGTAAAAGGGCCTTTTGTACATAAAAAAGATGCCTGTAGGCCTGTGCCTGACAGGGGCTTGTCAAACAGCCTGTCTTCAGCCTATTTCTGGAAATGATGTACCGCCTGTCAGGCAGTTTCTCAGACAGCCCCCAGTGTTGAAGAGCAGGTCTTAATAGTTGCCTAAGTGCTTTTTGTGTCTGAGCTGTGGCGAGGTATTGTGGATGGGTGATGGAGAGGCCGGCGTGGTTGGGTCTCGGGCCGCGAGAGGACAAAAACGGGTCAGAGCGCACAGACTCCCGGAGGCTTCCTCAAGGACACAGGGCTGCAGCGTAGTGAGCGCCCAGAGGAGAAATAACAGCAGCCGGACTCCAGCTTTGCAGATTTTAGCATGCTAAGGCCGTCTGCTCTCCAAGCGCCTCTGGCACTGAATCAGCTACCTGGCTCTGCTGCATTGCTCAGTTGTCCTTCACGGCAGAGAAAATGACATCTCTGTTCCCTGTAAAATAAAGAGTGAACGGTGTTGGACAGAAGGGTTATTAAATGATATTGTTCAGTGGGGTGAGTGAATGGCGTTGGGCAGGAGGGTCAGTGACCGATGGTGGTAAGAAGTGTCAGTAAGTTAAATGCTGTGAGACAGTGAATGCCACTGGATAGTGGAACCAACAGCCTAGAACAGAGTTATCAATTCGGTCTCAATTCAGAGTTGTACATATAAACCAGGATTACAACCTCTTAACCTGGTTACAAATTTTTTTTTAAATTATATTTGTGGGTAAAGTTTAAACTGATACGTGCCCTGAACTTATTTTGTCTGTTCTCTGTGATAAACAAGCTTGTCGATGAAGATGATGATCAGCTTTCAGCAGCAGATTATTTTTTAATTACGTTTGTTGTTCCCCTAAAGTGCCTTTGGCACTTCACATTAAGTGATTATAATAGCAGCAAAGAGATTTGGTTATCGGAATAATTCTGATGAGGACAGAGATTTGGGACCAGTTAACACGAGTAGTTTTTTTTTTATACATTGTGACTAAAATGATTTAATGTTAGGTGCAGGTAGGTAATGCGATCAGATGCAAGTAAAATGGTTCAGCTGCAAATAGGCAGCCCCTGTGTGTGTGTGTGTGTGTGTGTGTGTATGTGTGTGAGCGTGTGTGTGTGTGTGTGTGTGTGTGTGTGAGTATGTGCATGTGTTTGAATGTGACTGTGTGTGTGTTAGTGTGCAACAGTGTGGGTATGTGAGAGTGAGTGAGCGTGTATTTCTTTTTGTGCATGTGAGTGTGTAATAGTGTATGAGTGTGTGTGTGAGTGTGTGGGTGAGTGTGTGATAGTATGTGCTTGTTTAAGTTAGTGTATGTGAGTGAATATGCAAGGGAATGAATGTGTGAGTGAGTGTTTGGCAATGTGTTTGTGTGTCTGTATGTGTGTGTGTGTGTGTGTGTTGTCAGTGTGTTAGCGTGTTAGTGTTTATATGGCGTGTGAATATGCGAGAGAGTTGTGAGTGAGTGTATGTGTGTGAGCCTTTGAGTGTGTTTGTGTGCGTCAGCCTGTGTTTGCTGCATGGGTGTGTGTGTGAGCGAGTGTGTGAGCTTGGTAGTGTGGGAATGAGTGGGTGATTGAGTGATGTGTGATGACAATTTTGTCTCTTCTGAAGTTCAGATTGGAATTTTCAAAGTGAATTGCTGGCTATGCCATTGGTGCGAGTGTGTGAGTAGGAATAACTTAATCTTTTGACTAAAGTAAGGTTAAACAAAAACCTGACTTGCTTGACCTAGGTTAATTGTTTATCTCAAACACAGCTAGCTTCATATTCAGAAAGAGACTCTGGAGAATCTGTTTGTTTGTCAGGACTGAAATGATCATAACTATGCTTACTAGCACTAAACATACTCACACCGTAAGTGTCACATAAAATCACATTTCCATTTGATCATGGGTTTTATTTTTTTTAAAGTTTTGATTTGCTTGTTATTCACTGTTTGTTATAATAGAAGTATTGCTTGTTTGATTCAAATACTAGTTACTCTTGTATTATGTTACACGATTTGCTTCATGATTAAAACAAATATTTTTACTGTTCATGGAGGCTATCCACAAATTCTCTTCTTGTGTATTTTGAGCGTTAGCTAGAATGGGCCAGTTAATTAGCCCCCATTGTTACGCAATCATTCAGAACATTCAGTTATGGATATTCCAAACACACCCGTATGTGTCTTGCTACAATGACAGAAGCAATTGATTCTGTGTCTTTTAATACCTGCTTTTCATTTGTAGTAAAATGCACCTGCAAACTTCGTTTCGGGCTTAGTAAATCACCTTACATGTGCTAAAGTAATCTATTTGCATGACCACCTCCCACTAGTTTGCGAAATAACGTAGGGTAGTGTATGAGAGCATTTTAGCCTGAGAGTGTGTTAGTGTGTTAGTGTGTGTGGGTGTTTCAGCCTGAGAGTGTGTTAGTGTGTGTGAGTGTTTGAGCCTGAGAGTGTGTTAGTGTGTGGGTGGATGAGCCTGAGAGTGTGTTAGTGTGTGTGGGTGTTTTAGCCTGAGAGTGTGTTCATGTGTGTGGGTGTATGAGCCTGAGAGTGTGTTAGTGTGTGGGTGGATGAGCCTGAGAGTGTGTTAGTGTGTTAGTGTGTGTGGGTGTTTTAGCCTGAGAGTGTGTTAGTGTGTGTGGGTGTTTTAGCCTGAGAGTGTGTTAGTGTGTGTGGGTGTTTGAGCCTGAGAGTGTGTTAGTGTCCGTGAGTGTATGAGCCTGAGAGTGTGTTAGTGTGTCTGTGTTTGAGTGAGCTTCTGGAGGTTTATGATGGTAGCAGTGTGACTCAGCCAGTGGCCTGGGCTCTGCTCCAGGTCTACATTCTTGACCTGTGTGCTTCCCAGTTATTTTTGTCAGGCAAGATCGGTTTGGCAGCACTTCGATCGTTAACACCACCCAGACCTGTGGCTGCAGGCTCATTAACAAAGCGTGTTTGCATGTTTGTGCATGTGTGTGTGTGTGCGTCAGTGCATGTGTGTTCACAAACACAGGCTTTTGTTAAGTTATATATGTCCAAAACAGCATTTCCATGTGTTATGAACATTTTTGGCAGTAAGTGTGGCGTGATGTAACTTTGGTAAAAAAGGCACATGATGTCCAAGGTGGCAGAGACAGAGAGAAACGGGAGAGCTCCCAATGTGTCACGTTTAAAACCAAGTAAGAGTTTTGTTTCAGCAGCTGGTGACGGCAAGGTCACTGCCCACCTCCATGAACCCCCCCTCCTCAGGACCCAAAGTGCACCTGAGTGACACAGGAGTGTGTGGGAACAACGTTATAATATAACTTAATGACGAGAACAGGCCATTCAGCCCAACAGTGCTCGCCGTTCTCCTACCACTAAAGGGTACCTAGTGCTCACTGTTCTCCTACCACTAAAGGGTACCTAATGTTCGCCGTTCTCCTACCACTAAAGGGTACCTAGTGCTCACTCTTCTCCTACCACTAAAGGGTACCTAGTGCTCACTCTTCTCCTACCACTAAAGGGTACCTAGTGCTCACTCTTCTCCTACCACTAAAGGGTACCTAGTGCTCACCGTTTTTCTACCACTAAAGGGTACCTAGTGCTCACTGTTTTTCTACCACTAAAGGGTACCTAGTGCTCACTGTTTTTCTACCACTAAAGGGTACCTAGTGCTCACTGTTTTTCTACCACTAAAGGGTACCTAGTGCTCACTGTTTTACTACCAACAAGATAGTATCTATCACATGGTGAAGCCTGGTAGTTCACTTTGTTAATCCCTTTAAGACATTTTAAAGCCTCAATCAAATCACCCCTAAGTCTCCTTTTACTAAGCGTGTGGAGATTACGTATCCCAAGTTTTTCATCATAACTTTTATCTTTCATGCCAGGAACCAACTTAGTTGCCCTTCTTTGAACCTTTTCCAGGGCCTCTATATCTTTTTTGTATATATAATGTGCAGTTCTTAGAGGAGGCCCTGTCAATTTGCCAAAGTACCGCAAAACTAACTGTGCAATGATCACTTGTCCCAAGTGGTTCCACTAACGCTATGCTGCAAATTCTGTCAGGATCATTACATAGCACCAGATCCAGAATTGATGTGCCAACAAAATGGTAATTTACAACATCTTGAAATTTTTCCTCACTTTTTCCTAAACCTGGCTGTCACCAATTCACAATTTATAGCACAGTAATTGAAGTCACCCATAATAACAGCCTCGCCTCCCCGACAAGCTTGTTTCATATTTCCACGGAGCATTGTATTCACACTATTGTCTGAAGCTGGCGCCCTGTAACATAATTCTTTCACATTTTTCTTTATGAGCTTTATCCAAATATCCTCTTTAGGCATGAGATGGTCAATTTCTGGAATTTCCTGAACATTAAGATTTTTTTTTTACATAGAGAGCTACACCCCACCTCTCTTACTGGATCTATGTTTCATAATAAGTTTGTAGCCCTCTATATTATATTAATCTCTTCCCCAAGAGCATGGACATTTAATCTTCACTCACTTTCTGTCTGATTCCTGCTAATTTTTACAGCAATAAAATCATGCTTCTGCCCTTGCCTCTCTGTCTGTCCCCACATAACTATAATATAATGGAAATATATTTAAATAAACACTTTTCAATGTAGTGCCCTCCCTTGAAATATATTCATCATTATATTTTTCATATATCAGTCCATAAATGTACAATATATTACAGTATGTTTTATTTGCTCTTCAGTCTGAGGTTAGGAGGCTGTTGCTTTCCCTTCAGCAGTGGTTATTTGTGACGATTCAGTTAGAGCACTTCCTCCCGTACCTCTTCAGTCTCAGGACTCTCTGGGGACGGTGACCGCCAAGCAGTACCACCCTAGAGTCGCCATTACGTGAACTGGCGCTTTTCGCGGCACCACAAACATGTTCTACAGGTGTCACGTCTGGACTGAATAACGGCCCCTAACAGCGAAGCCCACACTAATGTTGTACTTTTCTGTCCTGCGTTGTTTGCGGCACAGCGGTGCTTTGGAAAAAGCAAAGGGACATTTATGCTGCACAAAACACAGATATTATTTTACATTTGTAATACTGCTGGTTTGGTTTCTCTGTGAGGATCGAAGTAATCGGTTGCTGGGCCATGAGGTTTACCGCTGCTTTGATATTAAGAGCACGAGAGGCATGGCAGCAGCTGGAGTATTGACAATATAAGATTACATCGTGTACAGTAAGTGGTCGGTCATTTTCTGAGATGAGTATCGGGCGCCCTTGAAAGAGAAGGAGCCAAGGCTGGGAAATGACCGGGAGAGGAGAGGACTGTGGAATGGAAAAAAACAGCTGTGTGACAGAGGTAAAAAGAAAAACAGAGCGAGAGAGAGAGAGAGAGAGAGAGAGAGAGGGGGGGGGGAGGGGGGAGGGACTAACACCAAAATAAGGGGACAGGGGAGGAGAAACAGAGAGCACACCTCCCTATCAGAGTAGAGCTGTCAGGGAGGGAGGGAGACGGAGAGAGAGAGAGCGAGAAGGGAAGAAAAAGAGAAGGCAGGGAGGGAAAAGAGAGAGACAGAGAGGGAGTGAGCAGATGGAGCAGGTGGTACCTTCAGAAAGTGAGTGCGGGGGAATCGGCGCTTTGCAGTGCGGTCTCCATCTGAGGGGACTGGGAGGCTGCTGAATTGTGTCCTGGACCCCGACACCATGGCCCAGCCTGGAAGCAGCGTGCGCTCTAAGAAAGCCGGGATCCGGGCGGCCGTGGTTCTGATCGGACTCCTCCACAAGTCCAGGAGGCACCGGGAAAAGAATGAGGAGATTGAGCGGTGGGTAGGCTTCTCTCCTCCTCTCTTTCTCTCGGCGTGGCCTGCACACGCCGGGTCGTTCTGAAGTCGAGGCGGGTCGGTCCGTTGTGCATCGGGGGCTGCGGGGTCCACTTTGCCACATTCGCGGCAGCCGGTCTTCAGTCTTCCCGGGCGTGTGCGATACGTATCGCTTGCCACTTTGCTTGCATGCATGCACGCGTGCTTTCTAATGTGTCACTGCACAAAGTGGCTCGCGCCACGGAGTAAGACCCGGCCATCTGTCTGTCAGTGGCAGGTGTACGTCTGTTTGCGTTGACGTGCTGTTTGCGTTGGTGGCCGAGCAGAAGATCTTGAAGGTAAAGGTGAAATGAAGGAGGTGTCTAAAGCGGCAGAGAGCAGAGAGCACCGGCAGTACTCAGTCACAGGTGGCTGTGAGTCCCTCCTCTTCACTGACTGGAGTGCTTTTTAATATGTATCTATCTCCATATTCCCGCTGCTTTCGGTCTCATGGCGATTACTTTAGAGACAAACAGAGAACGTGGTGGGGAGATTCAGTCCCTGCCTTTCACAGCTTTTATGGCCATGAATCATATTTCACCTGAACATTGACCTTTTTCATGTCGTATTGTCTGCAATTCATTTGCGCTTCCCTGCAGAGGACGTCTTTTCCAATCGATAGTGCCGTGCTTTAATACATAAAAGAAAAATTTAAACCAGTGTGGAACAACGGTGTGGCCTCCCTCTGTGGAGAACTGTGTGTGTGTGTTTGTGTGTGTGTGTGTAAGCAGTAATTATCAACACAGTCCTTTTAGTTCAGCAAATACTGTGCCAGGGAAAGTGGAATTTAGTACACTTTACTCCAGCCATGATTGTTGTCATAGCAAAGCTGATTATAGTGCAGTGGTGTAAATGTGTTGAAGGTGTACTCCATCTCTTTGTGTGGGGCCTTCTTTGGACTTTATCATACTCTTTATCCATGCACATCTCACTCATTCTTTGAGTATCCACCTTGTCTCACTACTTGTAAATAGCTCACTATTTCTTTGTACATCTCACTCCTCTTAAATATATCACCTTATCTCTGTAAATCTTACTCCTCTTAAATATCTCACGCTCTTTCTGTCAATTTTACTCCTTTTAAATACTTCATACTTTCTCTGTACTCCTTTCTAACTTCTTCTCTTAAATAGTTTCCCCTTATTTCCTCTTCTCAAGCTTGCATGCCAGCCCCTGCCTCCTCGTTCCCTGACTCAATCTCCTCCCCTTTTTCTTCATTCATCCCCTCACTCTTTGCCCCTTAGTCCTTCCTCTTGTGTGAGCTCAAACGTCTACTCCCAAATTTGTCACTTCTTTCTCTGACTCACTTCTTCTCTAGCCTTCTCATTCCACCAAACCCTTTTTCACCCATTCCCTTGCTCTTTTCTTTTTTCATCCCCCTCTCTCACATCTGTCCCGTTCTCTCTGCCCCTCACCTTGCTGTGAAAATGCTTGTGATTAGCAGCTGGTTGCGGTGACTGTCTGTCCAAGTTAAATGGACCGCAGTCCTGACCCCAACAAGTTTAACAAACAAGTTCACCTGATACCGTGGAGGGCACACTCACAAACACACATGCAAGCGCTCACTCACTCACACACACTCACTCACGCGCGTGCACTCACACACGTGCGCACTCACTCAAACACACACTCACACACACATTCCCAAGCGCACACTCACACAAAAGCGGGCACGCAGTAACGGATGGAACACGCCGTGAACCGTGCCCTGTCAGAGAGATGGAAGCGATGAGCCGCGATCCTGTCTGCAGCACATTATGTTCCAGCCCCACGCTGCAATAGGGGAAGAGAGTGGCGCAAATGAGCCATCTCATCATGTGCCTCGCGCCTGGAGTCAGTTCGCGGGACGTCATTCATAGTGCCCTCTGACCAGTCCTGCCCGCGCTGACCTGGCACTAGCACTGTTTCTCGATTTCGGAAAGGGAACGTTATCCCATTTTTGGCTTGGTGGAATTTTGCAGAGAAGTGTGTTGGAATACACAGGCTGAAAAGCTGACGGACGGACCGGGAGGGAAAAAGGAGTGATTTTGAGATAAGCGGAGAGATACATAGGTTGATATATAGCTTGATCTCTAACACTGGGTGATATGTAATGCACCCGTGGGGTAATGATGTAAGTGAGGAGACAAGTTGTTATAGGGTTGATTGAAAAAAATGCCCAGACTTGAAACCCATGCTGAACTAGAATCAGTTTGGCCTTTTAACCAATATTGAATAAGGTTGGGACACAAACAGGGGAAACTGATCCTAGATCTACTCTGCTCTGACATGTTTCCTGCCACATGGGTCGTGGTTTTCATGCTTAATTAGCCTATCGCCTCTAATGACTTAGTGTTGCCATTAGCACCTATGCGAGTGTTTGTGTATGTGCGTGTGGCAGTGCATGCACATGTATGTGTGTTTGTGACAGTGAGCTGTTGCATTGAGCCTGGTGGGATGATGTGCCATTGTCTCTCTAACAAGAGCCAAGAGACCCTCCCGGATTCCATGGAGCCAGAGAGCAGGCAAACATGGCACTGAGGCTGGTATTTTTAGCGTCTGCACTTCATTTCTCTTCCTCACTCGCTCTGTCTCTTCCCTGCCCCCTTCCTCTCAACTTCCTGCCTCACTGCCCTCTGGTCATACCCTTGGTCTCGTTTGTCTTGTCTAGCTGGGGGATAAATGGGTTTGGAGTAATGGGGAAATTTTGGCTGTGAAAAAATAAGTGTAATGTTTGTTGATGCGATATCTGAACGGTCCCAAAGTACAGGGCGGTGTGACTGTGTTCAATCAGGACTCATCTCATCCTCTTACCTGATTCCTGCATTTCTGACAAGAGTGAACTTTGTTTGCTGTTGGCTTGTTTTTACAAAGGGTTTGTTTTTGACAATGCAAGGTGTGCAGATTCGTCCTTTTTTCTGCACAAGGGAATATTGCATGTGGCAGTAAATCACTTCTGCTACAGGAAAGGGGATAGAGAGAGAGTGAGAGAAAGAGAGATATGGCTTTGCTTTTCTTTCCCACCACACCTCCACGCGAGTGCGTGTGTGACTACAAGAGTGACTGCGAGACAGAGAGAGAAAGAGAGAGAGAAAGAAAGAGTGTGTGTCTAAGGGCTGGAGTGTGGGAGAGTGATAGAGAGAGGGATGAGCGAGAAGTACAAGAGAAAGTGTGGAGAAGGCAGCAGGCCTGGGAAAGCGTACAAAGGAGTAAGTGCGCAAAAGAACAAAGTGCTGTATGGGTGGCCTTCTCAGGTCAGAGACAGAGTGAGTGAGAGAAAGAGAGAGAGCGCACAGCTGGTTATAGCGTCAGATTCACACAGCTGGAGATCGGCCAACCTCAGCGCCGAAGTTACAGACACCAAACACTGACACAATTCCCACCACCGCCCTGACCCCTGATTTCCCATACTCACCGTTTTCTTCTCCACATGAACCAAAGGCCTCCAGGTGAAGAGACTTCAGCCAAAGACCCGATATTTAGTGCAGAAATCCTGGAAGGCCACATCTGTTTATTGTTATAGTACTTTTTGTTGCCACCCTGGCTCGGTTAGCCATATAGCTGTATACAACGCATGTTTCAGATTAGACAACAGAAAAGTGTTTCATATGGGGACACAAGTAATTTAGCTGTCATTCATGAGATTGTCAATAAATGTCGGTAAATCAGCTCACAGCTTACTGATAAATAACTGAAAGCAGAAGCTTGAAATCCAGAAACTGACACAGCCCTCCAGGAACAGGGTTTTCCACTTATGATCTATGGGCAAATGTTCCTCTCCGTTTTTCAATCGCTCACTCAGAATAAGAGCGGCGGTTGCTGCCAGTTTCGACGCTCACAGAATGAACACGAACTGCATGACATGATAGAGCCCTCTTTCTCAAGGCCACTCACCTTGCCATACTAACAGTCCTTGTGCTCACAATAGAAATGGCATGACACAAACATATAAATGCTCTTTTAAAGGAGCAGCCTACAGTTATTCAATGTGCTCTATGGTGTGGTGGGTGCGTTGAAAATACGCAAAGCAATCTCAACAATTTCTGTTGAAATTCAAATTCACTGCGTTAAGCTTCTCTCATTTTTATAAAGACCTTCAGGGATCACTTTTTTCCCTTACATTTAAAATATAAATAAAGCAACAAGATAAAAAAAGTATACTTACTTTCTCCAAATGTATAAACAGGAAAATAATAACATTTCCCTTTAACGTAAAGTAGCTATGCCGTTTTTAAAGATGAGCACTGGAGGTCTGACAGGACATGGCTGTTCTGTAATGTATTTTCAATTCAATTTTACTTCTAATTGCGAGCCACTGAAGGGACACAATGCGGATTGAGTAAAATGTAATTCTCCATCATGCTGTATTAGCAGTTTGGTCCCTGAAAGGCCAATACCAAATCCTCCTGTAGCGACAAGCACAAGACATTTATTCGCTGGTCTCAGTCTAAAAACAAAAGGACTTTAAAAATCTCAGCTGAATAAAACTGCCTCAGTCCCTTAAGCATGCATGATTTGCACAGGGTCTTAAAGTCAAGCGATTATGCTCTGTGCATGTGCCATTAAGATGCCATATTCTTTAAGATCAACATTTTTAGAAGTACACAAAGGACCAACCTTGCCAGTGTATTATATCTACGGTGTCTGCTCGCATGGTGATTCTCTAGCCTGATCCAGAGGGACCGCTGTGTATGTCAGGTCTTGTTCCAGCTGAGCTGTCAGTTAAGCAGGTTGGGCTGAGCTGTTAACCGAATGCTAACCTTTATTTTACATCTCATCATTGAATATGCTAAAAATTCTTCCCAGGAAAAAAAACTGCTGATGAAGATTGTTTGTGCTTATATAATGATGAGGTGGTTTATATTCAACACATTTTAGCAAGTGTTTGCCCTTGCAAAAACTGGGTGCAGCAGTCTGAAACTTGATCAGTTGTTTTGTTTCATTTCTTGCTGCCCAATTTTACGAGACTTTTCTGTTTTGTAAATTTACTGCCTTACCGAATTTTTATATTAGAACAAACACATTCCCACCAAAGTTAGTAGATTCCTAACAGTCAGTACTTATGTGATGTCAAATCCATATCCTTGTCCATGACAGTCGACTCCATAACAATGGGTTCCCTAGCACAAGATCTGAGGAGTACCGATCTTTATGATCTTTGTGCAACTGCCCTCCTGTCCAACAGGGTGCAGAGTACTTGCCAGACCAACCTAAAGTAAGGACTCTGTTCATGTTTTTCCCTTTTATACAACAGGAGTGCATCATTTAATTGTATTACAGTTGATCATTAAAACTAAAGTGTCACTGCTCTGCTACAGGAATAACTTCACATTGCATATTTAAAGAAATAATTAACTTTTTAAAATGTTATTTCGCTTTTAGTGTACGGTTTTGTACATTTACTGGAAGGTTCTGGTGACTTACCCTGTGCCGGCTTTACAATGGCTGGCATAGGGTATACAGGGGTCATTACTGGCAATTTATGCCTTCAGAGGTTCACAATACCACATTATTGTTTATTACCCAATTCCTCAAAAAAAATAACAGTTACTGTTATTTTTGGTTGTAACTATTTCCTATGGCACATGCAACCTGAGACAACTGCAGTCAAGGAAAGAAGTACTAGCACAATATAAAAACTGATACCTGTTACCAGCTCACACAACAAGGACCATTACAATTAATAGCAACCCGGGATGAGTTAGAATGGTACTATTTTGTACTGTACAAGTTTCACACACAATCTCCCAAAGGACTTGCTAGTTACGGTGTGGACATGGCTTCCTTTGCCTTACCCTATTAATCTAATTATATGAAATATACAGTGCGGCCTGGGGGATGTGGATTGTAAGTGTAGACTGGTGTGTCAGGCTTTCGCTGTGCTATCTGTTGATTGCATTACCAGCTGTGAATGAGGAGCAGGTGCAGGGCTTCTAGATGAAATCAAAGATTTAAAGGCAAAGCTTGTTGACTTGGACGAGAGCGACCACCCTCAGTGAAGCCTGTCAAAGGACACTCAGCCAATCGATGACTAGGATGAGCAATCTGCCCCATACTGGCAAAAACAAAAGAAACTAAAATCACAAGATTCAAGTAAAACCATGGTCCCATCCACAGGGCACTCTAGTTAGACCTCTCTTTTGGAGTAGTTTCTAGTAGCTGATGAGAGAAATATATTGTCTTGTGAGTGTTGCTAATTAAACAATGATTTAAAAAAATCTTCTCTGATTGTTTGGAGTTCTCCACATCGCATGTATAAATCAATTGTAGATGGGAGAATGTTGTAGTAGAAGAAAAATCCAAAACCACAATTTCTTTGAACCCTTAATTTATAAAGGATTTTGCCCAAAGCCACACAGTAGTACTGCGCAATAATGATACAAACATCTCGACCAAAACAGAAAGCAGCCTACTGGAGCCTTGTTGCCCCTAATATCTGGCTTAATATGGTGTATGGACTGTTCAGTCCCCTTAAATTACATTTTACAGAACAGCAACCAGCAACTGAAAGGGAATAGATTGCATTTGTTAAATAGTGTCTCCTGCAGGGTTTCCAGGCTGATTTTAAAAGTCAACATGATGTCATCTATCAGCTAAAGAAGCCAGAACCATGATGCCAAAATAAAAGTCTGACTGCTAAATGGCATCTTAAAATTAACTGGTCTCAAGGGAAACACAAATATGACTATTTCTCTTCTGGAACAAGTATATCTCGATTTTGCTTACAGTACATAGTTTTGCTGATTTGCTGAAGTTGATTTTATGTGTCATTTCTGCTGACTTTTCAATGTTGCAAGTCAATGAAAAAGCAGTGACATTTCAGCCAGACCTACAGGCATTAGAATCCTGTTTTCAAAAAACACCTTTGACTCCAACCACCCCATGCAATACGTCTCGACCAGCCATGGAAAAACGCTTTCAGTGATTGCAGACAAAAAAGGAAATCAATTCCAACTTGCTGTTTCACATTTACATTTTTGGCTGCACTCAGCGTATGGGAAAAAGTGGATCTTCACGCTGTCTTTTTATTTAGATGAAACCATTATCAGCCCTTCATGTAGAAACGGTCAGAGGCAGAACCTGAGGTTGCCTGCGGCGTTCTCTCAGGAGTCCTCATTCCGTCCACGATGGAGTGAAGTGGTTCACTGAATGGCAGAGCCTCTCGCAAAGAATACTGCCTATTGCCGAGTCTTTTAACACCCCGCTGAATGCCTTTCAGCTCTTCACAAGATCAATTTTTAATTTCCAAATTTTGGAAGGGCTGTAATTATTTAGTTTTTTTCTTATTTTGCGGATAAAAACAATGAAATCCTCCACTTTTGTTCCTCTAGGATCCCTCACCTTCCCCCTCGGCTCCCTTGAAGACCTCTCGGGTTAGGGAAGGCTTGGTGAGGGTTGAGCTGGAGCTCCAGTGTGTTTTTTCTATGGTGTCTGCATGTGTCTATGTTTATGTGTGTACGTGCATCTGTGTCTCTGTCTCTGTGTGCTTGTGTGCCTGCACTCTCACTGAGTACATTATGTAGGCACAACTGCCTGTCCTCCTCATCTCTCTCATTCCTTCCTTTTTGAGCATTTTGAATGGCCAATTCTAATATGTTTTAGTGTGGCGCTGTAGTTCACAGTACTCAATCAATCAAATTGGATTTATAAAGCTCATTTTTCAAAGGATTTGTCACAATAGGCTTCACAGTGTACCCTGGCCTCAAACCCCCACAAAGCAAACCAGACGCGACAGTTGAAAGGAAAAACTCCCTTGATGGCATGTGAGAAGAAGCCTTGGGACAAATCGGACGTATGGGGAGTCGGCTCAGCGCTGTGACTATCTTCCATGCGACCAGCCACATACAGTAGTGTTTGTACTGCTGTAGAACTGTTAGAGGAATGACACAAATCTTCCTCATGGCAGGTAACCTAAGTACTGAGTACCTCAGGGTGCTTCAACCACTGGTGCCCTGGTCCACTGTACCATGGCGAGGAGAATCAAATTGTGTCTCGCCGCTGTGGACTTCCAGTCACGGTTAGCTAATGACCAGCCCGGATGATCACTGGCCATGTCTAGACTGGCTCAGCAAATTTACAGCCGAGGCCACTCTAGGGTCTCATCTCCCCTTTTTTACCCTTACAGATATGAAATATACAGTCAACAGTAATATATTTTAGAATATGTATTTAGCGATATTTGAAAGCGCCAATAATTTATATATATATATTTGCCCATATCTTGTGAACTGTGGCTGTATCTTGGAACTATATATTTTATTTGAATCTACGTATTTGCAGTATATTCCATTTCTGAAAGGGAGACCTCCCCTGTGTGCCTACAGCAAGGCTATCCAACTGTGGGCCCGGAGGCCAATGTGGCCCCACTGTAGACATATTGTTGACCCTTTGATAATTGAGAAGAGTATTATTCTGACGCATCAGAAACCATAACCACATGTGCATTGTGTCAGGATTCCTCCCACGCTAGAGACGCTAATAGCTACACATATTTTAAGAAAGCACATACATTGTTCACACGTACAATGTATCTTATATACTGTTTGTTGTTTTATAAGTAGTATACTGAAAGTGCTTGGCTTGTGCGTGCCAGAAAGGTGTAGTTGAAGGTCTCTGGTCTGCGTTAAGCAGTCACCTTCGGTCAGGGATGATGCACAGGGGGTCCGTGTACACCTCCAGGGCTCTGCACCGTCAGCCAAAAACTGCATGCCGCACTGTCTCCAGCAAATATAGAGCACAAAGCAATTATTCTGGCATGCTCATCACATAATAACAAGGCTGTCTCCATACACGGGCGTTTATGGGCACACACAACTGTGTCATTGAGTCACATTACTGATGGGCTATTATCTTAGCCTTCAGAGATACAGTAGGATATACAGGTGCAGCTCAAAAAATTTGAATATCGTGAAAAAGTTCAATATTTTTTGTCACTCATTTCAGAAAGTGAAACTCATATATTATATAGATTCATTACACATAGAGTGAAATATTTCAAGCCTTTATTTCTTGTAATTTTGATGATTATGGCTTACAGCTAATGAAACCCAAAATTCAGTGTCTCAGAAAATTAGAATATTTTTGCTTTAACATATTTTTAAAGTATCATATTTAATATTTGGTCGCATATCCTTTGCATGCTGTTACTTCCTGAAGTCTGTGACCAATCAACATCAAAAGACTCTCGATATCTTATTTTCAGGTACTGTTACAAGCGATACTATAACCTCTCTGCATTTGAACTGATCTCTATGAGAATTGGGGGGTAAGACTAGATTCAGCTGTAAATTACGCTGGTACAGTATGGAACACATGACTGGCAAAATGGCTGTATGTCATCAAGGGTCTAAGGTATCAAACGAGCCCCAAACCATCACTCTGTGGCCAGATATGGAGTAGATGTGGATGGATCCCTTTAAGGGTTGTTTCTCCTGACTTTTTCCCCCATAGAGTTCAATAGGAAAATGAGTCAGGAGAAATAACCCTTGCAGTGATCCATCCACATCTACTCCATATCTGGCCACAGAGTGATGGTTTTGGGCTCGTTCGATAGCTCAGACCCTTGATGACTTACAGCCATTTAGTCAGCCATGTGTTCCATACTGTACCAGTGTAATTTACAGCTGAATCTAGTCTCACCCCCCAATTCTCATAGAGATCAGTTCAAATGCAGAGAGGTTATAGTATCGCTTGTAACAGTACCTGAAAATAAGATATCGAGAGTCTTTTGATGTTGATTGGTCACAGACTTCAGGAAGTAACAGCATGCAAAGGATATGCGACCAAATATTAAATATGATACTTTAAAAATATGTTAAAGCAAAAATATTCAAATTTTCTGAGACACTGAATTTTGGGTTTCATTAGCTGTAAGCCATAATCATCAAAATTACAAGAAATAAAGGCTTGAAATATTTCACTCTATGTGTAATGAATCTATATAATATATGAGTTTCACTTTCTGAAATGAGTGACAAAAAATATTGAACTTTTTCACGATATTCTAATTTTTTGAGCTGCACCTGTATATCACTGCTTTCAGTGATGTCAGTGATGATGAAGAGGATGATGAGGATGATGACAGAGTTGTCGATGACTAAGTGGAAGTGATCATAGCGATAATTGTAATCAATATGAAAACCATATTTATAATGTGAAGTGAAACTTATGCTGACAGTAAGAATGCTGACGATGATTCTGATGATGATAATGACGATGCAATTAACAAGATAACTGCTCATGAGAGCAACAGAGACCATGTTAAGGATAATTATATTGTTGATGGTGATGATGAAATCATTAACATAACTCTATGCTAATAAGTACGTTGATGAAGACAATGCTAATTATAATCAAGTCCATGATGGTGACCCTAACAATGATGCTAATGATGATGTATTTAACATGTTAACTATACTCATAATTACAGCCACAAAGACATTGTTGACAATAATGACGTTGATGATGGAGATCATAATGATGACACTGATGATGATGATGATGATGATGATGATGATGATGATGGGCATGATGATGGGCATGATGATAACAATAGAAACAGAGTGAGAAGCTCTGCCTGTCGGCTGCGGCACAGAAATATTTTAGCCTTTTGCCTGGTTGGAGTGTAAACAGCCTTGGAGTGAATTAAGATGCACTGGATTTATCAATCCATCAGTGTTTAATTTTTCATCTAATGTGTTGTGTATGAAATCCATTAAAAAGACTATTTCAGCATTGTCATTATAGGACTTGCGCAACTGAGATTATTATTAAATATAAGCACAATTAAATTATATTAGGCTAGAAATGGCAGTCATTAATTTTCGATTGGCGGATTGCTTCTCTCTATCGTACCCATGTGTCCTCCTCCCACCTCCCTTCCCCACTGCTGAATCTGCGAGGAGGCTCTGTTTGTTTGTCATCTGTCATCTCCAGGATGGAATTAGTATGAGAGACATAGGGCTATTATTGCTGCCAGTATATTCAATAAGGATGAATGTCATACAGACTATTGTAAGCATATAAATGCTAATTAGAAATGAAATGTAGATTTTTTTGAAATAGTGAACTGGGAGTTCAGAGCCGTTCAGAGGGACTGTATCTCTGGTTGTATTAGATTCAGTGTGTGTGTGTGTGTGTGCGTGCGTGTGTACATGTGTGTGTGTGTGTTTGGTATGTTTGGGAAGCAACACTCAATGCTCTAAATGTGCTTTATATTCAAACTCCTAGAAGCTACAAATACAATAAATTGTTTGAAAAATAAAAAGAGGAATTGGTTACCTTCATGGCAGTGTACACGTGCTTTGTAGCTGTTACCAGGTTCAGCAAAGATTAATACAGTAGAGACAATACTGCGTTCTAGTGGCAGTAGTGAGTAACTGCAGGTGCAGGCAGAGACATGTGGGTGTTGGTCAACATTCTACCAGCTACAGTTTCCAGCCCTGGCTATGACATTGCTGTGAGTTTCTGCAGGAAGAAACCACTGACATTTCAGTGTGTTTGTTTATGAGAATGTTAATAGCACCATATGCAAAACTGTTCTCACTTCCTGGAATAAATCAACATGGGTAATCACACTGAACAATTGATGTTAGTCAATGTAAAATATTATATACATATGTTTGTATATGCACATCAATATCTTATATGGACATACATAGGTGCATGCCTATTTTGCAATACGTATGTTAGTTTGTAGCAATTAACTTGTTTGCAGGGTTTATTAAATATTTAAAGCTTTAGTGATTGCTGATTATTTTGTTGCTGAAAATACGCCTTCTACAAAAGTCAGTGAGTTATGGTTCAAGTCCTTTTTTAAACTAAAACACTGTTGTTCTTGTAGTTTTTCAAGGAAAGTATGGCTTCAGAAGGAACCCTTCACAAAAATCAATGAGATCGGCCCATTGAATTAAAATGTGAAAAGGTTTAACAAATTTATCTGTTGATTTATCTGTTGTGTATAGGGCACAAGCAAGCACTAGAATTGTAATTCTTCTGCAGCAGTCACTGACAATACTTTTATAAATGTGGCTCTTCACCTGGTGATAGCTATGTCACTCTTCTTGTCTTATCTGGTGTGCTTAACATCACCACTAGCACCAACCATTTATCATCCGTTGCAGAGATGGGCATAACAGGCTCCACCCTTAAGTGTGCCTCATCTTACTTGCAGATCCTACCAGGTGACCTGGAGGGGATTTGCCCCCTTTTGACCAGTGTCCCACAGGGCTCTGTCCTTGGTCGTCTCCTCTATTATTTTTACACTAACTCACTTGGCCCAGTTATCTCTGTTCATGGCACTTCATATCATTGCTATGCTGATGCCACTCAACTCTTTTTCTCATTTTCTCCCTCCAATACCCACATTTAGGTGTGTATTTTATAATGATGATGCTTCAATCACTGACGACTACACAGTGTCTCCCTCCTGCTCAGAAAATGGCCTAGGTGTGGCCCTGGATGACCAGTTGAACATCTTGGTACACACTGTGGCATTCACCCAGTCCTGCAGGTTCTCCTTTCAGAACATCAGGAGAATCTTCCCCTTCCTTGCCGTAGAGGCTAAACAGCTAATTGAACAAGCTCTCGTAATCTCTCATTTGGATTTAACATGTTATTGGCTGGATTACTGTCCTGGGCTACCAGGCCACTGCTGGTCCAGAATGCTGCTGCCGGTCTGGTCTTAAAACTGCCTAAATTCAAAGATGCCATGCCACTTTTGAAAATCCTTTGTGGTTTCTGGTGGCTGCCAACATTCAGTTTAAATCACTCACACTGGCATATCAAGCTGTGAATGGTACATTGATTACACCATATGCTCAAACCAGACCTCTCTCTTCAGCATTTTACAAATCAGTCAGGAAGACATGAAGCATTCACTGCCTGTCTCCTGCAAACATATCGATCACACTATGAATTACAATATACTGTATTTACATTTGGTAGATGTTCTATATTTATACTTTTCATCAGTTAAATAAAAACAGTATACTGTTCTGTCAGGTAAATGTATACAAATAATATGAATTCAGTATTATTTGAAAATATGCAAGTAATGTTCAATTTTATAAAATGAAGTAAATAAATGAAAGCAAAATTGGACAGAATGATTCATCACACTGTATTAACAAAAATGAAATGATACTGAACCTGCAGAAGAGTTTCACCTGACAATGCTCCTGGTCTTTTAATGTATGACCATTTGTTAGTAAGCAGCGATCAAAACCTTGTGCAATAACTGTCACCCGGGAAATTATGACAAATGGAAAATTGTAGTATGACTCCATCATTTCTGTGGCTCTGAATGATCCCTGCTCCAATTGGGAATTCCAGCTACTGTATCCATATTGACCTCAGTTGTTCTCTGGCACAGTACCTGGGAAGCATCAGACTGCCATCATTGCCATACAGTGGTCTGCAAGCAGCAGTACCTCTCACTACTTTGCATTCTTTTAACAGCCGAGGCTCACCCTGACTGTCTCGCCTGAACTGTCTGCTAGCAGACCACTGTAGTGCCCGTTTGCAAAATTCTGATGGATCAACAGCTGCCCAGTAGAACCCAGCTAGTGGGCACTGTATGTTTGCTGGTTGGGAAGCCTGTGGGCTGAGCTATGAACTGTAATCCAAAGCCGCAACACGCCACTCTGAGCGTCTTTGGACAGTGGAGAAATTCAGAGCACGTATCGCATGTGAGGTTACTACAGCAACCGAACCCAATGCCGTCGGAGCTATTCAGGTGGGAAAGTGCAGGTTGTTCGGCGGTTAGAGGAGAGGACTCTGAGACTTGAGGAGGATCACGGGGTGAAATTGCAGTGGGGAATGCTGTCTATTTCACCCTTAAACAAGGTACTTTAGCTCAATTGCACCTTCAGAAAAGAAAGGTTGTATGAATGTAATGTGGGTGAAAAGGGAAGCGCTAGGCAAAAATGGGCAGCGATGGGGCAAAAATGGCAACCAAATAAATGCATCTATATGATAAAATTAAAAACGCTTAACACACAGGGTGCTTTGACTGTGACACAGGGGCATTAAGAATACTAAAGAAAATGCAAGCAACAATGCAGATTAGAAATTAAATATATACAGTGTACATATGAAAGCATAATGTCAAGTACATGCGCAGTATTTCACATTCTGCCCATCCCAGCAGAGAGGTAACTAATACAACGTGTGTTTGTGTTACAGGAAGCAGGAGATGCTCACCATCTCCAATGTGCCCCTTGGAGAGTGCCCTCCCTCGCCCCCACGGACCGCCCCACCAACCATGAAGGTAAGGTGACTAGAATCAGCTTTCTCAACCGTGGGGCAGTGTAGTCTAATGGTTATAGAACAGGGCTTGTCCCACTGAGGTCACAAGTACAGTTCCCAGGTGGGGCACTAGCACTGTACTCTTGAGCAAAGTTACTCAACTTTAATTGATCCTATAAATATCCACCTGTGTAAATGGATTGTATGTACAAACATGTAAGCTGTGTAAGTCGCTCTGGATAAGCGCATCTTCTAAATGCCTAAATGTAAATCATCCTTAACACTGAGAATCTGAAACGGGTTGTCGTCTATCCGGAGGTTGTCTGTCCAGATGTCTTGAAAACAAGCCACCAGGTCATGGTCTACCCAGCTAGCAAGCGTACAGATAGCGGCCTGCTATCGGTCTGCCAGCATTTTGCAAATCGCCACTACCGCGCTATTCCAGCATGTAGCTGAGGCGCGGCAGTTGAAATGAGAATCAGCTGCTAAGAGAAGACAAAATATTCATTGAAAGGCTCCTGCCACTAGCAGTCCACTGTAGCGCAAATATGCAAACGCTGGCGTGCAGGCAGCTGTTGCCGATGCTTGCAGGGTAATCAGACTGATGGATAGGGCATTGTATCGATAGACAGACAGAAATAGAGGCGTGCTTGTCTCATATGGTGGTCCAGGTGTTAAACAGATGGCAAGCCCTCACGCATGCAATAAGGGCATCGATATTCAGCTTCATTAAGTCAGTGAGCCACATAGGAACTGATACGTTCATCATTCACCAGGGTTTAAGTCACTCAATTCCAGGGTTTAAGTGTTTTGAATTGCAAAAGCAAGAAAGCTAATCCACCTGGGGCTTGAAACGAATTCTATTAGGATTGCCTTCTTGGAACCACAGTAAAAAGTTTTAAAAAGTGCTGCACTCAGACTTAATTGGGTGCGTAATCACCGAATGAAGTAATAAACCAAGGAGAAAAGCTCCACACGCCAAAAGATGCCTTTGTAATAATTTTCTTATGTTATTGAGAAAAAAACAGACGTTTCAGCGTCAAGCTTTCTTCAGTAGAGCCACAGTAAAGAACATTGGTTAAGGAGCTGAACTTAAGAAAATAAGAAACCTGTTGCTCTGTGCAAATATGGTTGCTAGCTTTTCGCTCCTCCTGGGGCGACATCACACTCTGTAGTGGTTATTCACGTGCTAATGAACACCTCTGAACTCTGCGACATGCTCCCCCTTTAAACTCCCACAGCAAGCTCCACTGCTCCACTGATGGCAGTATAGGCTTCAGCTGTATTCCCCAAGTCACTGGCGCCACAAGTCACTGTTACCAACAGGAGTCCCAGAGACAGTGTTTTCAAACCACAGCCCATGCCAGTTACTCCATGTGACTAAACACGTTATTATTATCCCACTGAGCTAAACCCTAACATCCCCTGTGAAGGGAGCTAATCACTCTCTTATTCTTGGGTGACATCCTAGTCTATATGTGCAGCACAAGCTAATTTGCGTATCCAGACTCCGCTAGAATGGCATGAAAGAAGATGTGGTAAATTCAGAAGGTGGATGACGTAGAATGACGTAATCCCTTTTTGGGGGTGAAATCACTGTGCACCTTTACCCTTCATACATATGTAATTATTCCAGTGTGTATGTATCCACTGGTGTGAATGTGATAAAACTGGAAAGATGTTTTGTAAATGGGGTCCATTGCTTTATAGTTGCTTTATAGTATACTACGTGCTGTTTTAAATACTCAGCTCCTCAGTTTTCCTAAACTGCACTGATGTGCCAATAAAAAGGGAGTTTTTCGTTTGGTCATCCATAGGCTTCTTCTATTTCCAGCTTTTAAACAGCAATTCATTAATTTGCCTTAATTAAGTAATTCATTAATTCAAGTTTTTTAGATATTTTTTCTTCTCACGTTTTGTCTGTATGGCTAGCCACAGTATTTTTAATTGTGTAGACATCCAATTTACTGTACAGAACAATTATTTTTCCACACTAGCTGCAATAACAGGATGTCTCTTCAAATGAATTGACTGATTAATACTTTGCATATTTATACTTAATAAATGGGTCTCTAACTTGATGCAGAAACTTAATGTGCTTGAGGACGACTTAGGACCTTACAGTAAATGTAAACATATTAAAGCACAAAGCAGTCCCTCAGCAAATCCCATATACCATAGTTCTGATTAGTTGTGCTGACACAGACATGCCAAGCTGAAATTCAGTTAGGCAAAGATGTGCTACAAGCAATCATTTTTGTCATTTGCCAGTGTCAATCCAACCCATCCAATTCAATTCAACATCTAAAACATTGCTCTACAACTGACCTCTATCTTTATCAAAAACTTTGCAACTTGAGTTTTTTGTGCTGCAAGGTTTGTCTGAGCTGTGTGTGTGTGTGTGCGCACTTGTGTGCACTTGTGTGCCCGTGCATGAGAAAGAACATATGGGTGTGTCTACTAAGAATCACTCTAAAAAGTAGCCATTCCCCATTTTGCCTGTCATTTGTGAAAGCAGAAAAAGAAAAAAAAGGAAGAGTTTATAGAATGTCCTTTTTTTCACAGAAGGGAGGAGGTAGACAGAGAGAAAGAGACCTATACTGATTAATAAGCTGTACTTGTAAGACCAGTTTTTCACGAGCATGAACTTCTATTCATACCGGGATCAGATTCAGCCACTTCTCAGATGAGTGTCAGACAGAGAGACACAGAGAGCCCAGAGCAGGAGAATGAGGTATAGTACTGAGCAAGAGAGTGTGTGTGTGTGTGGGTGTGAATGTGTGTGTGTGCTTGCATGAGCCTGTGTGTATGCATTCTGTATGATTGTTACCATCTGTCCTACACTGCATGTGTGCATGTGTGTGCATGTACATGTGCTTTTTCCTGTGTATGTATGTGCAAACTGCATGAGTGTATCTATCTGTGCCAAATCATCATTACGGTGAGATCTGATCTGGGGTCAGTGCCCACACAGGTTCAGCAGGTTGCTGTGATGTTGTTGATTGGCTGAATACACAAGCCTACGGCTCAGCGGTGGAGAGCCGGTCCGTGAAGCACAGACGGAACGAGGAAGTAAATTACAGGCGGCAGAAAAAGAAGGAAGTTTGTAAATAGATATAAAAATGGCAGCCTATACAGTAAGATGTACAAAGAAAGAACAAAAGGAAAGAGAAGTGGAGCATGTGTGTTCAGCGCTTTCGCGGTTAAGGGTTGGGGCATTGGGTGTGGCTTTTGGTGGCCTGCGACTGAAGGTTATCTGGAGATGACACTTGGATGACACAGGGGTGGCTGGTGAATGTGGACCTACTGCTCTCAGCAGTCCCAGTCAGTCAGAGAAGAAGGGGACAACACTCCAAACAGTCTCTGGCCAGAGATAGTAAAATAGTGATATAGTGACAGTTGTGATGTCAGCTTAGCCATAGAAAAAAAGCAGAGGAGCTCGACCAATCATGGAGCATGTTGGTAACAACCGATAAAATAACATAACCCTCCTATTATGTTTGGGTCCATTTGACCCTATTCAGTGTTTGACGCTTCTTAAAAACCAGTTAACCTTATTTTTCATCCGCGTGATGAAATGACTCCTAATATGGTGGGATTACATTGAAAAAACATGCAATAAACATTTATTTTAAAAAGTTTCTCAAAGGTTCTCTACCAACTGTGTATACAGTGATGTAATGTGGGGTCATATTGACCCCATGATCTGTAGCTGTGTGAAACATAAGAAAATATACAATCTTTTTTATTTTTTATCTCTGCTTTTTGTGGGTGATTCTGGGTACTTTCCCATACAGGTATTAGACTTCACAAACTTTCACTTACCCCAGCTTTTAAAGTGAGAAGTTAATCACAGATTTGTAATATTAAATAGGCTAGTCAATTGGGAGCCAGTAAGAATACGACACACAAGCGTCAAGTGTTCTCTTATAACAATTTTAAACTGTTGGGGTCAATTTGACCCCAAACATAAAAGGCATCATACAATTTCAACATAATTGGAGGGTTAAACAATACAAGAATGTACTCTATCAGAGTAAAAAAATAAATAAAGAGTTTAACACTTAACCTTTTACTCCATAATAGTGTCTGCACTTGTATACATGGCTCTTTTTTTGGCCATTGTTATTCATGGTAGAAGTAATATTCATAAATGTATTTAATGCCTCACAGAGGACCTATCACAGACTGATAAAGTTTCCTCTGTAATGCTTTGCTTTGGTGTGTCATAGGGCATTAATGGGCTGATCTAAGGCTTTTCAGGTTAGGTTGATGAATTTCCACTGCATGGGGTCTTCCTTATCTCCATCCGAACATGGACATGCTTCAGTCATGTGTTCGGGCAGATAAGATAAATACAAACACATACACAGGCATGTACACACACACAGAAAGAGAGAGAGAGATGTGTCAAATGCATATGAAATGTAAAACAATAAGGGGTATAATTCTTACTTCTAAAATGTCAGAATGTACTGTATGTAGAAAACACTCCATAAAAGCATTAATTGGGACTCTTGTAACACATGCATATACGGCTATAGTCTTTGACAGTGGAGGTTCTCCGGATTGAGACGTGAATAAGCGGCTCCAGTTTGGTGTGTGTGTGGGGAGTCATGAGGGAGTGACTCATTCATTCCACCTGGGACATAAATACCAAGCCTTCCGAGTCTCAGACAGTTAAATCCCACTGCCACCTCACCCCACCCCACCCCCAGGCAACCCAGCTTCACAGCCCCGCCCGAATGCCACCCCTGTGCGATCCTCATTAAAGCTGCAATGCCGTCGCCAGCCTGGATTGCGGGTTCCCGAATGTTTGCAATTTTGTTTGCTTTTCTTAAATCAACAGTGTTGGTTATAGAGCCACAGTGTGGGTTAAACATTAACGCAGAGATAACTGCCACGCTCCTTCTCCGGCACCTTGTCTAACCCTTACACGCGCAAGGTACCACATCTTTACAGCTATAAGGTTCTGGGGAAAAGCAGGCAAAGTAAGCATCATGTTATGTTTTTAAAGGTAAGTTATTTCTTTCAATGGTTTTTTTGTGTGACTTTGGGCGTATGAATAAACGTAAACAATGTTGGATGAACCTATCCAGTGATATTTTATTGCTTCAACGAAGACACTGGATATGCTATTCAGATAAATCATCTCTAGGCTATTAGAAGTTATGATCATTTTTGGTTTTGTTATCAGAAAGCACAGTATAAAGAGAGAGAGGAGCACAAGAGGGCACGGATGAGATTTACATCTCTCTTTTTATTGGACTCTCTCCCTTTCTCTTCCATCTCTCACTCGCTTTCTCTTTTCTTATTGTCTCACTCTCAGTCCTGCTCTTTTCTCACTTCCTTTCACTTTTCACTCTCTCACACTCCTTCCCTCTCTCACACTCTTTCCCTCTCTCACACTCTTTCCTTCTCTCACACTCTTTCCCTCTCTCACACTCTTTCACTCTCTCACACTCTTTCCCTCTCTCACTTTATTACCTAAACAAACTGGCAGTCTGTAGATTATTACCCAAAGGGTAATAACAGAAATATTGCAAACATAATATATTCTTTCACCATCTAGTGGTGGAATATGGGTAGTGCAGGTACTCTGGGGGAGCTCTCTCATTGAGCGAATGAGATGAATTGATGAATGCAAATACTGGCAGTGTTGTAGTGTGTTGGAAGTCAATAGTTGAAGGTTAATTGTTTTAAAACCCAGAATATTTTGTAGCAGTGCTTATTAGTTAGACTCATGTCGAAATTTAAATGTGAAAAAGGCAATAATTCCTATTATGATCATAATGACAATTGGAACTAGACTTTTCTTAATTTTTCTACAAAAATTCCAGGAACCTGTAGAATGTAGAGTTGATATGAGCCATATTGCTGTTGACTCCCACTGCTAATCTGCTGCTCTAGCTCCATTCATCCATCATGTGTCAGCTTGTAATATATGCAGATTCACATCACTGACTATGAGCTCTCTAAATTAACATCATAGCAGACATCAGCTGTCAACCACGCTGTGCTTTAATTTCAGCCCATTGTTGATACAATCTAGGGTTGAATGAAGTCCACTTGAGGTTTTGATGGAATAATTGCCCCAGAGAGGTTATAAAGGTGGTGAGAGTAGTGGAAGGGGTGGGGTGGAGGGGCAGACTCTTAGTTTAGAATGAATTCTTAACTCATCTTTTGTTTTACAGTCTGCAGAATTCTTTGACATGCTGGAGAAGATGGAGGTAGGAATGTTTTTTGTCTTTTATCCAAATGTGCAAAAACAGTGCCCACCATAATGTTTGGAAAAAAATACATATTTTTACTTGATTTGTCTCTGTACTCCACAATTTTAGATTTGTAATCAAACAATTCACATGTGGTTAAAGTGCAGATTACCCTTTTATTAAAGCGTATTTTTATAATTTGTTTTCACCATGCAGAAATTACAGCAATTGTTTATACATAGGGCATAATCATTTTTGGGACAAATGGCTTCAAAGGTGTTTCTGATTAGTCAGGTGTATTCAATTGTTATAAGAGAGCTATCAGTATCTAGTCTTGATTCTAGGCTTTATTTATTGCCTTTGGAGTCTATTGCATTTGTTAACATGAGGACCAGAGATGAAGGAAGCCATCATGAGACTGAAAAATAAGAAAGAAACAGTCAGAGACATTAGCCAGACCTTAGGCTTGCCAAAATCAACTGTTTGGAACACCATTAAGAAGAAAGAGAGCACAGGTGAGCTCAGTAGGGCCTGGTAAGCCAAGAAAGACCTCTACAATTGATTAATTCTTACCATAATCAAGAAACCGCCCCAAACACCTGTTCAACAGATCAGAAACACTCTTCAGAAGGCAGGCGTGGATGTGTCATGGTGGTGGGGGTGTTATGGTTTGGGCATATGTGGCTGCCACATGTACTGGCTCTCACTTGTCTTTATTCATGATGCCACTGCTGATAGCAGCAGCAGAATGAATCTGTAGTGTACAGAAACATATTGTCAAATTCATGTAAATGCCTCCAACTGATTGGACAGTGCTTCATCCTACAGCAAGACAATGATCCCTAACATACAACAAAGGAATTTGTGGTTTTCAAAGCCAGAAAACAGAAGAATTCTTCTCTGGCAGAAATCAGTTCCCTGGTCTGAATCCAATTGAGCATGTGTTTTATATGCTGAAGAGAAAACTTGCAACTTGCAACTAGCCCCCAAAACAAGCAGGAGCTGAAAATGGCTGCAGTACCGGCCCGGCAGAACATCACCAGTGAAGATACTCAGCAGCTGGTGATATCTATGGGTCACAGACTTCAAGCAGCCATTGCATGCAAGGCATATACGAAAAAGTACTAAACTTTAATCTACATAACATTAATATGTCCCAAACATTATGGTGGGCACTGTACGTATGGAGGGGAGGAAAATGGTTGTGGATTGTTCTTAAGGATGGGCACTAATTTTTGGCTGCAATTGTACAAATCTGTGCCCATAAACCTGCCCTCAAGACTCAATGACAGAGCTTTTGAAGGGACTCCTTTAATCAGCATGCACGAATACAGTTCAGCCAGACAACTCACGATTGAATTAAACAATATTCTATTGAGATTTAATGTCAATGCAGTTTTTGGCATCAGATTCTGCCTCATATCACTTCCTGTTTGCATAACATTTTTAGTATAAGCCAACCAAGATAACCGGGTGTTAAACCCCCCCCCCCCCCCCCCCATGTGTCAAGACTCTATCTTGTATGTCCTGGAAACAGGAGAAATAACCAGAGAAGGTCCAGGAGATTAGCATGCTGAGTGGGGGAAAGACATGAATAAGACACTAGGCTGACAGACGGAGCGAAGGACAGCGAGCAGAAGCAGGCAGACAAAAAAATTAAACAAACAAACAAAAAAGTCTGAAATTGAAGAAGGTATAAAAAAGGTGTGTCCTATTCAGGGTTCACAGTTCAATTCACTCTCAGAACCAATTTGTGGCAGAAACATTCAGTTTGATTCCAGCATCACTAGCGCTGTAAGATCCCAATCTGAGGGAAACCCCATTTAGGCATCTTTGTATGGGCAAAAACAAATTCTATTACTCATTTCTGCCCATATATTTGCTTTATTTGATTTATTTTTATTTAAAAGGGCAAACTAATTGAACTAGTTGAACTAATTTGCATCAGTCTTCTTATGGAAGTGGGATATACGAAAATAAATTATTGCGAGCTCGCAATACTTCACAATATATAGACCTACAAATTATTTCCTGCTTTCAGATTCAGTATATATAAGAATATAATATATATAATAATATTTCCAAAAAATGTCCGCATATTTACAGTATATTGAATTATAGCAAGGTTCTGTATGGATATCAACAACCATTCTAATACAGTCAACACTGACCAGAGGCTGTGGGTGATGCTCTGTGCTCTGCTGTTTGACCCCGCCCCTGCCAGGTCCCGAAAGCAGAGGAGCTGAGAACAGGCCCACAGAGACATAAGGTCTGAACAGCATGTGCTAGTTGGCACTGCCAGTCTGTGTGCCATAGGCCCCTTCGCACTGTGAACCTGTCTCAGTATTGATGCGGCAGTTTCATCATCGCTTTAGTGTTCATTCGTTCATTTGCTTGATATTTTCTGTCATATGTTTTTTTTAATCATTGCATTGTGTTTATGCGCATTACCCTTTGGCTGTGGTTCAAATATTTGTGTCACTCCTGTAAGTTCCAGGTGTACCTTCACTGGTTTGTAATGAGCTATTCGCTTTTTAAAAAAAACAGAAAAACAATCAGTCTTTATGTTGAAATTGTATGTTGAAATTATATCAAAGCTTGGAATTTGAGCATGTATGCAGTCCAACTAGTAATGCATGTATTAAAAAATAATTATATTACTTTTTGCAAGATATATTATTATGATTATTTAAAATATCCAGATTACAATATGCAGTTAAGAATTTAAGACACATTTATTTTAAATATAATTCTAAATTTCAGATTTTTTGAGCTCTTTCTTCCAAAAAAACAGTTTTTGTCAGGATGTAAAAACCACGCTATTTGTGTATCCCCCTGCCCTGAACCAGTGGGTAAACTTGAAATTCACAATTTTTTAAGAGACATCATAAATCTCTAAAGCATGGAATGTCTTTTTGGATTTGATTTTGTCAGCATTATTTGCTTGCTTTTGTGAAACGTATCTGTTTATACATTTTGTACACATTCGATATTGGAGTATTCTTTGAGGTCACTGTTACTTCAGGCTTGCTGGCATGCAATGTCTTCAAAATGAACAATTGCCAGTCTAAAGGCGTGTGTGCATGTGTGGCTGTATGTGTGAGAGGATGAGAGTGACATACCACCCTTTGAACTGTCTTTGCGCTCATAGATTACACGCTGCCTTATTGTACAAAATGACAACCTGTTGCCATGACTACTTTTAAAGGAACTTTAGTATGCCATAAAGTCTTGACGTGACCTTTTGTCATGCTGGAACATTGTGAAGCCACAAAAATTTCTGTCAATATCAGAAGAAATACTCTCCGTTTATATGCAGGTTTTTATCCAAAGCTAAAATTTATGCATACATTTTCTGAGGATAAGAATTTCCATTGTAAGTGTAAAAAGAATATTCTCAGAGAACGAGAGCCAGCCGAATACTATTCCAATTTGATTTAGATTGTGATTTATTTATTTTTAAGTCCTTTTTTCAAGGAAAACATATTTCTAAAGACACTTCTCGGGTAATTTGCATATCAAAAGCCACTTCTCTTGTGTCTTGGGGTCCTTCGTGTTTTGTTGCTTGTGGAGAAAATCCACTGTGTTGAAACATTAGGGCACTTAGATTCTCAGCGGGGACGTTTTCCACTCAAAGTTCATGCCTAAAGTAGTTTAAAATTCTGTTTATTTTTTTTCCCATTGAAACCTACTGTGTAATTGGCAGCTAGGACAGAGAGTGAAATGGGGGGGATATCCGAGAGGGGTGGAAGTGTGTGTGTGTCTATGGGTGTGTATGGATGTGTGTGTTTGCAAACTCTCTTCTCACCGGTATTACAACAGAACAAATTCTTATTTCCCCCCCTGCAGGATGACTACATTCCCTACCCAAGGATAGAGGAGGTGAGTGGTCAGACAGACATGTTTTCCCACAGTGCACTGTGCTGAAATGAGTGAAGGCAGTGTCACAGTGAAGCCAGTGATGCCCTGTGCCTACTTTGTCCCTGCGGTACTCTGACTGTTTACCTCAGTTAGATTATAGGATGTACAAAAACGGCGGTAGGGGCCGATCCACGACCCAGGCAAGCAAGCCACTGGTGCCAGCTGTCGATCCGCCAGCGTTTTCCAAAAATCGGCACTAGAGTGATCCCAATCTTTCACTATTTCACATTTTTGTCCTCATCATAACCGCCTCGCCTTGACTGTCCTGCGGGGCTGACAGGTGCGCCGACAGCGGAACGAAAGATGACAGCTAGTGCTGCATATTTATTGGCTGAGGGTGGGACAGCTCGTAAAACACTCAATATGAACGGGAATGTTAATTGAATTGAATTGAATTGACTTTTCCCTTCTCCATCCCTTCCATAGGTCCTGGAGAAGGGTGGCCCGTTCCCCCAGGTCATCCTGCCCCAGTTCGGGGGGTACTGGATCGAGGATGCAGAGGCTCTTGCCGGGACCCCCATTTCCACAGACAGCAGCTTTTGTGACGAGGATGATGGGGGCGGGATGAGCCCCGGTGGGCCATTCGGGTTCCGGCTGGAGTGCAACAGCACGGCCCGGGCCTACCGCCGCCACTTTCTGGGCAGGGTGAGAGCCGCGCTGACGCCTCTACACGCTACGCACGCGTGTTCTTATGGTCTTCTACATGATACATTTAAAACTACTGTTCTGTACCTGAATGAAGCGGTGCACAGTTATACTCTACTGTGGCCCATCAGTGGTGGAATGAGCTCCCCACCATCGTCAGCACAACCAAGTCACTGATAATCTTCCAAAAGCCTGAAAACTCACCTGTTCAAAGTGTATCTTGATTCAACAAACCCTGAATATCCTTACCACTATACCCTCAAGTCCATTTGCTCCTTAAAGCACTGCTGTGTATCCTCAGTCTCCCTCGTACTATGGCACTTAACATTATGTTGTAATACCACTGGTGTCATCTCAGCTCTTAGGCTAAACATTTTAGTAATGCATTTTAGTCAGTTGTTCTGCTAAATGGCTAAATGCTAATTGTGATGGTGTAAATGCATTGAGCGCCGCTCCCGCTCCCGTGAGTGCCTCGGGGTCCTTCAGCCCTGTCCGTCTCTCTTGGTTACAGGAGCACATTAACTACTACTGCACGGGCAGCAGCTTGGGGAACCTCATCCTGTCCCTAAAGCACGAGGAGGCAGACAGCCAGGAGTTTCTGCGCATCATGCTCAGGTACTTCACATACCTGCACACCTGGGTATTCTGCTCAGGTAAACAACTATATACCTGGGAATTGGGCTCAGGTAGAAACATATATGCCTGGGCACTATATATATTAAAAATATATATTCCTGGGCACTGTGCTTAGGTAAAAATCGATATGCTTAGGCACTGTGCTTAGGTAGAAATCTATATTCCTGGGCATTGGGCTGAGGTAAAAATCGATATGTCTTGGCACTGTGTTTAGGTAAAAATCTATATGCCTCGGCACTGTTTAGGTAAAACTCCCAAATGTTAGCTTGTAGACCTGGGCATTGTGCTCATCTATAGACCTACAGTACATGCCTGAATATTGGGCAGGTGTATCCAGGACCTTCACACCATACAGCCAGCACTTAGCCATTTTGTACATGGACATGAACGCATGCATTGCCATCGCCATTCATTGTGCACACATAAAGAAATATGCGTCTCTTCTTCTCTCTCACAGGTCACGGACAAAGACAATCTATGACAGGATCTCTCTGGCGGGATTGACACAGCTCCCCAGCGTCCCACAGATAGCCAAGGTGCAGAATCATTGATCAGCTCTGTATTGTCTGTCATGCAAAAAACCTTGCATGTCCATTTTCTTATGGCAGTCCATTAACCAAAATGTCTTATTTCCCCTTTTCTGGGCACTGATTATCAGTGTGTGATGAATAAAGCAATGTTTTTTTTAAAATAGATACAGTGCCCTCCACTATTATTGGCACCCCTGGTAAAGATGAATAAAAAGGGTTATAAAAAAGGCACCGTTTGGTGAATTAGCTTAATCTCACACTGAAAAAAATAAAAACAATTCTACCTTTAATTGAAGTAAATTTATTATTAGAAAAAAAACTCTCATCAAGAAATAATTATTTTTAACAAAACCACAATTACTGGCACCCCTGCATTTATATATAGAATAAAGTATTCATTTTTAATATTTGGTCGCATATCCTTTGCATGCCATGATTTGCTGATGTCTGGGACCCAACAACATCAAAAGACTGATATTTTCTGGTACTCTTACAAGCAATACTATGTCTCTGCATTTGAATGGATCTCTATGGGAATTGGGGGGTGGGACTAGATTTATTATGCTGGAACAGTATGGAATACATGGTTGGCAAAATGGCTGTAAGTCATCTAGGGTTTGAGGTATCAAACGAGCCTCAAACCATCACTCTGCTGCCAGATATGCAGTAGATATGGATGACTTGAAGGGTTGTTTTTCCTGACAAATTAGGAAAAATAAGGCAGGAGAGGAAACCCTCCATGTTATCCATCCATTTGATGTTGTTGGGTCACAGACATCAGGAAGTCATGGCATGTAAAGAATATGCGACCAAATATAAAAAATTCTATATATAAATGCAGGGGTGCCAATAATTGTTAATTGTTTTGTTAAAAATAATTATTTCTTGATGAGAGAGTTTTTTTCTCATAATAAATTTACTTCAATTAAAGGTTGAATTTTTTTTCTTTTTTTCAGTGTGAGATTAAGCTAATTCACCAAACGGTTAATTTTTTATAACCCTTTTTACTCATCTTTACCAGGGGTGCCAATAATAGTGGAGGGCACTGTATATATATAAATTCGGCACCTAATGTGGGGCTGTACATAACCATTTCCCACCCTAATTTGTAATGTCCAGTTATCTGTAACGCGGCCACATTCATACGTTAACCCCACTGCTGAGTTGGGAGAGTGTAGAAATCCGCGGTTCTCTTCCTAAACATGTGGAGTCACCAGCTGCATTTCACATCGCACACATAGAGCGGAGGAAGACCTTTCACATAGCACACTACAGCTAAGCCTGCATAGAGCGGAGGAAGACCTTTCACATAGCACACTACAGCTAAGCCTGCATAGAGCGGAGGAAGACCTTTCACATAGCACACTACAGCTAAGCCTGCATAGAGCGGAGGAAGACCTTTCACATCGCACACTACAGCTAAGCCTGCATAGAGCGGAGGAATACCTTTCACATCGCACACTACAGCTAAGCCTGCATAGAGCGGAGGAAGACCTTTCATATCGCACACTACAGCTAAGCCTGCATAGAGCGGAGGAAGACCTTTCATATCGCACACTACAGCTAAGCCTGCATAGAGCGGAGGAAGACCTTTCATATCGCACACTACAGCTAAGCCTGCATAGAGCGGAGGAAGACCTTTCATATCGCACACTACAGCTAAGCCTGCATAGAGCGGAGGAAGACCTTTCACATTGCACATTACAGCTAAGCCTGCATAGAGCGGAGGAAGACCTTTCACATCGCATACTACAGCTAAGCCTGCATAGAGCGGAGGAAGACCTTTCATATCGCACACTACAGCTAAGCCTGCATAGAGCGGAGGAAGACCTTTCATATCGCACACTACAGCTAAGCCTGCATAGAGCGGAGGAAGACCTTTCATATCGCACACTACAGCTAAGCCTACATAGAGCGGAGGAAGACCTTTCATATCGCACACTACAGCTAAGCCTGCATAGAGCGGAGGAAGGCCTTTCATACGGCTTTGTACATGTAGTCCGCGGGACAAAGGAACGTTCTGCGCGTGACCTTGATTGGAAGAATTCTTTCACGAGTGCTCTTTGCGTCTTGTTTTAGATATACTATACGTAGTTTTTCAGCACTTGCGCACCCATATTCTGACAAAGCAGTTCACGTGCACCATGAAATATGATTGCAGTTGCTATTCATGGTCTTCAGATTATCCCAAATTAACCCTATGAAGGACAAAAGACATTTTCTGTTAGCTCTGTTGTTTTGGAGTCATGCTCACTTTTGCATTATATTGTGTTTCTTTTTTATTTGTGGTTAACATTTGATTTTTGTTAACATTGGAATATTAGTGTGTATGTAAATATAGTCAATGCGTAAGTACCAGGATCCTTTTGTTTTCTGGGGTTTTTATGCACATTGAAAGTCTATGTACTGTAAATGTTTCATAGCTCAGCAACTGACAAAAAAATGATTCAAAACCCCTTGTGACTAAACCGTTGTGGTGTGTTGGTAAATGGGCAGAAAAAGAGTTATCTTTTTTCAGTTTCTGAGAATTCTATCTTTTGGAGATGCAAGGCTTTTCCACAACACTGATAATGAATGTATTATATTCCAGTTCCACTATTGCACATTAGAAAAGTTCTCTTATTAAATATGAATGCACGTGTTGTGTTTCAGCTGCTGTGTGAGGATGTCACAGGCCTAAAGTTCAGTCCAGTTCTGTACCCCAGGGTGAGTGCAGGTCAAAGGGCCTTAAGGACTACACATGATCACTGTCCATAACTACCTCTTCCACAAATGTGCACTGGCATTCCCACATAGGCATGTTCCAACAAACCAATTTACCAGGGGTGCAGAATGTGTGTCTTGGTTTGTGTTCCAACCCATTATTTTGGCGTAATTTTCAAGGCTGGTATTGGATCACAGTAAAAATGTTTTCACCAAGAGTATATGTGTAGTCTGCAGCATAAGCTCATGGCTTTAACTTTAAAACTTTCAACTACAAATTTCAGGTCAAATAAATAAAGAATAAATTCTATTGTTGTTTACCCCTGCCATAAACCATCTCAGAAAGCATGCCTGTTTTAAGCCAAGAAAAGGAATGCCCAAAAATGGCGTGTCCTGTCTGACAGTTAATTGTCTTGGAAAGTTGATTTGAAATGGCCTTTTGATGTATTATCTTTGCTGAACAGTGGCAAACAGTAATAACCATCTGCATGGCAATACTGTGCCTTGATCAGAGAACTCTAACTGAAGTATCTCTAACTGGTTAACTTCCTTTCATGAGAGTGATGCACGTACGTTTGTCAAGGGCTTAGAGGTGACAGTAATAGCTGTGGTTGGAGAAGTGTTGGTTTGTGTTTTATTATAGTACTGTACCACACTGTGAAACAAGATTGAGCTTAGTGAGATTCCCATTTTCTATCAGATTTGTAGCATAAAAAAAACAAAAGAGTTTTCATCTAAAAAATATAATTGGAATGTAGGATTCATTATTTTAAGTGTCTAATATGAGATTGAAATCCTATGCCTCAATGAATGTTTTTTCAATAATTTGCAATTATTACACAAAAAACATTTATTTGCATGTGTCCTTAACAAGAATATCTTGCTGAAATTTTTTTATTTTTATATTCAATGCTATTTGATTTTAGCATTATTATAATATTAGAACAGGTACATTTTTGTTAGTGAAACACCAATGAATAATCTAATATTATTAGAAGATTAATTAATTGTGTTGTGTGTGTGATTGTTTGGTGACAGGGTTCCCAGCTGATTGTCAGCTTTGATGAACATGAAATTAACAATACCTTCAAGTTTGGCCTCATCTATCAGAAGTTTGGTCAGGTGAGAGAATAGCGTCATTTTCATTGCTATCATTCCTGGTTGGTAGGTGGCAGTAAAATGGAAGAAATGGATGTGGATGAAAACTGAGCTTAGAATTGTAGGTTTAATTCCCAGGTCAGGCACTGCCATTGTACCCTTAAGAAACGTATTTAGTCTGAATTGCTTCAGTAAACTATCCAGCTATATGAATGGGTTGGATGAAAAAATGGAAGATATATAACTTGTAAATAAGAGAATCTTCAAATGCCTGAATATGATTTGACCAGCACAACAATATTCACACTTATGTCTTAAAGGTTAGTGTACTTCCAAGGAACCTCTCTCCAAAACATACATACACACACACACACACACACACTCTTTACTGCCATCTCTCCATTTACAGACATCAGAGGAGGAGTTGTTTGGGAACAACGAGGAGACGCCTGCCTTCACAGAGTTCCTGAGCGTGCTCGGGGACTGTGTTGAGCTGCAGGACTTCAAGGGGTGAGAGAGGCTCTTTATTCAGAGAACAGTATTTTGTATTCTTGTAACAGCTTATGTTCATCTTGACTGCTTTCTTCAACTGTCCACTAGCAGATCGCTGTATTCCAGATTTGCAAAAACCAACAGCTGTGCTGTCTGTGGGCCACTAGCCGGCAACTATGGGCACTGAATATTCATTGACTGGAAAACTCATTAGCATTCCAGTACTCATTAGAATGTGTTTACAAGGGTTGTACTGCGGCTTCCTATACTGTAATAGTCATAGAATTCATATGTTCATTCATTCTTTGTTATATAAATATCAAACAATTCAATCTCTCACTGTATCTTACCCCATCCCTTTGCATTTTAAAGTTTCCGGGGAGGGCTCGATGTGTCTCACGGTCAAACAGGCTCTCAGTCCGTCTACACAGTCTTCCGGGACAGAGAGCTCATGTTCCACGTCTCCACTAAGCTGCCGTACACAGAGGGAGACCCACAACAGGTACCCCACCATGGAAGCCTCTCACTTATGACCCACAATTAAACGGCTTTTAAATAACATGTAAAATAAGGCCTGGATTCAATCAACATTTGTCCTCGCAACTGAATGCAAGGTGAAAGTGTAATGCCTGCGTTTCCTTTTAAGTCAAAAGACTCATGTTGATTGAATCCCAAACTAAGGCTGGACATGCCATAAATTCATCAAGTTTTACATTATGGCCAATTATTCTTCAACTTGTGGTTAGTGCATACAAACACATATTATGTGACTTAGTTCTCAATAATTATTTTCAAAGAAAGATTAAATATAAGTCATATAATGATGATAATAAAAAAGGAAAAATCTGACCATTTGAAATTAAGATTCAGAAGATATTATCATAACAATAATAATATTATCAGTGATTACTTTGATTTAATTCAGTAAGAGATCTTAGGTAGTACGTGGGAAAGCTGAACTTTCTTCAGACTACAGTACATCCCAATTTCCAGAACACCGTAAATATTTCTAATCTTAATATTGATTGAAGTATTACTATTTTAGAGTAGGACTATTTCAGCAACAAGAAGTCACATTACATCTGTTATAGATCATCTCTGCCGTGGAACGTAAAGAGGAAATTGATACTGTAGGAGATTTTCCATTCACTCCTCTCTCCCTCTCTCCCTCTCTCTCAGCTTCAGAGGAAGCGACACATTGGGAATGACATTGTGGCGGCGGTTTTTCAGGAAGAGCCGACGCCATTTGTGCCAGACATGATTGCCTCCAACTTCCTCCATGCCTACATCCTGGTACAGGTGGAAAACCCCTGCACAGAGCACACTACTTACAAGGTAAGTCCTGTCGTCAACCACTATAGTTCATTTTAATTTAGTCCAGGTTTGATGTAGTGATGGCTTCTCTCTAGACCTTAGGTAAATGGCCCCAATCTATATGGGCTGAATCATGATGTATTCTTATTTTTTAATAATTTTATTTAAAGTATTTAATTTTATTATTATTAATTCCTCTCGCCTAATGCATGCTGGGATAGACTTCACCCCGCAATCCTGACCAGGAATAAAAGGGTTAGATAATGGATGGATGGATAATAATGTATAATAATAATATAATAACTACAAGTATATTTGTACAGCACCTGTGTTTTACAAATAAAAAATGCAGGTGATATTAACAAGGTGACTCTAAGAAAGATAAGTGACGCTAAAATAATGATGGTATTAAAATGAACATATTAAAATGGACAAAAAAGCAATACAATTTAATTATAAAACAAGATAATAAAAAATATGTAATTATTTTAAAAAGTGAATATAAAGGGACTGCTAAGAGTACAAAGTTATAAGACTGTAAAATAGTCTCTTGTGGATTTCAGCCAAGACTCCAAAAACAACCAGCATTGCTGTTCTTAAGCCCTGTCTTAAGTAAGATCTCCGGTACTCCCTTATCGCCCCCTCATCATGTCCAGCATCACCATTGTCATCTTTCCGCCGACAGGTGTCTGTTACCGCTCGGGAGGATGTGCCAACCTTTGGCCCACCCCTCCCAAACCCGGCCGTCTTTAGAAAGGTGAGGGGTATAGATTGCGCCGTGAGATTCGTGTCACCTTCTGCGTTCGCGACCTTCACACATTTGGGCGAGCTGTCAGAATGACTGGTGCTCTTGTGCTAATGGAAATGCCGCTGACCTCCCAGGGCCCAGAGTTCCGGGAGTTCTTCCTGACTAAGCTGATAAACGCGGAGAACGCCTGCTACAAGTCGGACAGATTCGCCAAGCTGGAGGTGAGAGAAAGAGTGAATGCCTAAGGCTGTATGTGTACTGCATGCATCAGGTTTTGGCCCCTCTTTGTGTTCGATTTATCTACCCTCTGGATTTCCCTTTTGTTCATGAACGATTTCAGTTATCGCTGCAAATGAATAAACACGTCTTCGTATGTATGTGTGTTTGTGTGCGTGTGTGCATGTGGTGATGTGTTTGTGTGTGTGCGTGCATGTGGTGATGTGGTGTGCATGTGGTGATGTGCTTCCGTGTTTGTGTGCGTGTGTGCATGTGGTGATGTGCTTCCGTGTTTGTGTGTTTGTGTGTGTGTGTGCATGTGGTGATGTGCTTCCGTGTTCGTGTGTTTGTGTGTGTGTGTGCATGTGGTGATGTGCTTCCGTGTTCGTGTGTTTGTGTGTGTGTGTGCATGTGGTGATGTGCTTCCGTGTTCATGTGTTTGTGTGTGTGCGTGCATGTGGTGATGTGCTTCCGTGTTCATGTGTTTGTGTGCGTGTGTGCATGTGGTGATGTGCTTCCATGTTCGTGTGTTTGTGTGTGTGCGTGCATGTGGTGATGTGCTTCTATGTTCGTGTGTTTGTGTGTGTGCGTGCATGTGGTGATGTGCTTCCGTGTTCATGTGTTTGTGCGTGCATGTGGTGATGTGCTTCCGTGTTCGTGTGTTTGTGTGCGTGTGTGCATGTGGTGATGTGCTTCCGCGTTCGTGTGTTTGTGTGTGCGCGTCTGTGTGTTTGCATACTCGCGCGTGTGTATATGTGTATGTATGCGTTCATGCACATATGCGCGTGTGTGCGTATGCGTGCTTATGTTTGCGTGCGCGCGTGCCTGTGTGTGTATACGCGTGTGCATTAGGGACGGACGCGTGCAGCGCTGCTGGATAACCTTCACGATGAGGTGCACAGACAGACGCAGGCGATGATGGGGATGGGGACGGGCTCTGATGAGGAGAAGCTGGAGAACGGCAGTCATGGGGGACTGCTGGAGTCCTTCAAGGTGAAAAGAATTTCAGTTGGCCTCTGCCTGTTTGTGCTTTTAACCGTAATGCAATCCATTATTGTGTCATATTTCTGCTGATGTGGATCTGATAACACTGCTCTCCTTACGTGTCCTCGTGAATTAAACTGTACCACAGGCAAGGAAACTACCCTATCAATAAAAAGGCTGCATTCCACCGTAACAGTCTCAGTCCACGTGACATCACCGCCTCCCAGGCACAATCACTAGTATATATTTGTTATTTAGTGCATTTTTATTCTTTCATCAACGATATATTTCCTATAATGCTTTTTTTCATTTCCATTGTATATTACTTTATGCTAAGTGTTGTCATTAAGGTTTATGTATTTGTTTCTCTTTCTTTTGCTCAGTGTGTTTTCCTCCTTCCCTTTTCCCCCCTCCTTTTTACTCTCTCCCTCCATCCCTCCATTCTGACAAAACATAAACATGAACACTTATCACATTTATTATTCAGCGTCCTCTTGTGTTCCTATCTGTGTTCATCATTCATACACAGAGTTGGTATGCTATATTAGTCATAACTGCAATAGTAGCAGGTATGGATGAAGATGCCACAAAATGTATCTGTATTACACCTGTTCTACCTCCAAACTAAATGTACTAAAATAAACTACGAAATACTGGTGCTAAAATGTATTCTGATCGAAAGTATTCTTTTGTATTTTTAAATTGTAGACCATTGCATTGTAGCCCAGAAAGATAAGTTACATAAGTCACATGTACACTGTATGCATTATGTATAAATCTAAAATGCATACAATGGTGACCATATGATTTTTTTGAAGTAGAATAAATATTTTCCCAAATAACATCTACATTTGCATTAAATTCTTGGTTTCCCTGTCAGACAAAACAAGTATTTGTAGCAATTACACATTTGTTAGAGCAAAGAAACAAGACCTCAAGTCAAGAAGCAGTGATTGGTTCAAGAAGAACATGGTGGACAGTAATTAACCCTTCCAGGGAATTTCTTTAAGCTGAAAGAATAGATCACAGTTTAATATTCAAGAAAAAGTGGTACCAGGGAAGGACTGAAAAAGTGTCTCATTTGCTTTTTGGAACGACTGAAGACTTTGTGCAATACAAATCATTCAAGTTACGGGCAGTCCTGCAGGCCAAGAGTGGCAAACAAGGTTTGGGAACCATCAACAAATAACTAATGTCTAATTGAAGGGGGGAGTGACCTTGACCGTGTGAAAAGCACCAGAAACGCCCACTTCCAACAAATCGGTAACGATTGGCCCCCAAATGAAAAACAGATATTATATACGGGAAAAGGGGGAGCCTTAGGCCTCGTTGTGATTGCCTATATTGTTAGCAGGCCAGTCCTGACCTTTCATATAGTTTGCTGCACCAGTACCTGCTACTTCTGGAGCTAGATAGCTCACTAAATATTGACAGCCATAGCTCACCTAGTGAGCTAGCTAGCGAGTTGTATTAACTACAGCTACCCCCTTTGCACAGTTAATAACTTGATGTCACATCAATTTGTTAGCCACAAAAATGCCTGTGCGACTGAACTACGTATGTTTGGTTGTTCAGTGCCATCTTTAAAGGTTGATATATTCGATCACCCCTGGGTAGAAACAGATGTGGGAAAGGGAAAGACAATGACAGGCATTGGTGAATTTCCCTCCAACTCGGACTGTACTGCCTGCACCACCTGCTTCATAATTCCATTCCTTGTCTTCTCATCTGGGGTTTAGTACATTGGTCATAGCATAGCATAAATAGCATGGTAGCCAACTTTAAAAGGAAAAACAAAAAGCGATGCTGCTTAGCACAAAATAAAATAGTGGGTTTTATTTCTTTCTGTCTGAATTGGCAGATTCCAAAGATGGGTATCAAAGTAACCAGTATATGCGTGCCAATTGTTTTACAAATACAAAATACCTTTTGCCAAATTATCTTAATACAAAATACACAAGTGAGTGTTTTGAATACAAATAGCAAAATGTAGAGAAGCAATTGAAATGCAATACTAAATACATGTATTTGAAATACTTCCCATCTCTGAATAGTAGCAGTAGTACTATGCATTATAGTAGGAACAGAATGAGTAGAATTAGAACATACTGTTGTGTGATATTCATTTAAAATTAATGGACCCCCATTTACAAACTTTGAAAAGATTAAGCCTTCACACATCCAAAATATATTTTGTTGAGGGGTGAATAAAGTGGAAATGTCATGCAGTGGGGAAAAAACCTCCAGCCTCTTTAAGCTCAAACTCTGCCTAAGTCTAATAAATGTGATACTTGTTGCAGGTTATTGCAGTGTGCTATGCAGCTTTTTCTTATAGCACCCACCATTAACATACTGTAGTCATTTACTCATTTACCTCTTTCCTCTCCTGTCTCCTCCTCCTCCTCTCTCCACCCCTCCTCCCTTTCCAGCGGGCGATGCGGGTACGCAGTCACTCCATGGAGACGATGGTGGGGTCTCAGCGTCACCGGAGCCCTGGAGGGGGGGCTGGCGGCGTGCCGGCCAGCCTGAGCGGAGGGGGTCTGACGCAGACCAGCACAGAGTGCACCAAGAGCACCTACACTGTGAGGGGGGGCAGGGAGAGCTTTATACAAATGGAATATACTGCACTATATTGTAAATATGTAGACATTTTAGGAAATAAAATGATACATATATTTCACAGAAGTGCATATTGCATATTAGAGTGTCTTAAAGTGGCACTCATTTGTACATTTGCCAATGTATTGTGGAGAGTTCACTGTCACGTTGATAATATGTTGATAAGAAGGAAAAGGGAGAAAACAAACTATGACGTGCTCAGAGATATCGTTTTTTAGGATTTTTTTTAGACCACAATGGTCACTTATTATTGTCTGTGAATTTTAATACTATCTCACCAGCCAGGTGCCATCCACCAGCACAACTGATAGTGATGTATTGAAGACTACTATCAGTTGTGACCCTAAGAACTTTGGCAACAAAGAGCCTTTGTGTGCACGAAGTTGCCCTGGACTTCGTACACACAAATGTTTTAGCTGGTGCTCTTTGTTGCCAAAGTCCTTAGGGTCACAACTGATGCACGTTCATGCATTTATAAATGCAAAAGAGTCATATAAATGTGCCTCTCTGTCACTCAGCCTCCAGCACTGTCTGCTAAGTCACCCCTGAAGAGCCCAGTGAAGCGAAGATCAGGACTCTTTCCTCGACTGCACTCCAGCACAGACAGCCAGACAGACAGACATTCACGCAGGTCTGACACCTTGACACTGCATACAAATCAATGTTCACTTATGCATGCAGATGTGCACACACACACACACACACACACACACACATGCTTGCACAGAAACACACACACACACATGCTTGCACAGAAACACACATACACACATTTCTGTAACTACCGCACAAAAATATAACTGGCTTGCTCCTATTTCTGTAGTGAGCAAAGGACCTCAGAGAGCAGTAATCTGTCACAGGAAGTGAGGTCAGAGCCCTCCTCAAACCCGAGCTCCCCAGAGATCTGCCCAAACAAGGAAAGGTGAGCTGGTGTCTCAGTAGGCCAAAATCACATTAAAAAAAATTTTAGTTTGTGGAAAGTTGTGAAGACACGGTGTTCTTGTGGTTTTGTTAAGTTGTGAAGGCACAGTGTTCTTGTGGTTTTGTTAAGTTGATTTTTTTTGATGGAAAATGTATGTGTGATCAAAATCAATTTACAACATAGCTGGAAGATTGTGCTGCTGGGTGGGCAATGTTGTAAAAAATGTTTGTGTGTGCATGTGCATGTGCGTGTGCGTGTGCGTGTGCGTGTGTGTGTGTTTGTGTCAGATACTGCACTTGAATGAAAGGGGGAAATCATTTCACCATCAAAATTACCATTTGTTTTCATTTTTTAATTTAGCTTTTTCATAATTTATGGAATGATCTCTACCAGTCAGCAGTTACTCTTAATTGTAATTTAAGCTTCTGGTACACTTGGGGCCTGATTTACTAAAACCTTTAGCAGGTGAAAAACATTTTAGCACACGCAAAACCAATAACACAACCAATGATTGGTTCAAAACAAATACCATGACCAATCATTTGTCATGTTATTGGTTTTGCGTGTGCTTAATTAGCTGCTGGTTGAAAGGAAACCACAGAAACCTACAGACACTGCAGCTCTACAGGACTTGAATCTGAGATCCCTGATCTATGTTCATATTTTAAGGTAAAGCACAGGCATAATTTACAGGCATGTTCACACTGAGAAAACATTTAAGAATCCTGTTAGCCAAGCATCGATCTGTCAGACTCTTGACATTGATATTGCTGTTGTTCCTATGCACTTCCAAAGATTGTTTTCAGAATATACCACGAAAGTCACAAAGAGTTTTCAGCAGTTGTGGTCCCATCCACCCACCGAAAATGCCCTGGAGGAGATTGATGCATCTGTTTTTCACTCTACCTCCATTTTTGTACAGGCCGTTCATCAAGCTGAAAGACTGCAGCGGTCGAGCCAACATCTCCCGCTCTTCCTCCAGCACCAGCAGCTTTAGCAGTGCCACTGGGGAAGGGGAGGCCCTGGAGGAGCTGGACACTGTGAGCACCACGGTGAGTCCCCGTGAGGCAAGCGTAATAAAACAGGGATACGACGGCCATGACCTTACTGGTACAGTAGCAGAGGAGCTCCACCATGTTAGCTGGTAACATTCAACAGAACAACAATGACGGTGGCTAGTGGATACTACTGACATCCAAAGGGATGCGTCCTGTTATTATTCCTGAGATGAGGCCAGGAAACCAGGCTTAGAGGGGTATGATGTTTTGGTGGAGTAGGAACAGCAATGTAGCCCACGAGGGGAGTCAAGGAAAATAATATAAAATTTAATAATTAATTAATAATATAAAATAACCACAAAATTATCTGTCTAATAATGTATGTTATTTATTAGAATTATCAGTATGTTATTGTGTATCTTCAAAGTAACATGAACAAAATAGTAGTAGGCCATTGTAAAAAGTAAACCGGACAATCTGGAAGTAAACACACATCTCTAAATTCCCTTAAAGCTGTTAAATTGCATTATCAGATTTGTAAGAAATTGTGAAAATGGGGTACAAGCTTGGAAAGGGACAAGGGCAACAGCAAAGGCTCCTAAAATTGCATGATGTGTTCACTAACTTTCACTTATTTAACCCTGTATGGTACGGTGTTGCCTCCAGGCAATATAAACAAATTTGGCTTGCTGCAACAAAATACAACACCCAATGCCACACATGAGTCAATGCTTCATCAAGAGGGGAGGACCCAATACTAACCAGTAGAAATGCAAAAATTAGTTGTAAGATCCACTGGCACCCATTTTGATTCCTCTTTCTGCAGGCGTGTACATGTGCCACAGTACCATATTTCCTCTAATCAAAATTGACCTTTTAAACAATGTTCCTGCCATTTTTCATCAAGATAAAAATTTGATCCACATTAATTGGTAAGTAAAGATGTATTTTGAATAATTTTATATCAGATATATATACATGTGTGATAGAAAATTATGAAAATGTGCATGTTGCCCTGAGGCAACATTGTACCATAATAGAATCTCACTAGGCCAGTACTTCAAAAGTAAGTACATCTCCAGATAAGTTGTCTCTTTTTAGACATATTTAGACACATGGATATTTGATCCTTATTCCAATGCTTTTTACTGTTAAATGTTGTCTAATTTAACAAAATTTCTACTAATTCTGTAGTAGATTTGCTTGTATGTTTAGGATCATTCTCCTGTTGGAGGATCCAGGACCTTTTCAGCTTCAGCATCTGAACTGATGGCCTCACATTCTCAAGAATGGTCTGGTATAAAGTTGAATTCATGGTTGAATCTGTTTTGGTTTGGTTTACCAGGCCTTGAGGCAGCAATGCAGCCCCAAACCATAAGGCCTCCTCCACCATGTTTCACCGTTGGAATGGGGGTACTTCTGCTCAAAAACATGATGTTTTGCATTGCGCCCAAACAACTCATCAGTCCAGAGTAAATTTTCCCAGTAGATTTGAACTTTTTCCAGATGTTGTTAAGTTCAGTCATGTTTTTATATATTTTTTGGAGAGTAGGGGCTTCTTCCTTCCTATCCTTTCATGTAGGCCAAGTTTGTGCAATCTCTTTCTGATTGTCTGATTGTTCATGCGCTTTCACGTTAACTGGCAAGTGAAGTCTGTAGGTCCTTAGATGTTACCCTTGGGTCCTCGGAGTCTTCTAGAAACATCTTTCGGTCAGCTCTTTGGGCGAATTTGGTGGGAAGGCCTGTCCTGCGTAGATTTCTAGTGATGTGGAATTTTTTCCATTTGGATATGATGCGTCGAACAGTTGAATAATGTACTCCAAACTGCTTTGAAATGGCTTTGTGACCCCTCCCAGTCTCATGAGAATCAATAATCTTTTTTCTCAGGGCTCCGGCTAGCTCTTTTGACCTAGGCATGATATGTCAGCACACACCTGGATGGTTAGGTCCAAACCAGACCAATTGTCTGTTTTTATGTAAGCATAGAACGTCTAAAATATTGTCTAATAATTGGACAATCATTTACACCTGTTTTCTGCACCAGACGTTGATTTTAATCAATATATTTGATAGTAAAGGTAGGGGTGTACTTACTTTTTCCTCATGAGGAATTGGCATTTATGTTAATTTCAATTGCTTAAGTGATTCCAAAGTCTACTTTTTTAGCATAATTTCTTGAATTAGTTTACCTTAATCAATCAATATGGTTGAAATTAAAATAAACTTGTGTCCAGATCAAAAAAAAAAAAAACTTACTTCCGTTTGAGGGTGTACTTACTTTTTCACATGACTAAGTATTGCATGAAGCCTTATTTAATTAGAAAACATACAGTATATATTGGGTTAATTCATATGAATGTATCTATATACAAGTGTAAATATTAAAATAATAATTTTATGTAGAAGATGAATACCTCTTGTTATATGGAATTTCAAAGAATAACAGATATGTGAGTCAGAATACATCCTGAGAAAAATATACCAGAGAACTCAATATTGAAGATACAATTAAATTAAATAAACTTATTTTTGTATGGGTTTTTTTTACTTTGACTTCACAAACTTTGGTGACATTTTTGTCCACAGTACTGTAAGTACTCATACTGATTTCTTATCCCGCAATGGTACAATGTTGCCTGAGGGCAACAACTGAATGTACAATTTATTTTCTGATTAAATGTAGGATTTGTAATGCATTGAAAAAAACATGAATGTGTTTGTTTAAGTTGTTGGTTATGCAAATTGTTGTTTTAAATAAATATTTTCCATTTTGTACATTTGTTTCAGTAATTTCTATTATGGTACAATGTTTCCTTGAGGCAACAAACTCCAAAATATTACAAATATATTTTTTCATTATGATTAAGTGTTCTATTTTAAGTTAAAAAAAACAATACAAACATTTTTTTTACCCAATGCTATCGTAATACGTACCATACAGGGATAATATTATTTATTTCTTGAAACTTTGATGGTGCTGCACATTTTGTGACATGAGAATTACAGGGTTCTAAGTAACATTTTTCTTGAAAATTAGTTATATACAAATAAATGCTGTATTTATCATTCTTTATATGTGTGTGGTGATAGAAACTGTAAAAAGTTATAAATCTGGGTATAATTCCAGTCTTAAGAAGTTCTAAGTAATAAAATCAATGAACTGACAATAAGTTTAAAGCTAAATATCTCAGAACTGTAGAAATTGCGGATGAATTCTCAGTAATTCTCAGTTATTTTCTACATTCTCAGTTCTCAATTCATCAATGCAGTTTATGTTGTGACCAGCCTGTTAACAACAGCCATGCACTGCCAGCAGAGTGAATAACAATGACCCTATTTTCAACCCCTCAACCCACGCACCTCCAGACCAGCCAACCCTCCGTGGCCTCCCCCTCTGTGTACAGCCCCTCCCTCAGTGTGGACAGCCAAAGTTCCGGAACCCCCGTCATCATGTGCCGCAGCCCTACAGGTAAACCTGCCAGCCAGGTCTGCCACTGTTGCTCATGTTAATCAGGTGCATGCACTTGTGTTTTCTAGCATTGCTCTGGATATGAGCGTCTACTGAATGACTGTAATGTGACACTGCTGAGTTCAGCACCATGCCCTGCCCTGCACCAGCACAGCAGTATATTTGCTTTGCTGCCCCCTAGTTTATGTTATTCATATTGCTTGAAAAATTATTTATTTATTTTTCTCTCAACCCCCCAAAAAAAGACTTGAAGAGCAAAACATCTCCAAGATCCAACTTGAAGTTCCGCTTTGACAAGTTGAGCCACTCTACTGCAGTAAGTAGCCTACTTGTATCCAGCTTTAGTGCTCAGACATACACTCAACAAGATTGTTCACGGCAAACTGTTTTTTCTTGTTGAAAAACAGTTACTGCTGAACAATTTCAACATCCCTCTTCTCTTCCCCTTTGACATTATTTTTTTTGGGTTGCCCACTACCCTTCCAGACTGTTTGCTAACATTAGGGAACCTTTGCGGCGAACTGAGAAAAGACTTTTGTTCACCAACATTGCAAACATTGGTTAATGTTGCCTTGTTGAAAGCACTTCAGGATAGTCAGACAGGTTTATAGTAAGTACCGCCATATTAAGGCAGTACTGGCTTTAATTCAGCTGACTTCATGATTAAAAAGTCACAGAGAAGAGTGACAACCATGGTGGTGCAGCGGACAAAGGCGCAGACTTTCTGTCTGTGCGTTTGCGCCCCAAAGATCGGGGGTTCGATCTCCGGAGTGGCCAGTGCCTTGAGGGAGTGGCAATTGGCGGCTGCTCCCGGGGTGAGGGAAAGCCCGGAGGGAATCGTCGCACATATGACAGCCCTGGGCGAGCTGGAATTACGGTTAGGAGCTCGAGAAGTCGCGCCTTCTGAAGAAGACGTGGCGCCCTCTTTCCTGCTACCAGACAAAGGGGATGTAGCAGTGATTCTCTAGCGGTTGCTACACAGGGGGACTTGAATTGCATAGGGTCCAATTGGCTACCAAACTGGGAGAAAAGGGGGAAAATCACAACAACAAAAAAAACAGTCACAGAATACAGCACAGAGTGGTTTTTCATTAAAGGATGTGAAAGACGGACAGGGAGAGGAGATAGATATAACAGAGAAACTTAATCATAATGATATAAAAACATTATTGGTCATATTTAAATCCTTATTGCGATAGTACTACTGTGTGTGTGTGTGAGAGAGAAAGAGAGAGAAGAGTTGGAAAATGTGGTAGGTGCAGCTTGCTCTCCCACTTCTTGGGTGGTCCATTGCTTTTCTTTATGTAGTTTTTTTTCTGTATTAAATTGTACAGAAATGTACAATACGTCTTTTTGATCTTGTTTTTGTCCCAGCAGTAGCAGCTGTATGAAGGCCAGGTGAAGATCTTCTGAGAGGTGGAAATGTGCTGAAGGGGAAGAATGTGCTGAAGTGGCGGACACCCTCCATCATCATCATCATCATCATCAAATGAACTAAATCTTTTCAGGTTTTTGTAGAAGCAAAGAAGGAGAGAGACAGAACTCAGAAGAAAGAAGATGGTCTTTCATTGTGTCATTCCCTATCTTTCCCAAGCATTTTGTAAATTTCAAGAGAACTGCCCCTTCCCAATTCAAGGCACAAGAACAGATACAAGTAAATGCACATGTACCCACACACATGCATACGCACATGTACCCACACACATGCATACGCACATAGACCCACACACACGCATACGCACAAACACAAGCACACACATACAGCTACAACAAAATGGAAATTTTATATTCATTGGACATTGCTTAGCAATCAGTTCCACCCCCTACTCTCTCCCAGCACAATCCTTACATGTCTCATCATCACCAGGGTGAATTCAATAAGGATAAGACAGTCAGGATACATGAATATTTTCAAATAATAATGACTAAAACAGAGAGGAGCTCCAGCAACTAAAATCAGTAGAACAATGCCAAACATGATTGGTGGATATGCTGCAGATATTTGACTCTCACATTTCTTTTGTGTTCAGTTTTTCTTAATGACAGAAATAGTTGGTTAGTAACAGGTGTTTACCTTATGACATGACATAGAATTATGAATGTTTTGGTTTTAACAGAAGGGAAACGTTACTATCAATGTTTAAATAAGGAGTCAACCATCTTATAGTAATACCAGTGGATATAACTCTGGGCACACTGCAGGTATCCAGGAAGTATTATACGTCAATCACCATCAGCATCGTTCTATTTGTTACAGCCAACATACTCCATAATTGACGGAGCTCCACTCTGTTTTTTCAACAAGTAAATAAACATAATGTCTGTCTTACCCCTATTTTATTATCCAGGGTGAATAGGGTCTTCTCCACACATTGATCCTTTATCCATGCTTGAGAGAACTTTCCACCGATACTGTTTCACCTGTACACAGGGTGTACCACTGACTTCTGGTACCACTGGGTGTACCAGGGTAGGCCACAGAGGGTTGGGTGGTTGAAAATAGGATAATTGTTATTCACTCTGCTGGCAGTTTGTGGCTGTTGTTAACAAGCTGTTTGAACGCATGGACTGTCACACTCTCTCTTGCTGCCCAAAGCACATTAATGGGAAGGTTTTTTCCATTAAGAAAGTTTGCACACTCCTCCTCCACTGCCAGTGGTACTCTGCTGTGTTCATAATGTGCTTTCACCAAGTGGAAATGCACTATATTTAAAGTATATTGATTCAGTTAAAGAGAAGGAAAGCTCTGGGAAAAATACCTTAAAATGACTGAATTCACTTTGTCCCATTCTTTTATTTTTTTGTTGGTATTAAAACTTGACTGATCCATATAGCTGCTCCTAAAACTTACTAGCAGAGATATACAATGGGGGAAATAAGTATTGGACACGTCAACAATTTTATTATCAAACATATTTCCAATGTAGCTATTCACATGAGATTTTGATCAGACATTGGTATTAATTCAATAAAACTACACAGCTAAAGAAATTGTCACGTTCCAATTCTTAAAAAAGGTTATGTGCAATAAAGTGAAATGACACAGGAAAAAAGTATTGAACACGCTAAATTAAATGTGGTAGAAAAGCCATATTTTTTATATTTGGTTGCATATCCTTTGCATGCCATGACTTTATGATGTCTGTGACCCAACAACATCAAAAGGCTCTTGATATCTTATTTGCTGGTACTCTTACAAGCGAAACTATAACAGCTCTGCATTTGAATGGATCTCTATGGGAATTGGGGGGTGAGACAAGATTTAGCTGTAAATTACACTGGAACAATATAGAACACATGGTTGGCTAAGTCATCAAGGGTCTGATGTATTAAACAAGCCTTTACCCATCATTCTGCTGCCAGAAATACAGTAGATATGGAAGGATCACTTTAAGGGTTGTTTCTCCTGACAGATTTTCCTATTGAACTCTATGGAAAAATAAGTCAGGAGAAGAAACCCTTCAAGTTATCCATCCATATCTACTGTATTTCTGGCAACAGAGTGATGGTTAAAGGCTTGTTTAATACATCAGACCCTTGATGACTTAGAGCCACTTAGCCAACCATGTGTTCTATACTGTTCCAGTGTAATTTACAGCTAAATCTTGTCTCACCCCCCAATTCACATAGAGATCCATTCAAATGCAGAGCTTTTATAGTATCGCTTGTAAGAGTACCAGCAAATAAGATAGCAAGAACCTTTTGATGTTGTTGGGTCACAGACATCATAAAGTCATGGCATGCAAAGAATTTGCAACCAAATATAAAAAATATGGCTTTTCTACCACATTTAATTTAGTGTGTTCAATACTTTTTTCCTGTGTCATTTCACTTTATTGCACATAACTTTTTTTAAGAATTGGAACGTTACAATTTCTTTAGCTGTGTAGTTTTATTGAGTTAATACCAATGTCTGGTCAAAATCTCATGTGAATAGCTACATTGGAAATATGTTTGATAATAAAATTGTTGACGTGTCCAATACTTATTTCCCCCATTGTACACCCTGTCTCACCCATGGTACTGGTACTGATCCTACCATATAAGCTCTTATAACTTTTGGTGTACTGTAATACAGACTCATCTCAGTAAACATTTGACATAATATATTGAGCAACAAGTAATGACTAATAGGATCCAGCAAACTGCACAGTACAATTCTGTACTAAAAGGAATAAAACGCTGAACTTAAGCATCTGAAATCTACTTATTTGTGAAGTGTAGGCAATGCACCGGTCAGATATTTCATGGAGTCCTGTTGAAAATTGATATGTGAGCATGTTAAGTCTTAAGTACAAGAGAAATAGCTTTGGGTTTTAAAAAAAGTTTAAAACTAAAAAGTTTCCCTTCAAAAATGATGATTTGAGGTGACAATAGTAATCACAAGCAAAAGTAAGTTATTGGTTATTCCTGTAAGGGACAATGCACATACAAAGAAGATATGTTCATCCTTGTTGCTGGTATCGATTTTTTCTCATTGATGTACAGAACCCAGGTTCAACAGTCAGAAATGTTTAAAGAAAATAAAACAAGATATGTTGCTGTTATAGTTTTGTTTATCTTATAGTTTGAAGCGTGTCAGTGCCCCGCAGTCTACATTCTGCTGTTAAAGGAATAATTTATTGCTATTTTAGCAGATAGCCTTTTATGTTGTTGTAATGTAAATGAACTAATAAAGTACATACATTAATTAAATAAAAAATAAATATAAGGTTAATTATTTAAAAAGAATAAATCTTGTATATGTATATTTGGTTAAGTTATGTGTCATGCAGATTTGCTAAATAAATCGTTGTATTTTGTGTCAAAGTTGAGTGATTCTTTCTGAAATTCAGATTGTGGTGAGGTATAGTGGCCTAAAGGCAGCTTTTAGTATACAGTTTGAAATCAATATGCTACAATGTCACTAGACATCATGCCATGGCATATTAAGGAAACCTGTAGAACCATTAGATTGTAGAAAAATAGGCTAGCATAAACATCCCACATTCACATCATGGATTTGCGTAAAGCACATATGTGACCAATGCGATGGTAGCTACAAGCGTCCTCTAATAATGTAACACACAATCATAAAGATAAACAGTCTCTGTCTACCTATCTAAACAGCCAACTTGAAGATGATTCATTGCGAAGAATTTGCCCTTTACAACACATGGCCAGTGTTCGGCACTGTTGCTTGTAAAGCGGACATCCTATCACTCGCTTCTTCAGTGTGCTGCTGTGGGTTGTGCTTGCTACCTAGCCTCTAGCCTGGGCGGATTGTGTGCGTGAGAGAAGCTGCTATGGCGGCAGTACACAACCTCCGCGTTTCTGTGAAACCAGAGAGCGGGTCAGATCGCTCAGAATCGGACTCTGATTCAGATTCTGAACGGGATCTCCGCGAACCAGAGCCTATGGAGGTGGAAGAGGGGGAACTCGGGTTGGAGGACATTCCGATCCGCCGGTCCCTCAAAGAACTGTTACCGGTAAGTGAACTAGGCCTCACAGACCACGGGCTCTAATGCTTATTGAACACTGAGAAGAGAAGGACTAAACAGGGGCGTAAGAACATTAAGGTCCGGTTACAGGATGATCTATGTTTCGTTGATAGTGCTGTTACGGTTACAATGGGGGTCCTAAACCTTGAGGTTTGCGATAATCCTACATTTATAGTTCTCGTCTTAGAAAGCTAACGTTAGCTCTGATTGTTCCGTAATTCTGAAATCTGATTAGCCAGGTAGCTGTCCAGCGAACGTTGGGCTACTTGCTGTCAGCTCGCTCTCATGTTGAGTTAAGAACTAACTTACTATAACTTGCTAACGTTAAGTTAGCTCAGTGTCCCATAAAACACATGCTATCAGTTGCGCAGTTAGCATAATCTCCTAAATTAACCAGACCTTAATAGGTAATGCTGACAAAACGGTCTGGGTTGTTTTGCTTTGCTTGTTGTTACATTTTGACTAATGGTAACGGGATTGAACGGCACCTTGCTAAGAAGAGAGATCGCTTAGTTGGTCAGGATCACCAGTTTACACAGCTTGGCTAGCTTGATGGTTTAATGCACAATTATCCAACTGTGGTCACATTCTTTGTCAACAAAACAATGTATTTAATCTTTCGATAGGATACCAGCCGACGGTATGAAAACAAAGCCGGAACTTTCATTACAGGAATCGACGTAACTTCTAAGGTAACGTTAGTTAATTCGCTTTTATTATCCTCTCAATAACTTCCTTGCAAAAATGTATTGGCCTCTTTTGTTTGTTTCAGAACACTCTTGTTAACCAGTTTACTTCAGTTGCTTCAGTTCTGAGAATGGCAGGCAGAAATTACACTGGCATTGACATAACATAATTTTTATGTCTGGGGCTGCAGGAGGCCGTGGAGAAGAAAGAGAAGAGAGCCAGGCGGTTCCATTTTCGCGCTGAGGGCACCCTGGCTCAGAGAAACGTGGTACTCGACATAGAGATGATCAGGAAAGGTGAACACAAAGATATCACGGCTATTACAGTAACACTGCATCTTGACTGAACTAATGTTGAGCTCTCTGAGCATTTATGTTTGAAAGCACAACATGCTCTATTTCTCATCCTGTATGATCTGACCAAGGCTGAGCCTGTATCGCATGTTAAAGGTACCTGCTTGGATTGGTGTGATCAAACCCTGCAGTTTTAATGTTCCTGAAAGAGCAATAAGCAGTCTCGAGTATGACCAATTGGACAACGTAACTGACCTATCTCCCAAAATGTTTATATTTGAATCCCGTGCTTGGGATATCCTGCATAAGCAAGTTCTAACTCGATGTGCTTATGACTGTAGATCTCTGAGTACATTTTACAAACATCCCGCATCTTTCGTCATTTAGTCTTTTGCTCAGCGCAGCTTGATTTTGCGGTTGAAATGCAAACCGGGTCGAAACTGGGAGGAATTTGCATTCATTTTGCAGAGTAAAATATATTATCAAGTTCATTTAATGACATCACAGGCATTCACACCTGTACTTATTTTTGGTTGTCTGGTTGTTTTTTGGTACAGTCTTGAATTTTCAATGTGACAGACCGTGTGTAGCACTGCACTGTGTTTTGTGATTGTCATTGTTCTGGTGTGTCCATGTCTCCCGTAGCAATCCCAAAGGTACGTCTGGAGGCCCTGTACCTCAGTGGGGTGGATGACATGAGCACACAGGATATTTTTGGGTTTTTCAAGGAGTACCCCCCGGCTCACATCGAATGGATTGACGACACTTCATGTGAGTCCCTTTGCACTCCAGTCAGTTTGACACTCATCGGTATTATAAAAAACAAAACAAAAAGTATTGCTATTGAGGAAACAAATACATTCAAAAACAAATATCTACTAATTTACAGGTTTTCAGAAAGTAGTATAAAGACCTTTGTATACTGTATCCACTGTTACTTCATTCCACAATGGGAACATTAAATAAAAACCAATGTCTATTTTTAATTTTTTACACTTACATTTTTACTTGACAGAACAGCATGGGCAATTATAGAGTTTGGACAAGACCCTCTTGCCAATTTTATTTGAACCACAACAGTTCTAAATATACTATACACAGATTCAGTTTGCAAAAGGGCTGTGACTTGGATTAAAATGTCGATTAGTTTTTATTAGATGGTTTTTATGTTGCTTCTGTGTCTCCTGAGTGGAATGTTTCAAGCTGATAATCTTTGGAATTACGATCTTTTGTTTGTATTTTCTGCTTCAATGAGATCAAATGTTTTTAAATTTTTTTTTTTAATGTATGTTGAGTTAGTTTGCACTAAATTTGTGTAATGGGGATAGGTATGTTGTGTGTTCCCGAACCATAGCGCTCGCCATTTGTAAAACATAGCAAGAGATACAATTATGTACAAAACAATAAAGACCAAGGTTTTTGGCTAATGGAGCGAGAATCTAATGGGGAGAAGTTACCATCTTTAGCAGAGGCTTACACACGTACTCACCTTGCTGAATTTTTACATTTGTAAAAACATCATTGTTAAAGAACAAGGAAAGCAGCCATTGAAGGACATTCAGCAAAGATTTATTTTATTTTATTTTATTTTATTTTATTTATTTATTTATTTATTTATTTATTTATTTTTGCATCTGTTGCATCTTTTTTGCCACACAATGGGTGTAATCTAGGCGATAGCAGTTTTTAGCATAGCAGCTTCTGTACAGTTTGCTAACACCTCTACTTTTCTATTTCATCTGTGCTACATCTCCCAGGCAATGTGGTGTGGCTTGATGATGTCACTTCCACCCGAGCTCTCATCAACATCAGTCTGCCCGACCCAGCAGTCACCACCACGGAGACAGACGGTGCTAAAGAGACCGACCCACCTGCTCAGCAGCGCAGAGGTTTGTGTGACTAACAGCTAGGGTGCTAACACTGCTAGAGACAATTGCACTGCTGATAATGGCAGACTCGCTAGAATCAGGTCTGACCAAATCAATTTCCAGCCTTGCTGGTTTGTCATAAAACCTAGAACAGCCTTCCAGTAGATATTGGAAAAGCGGCTTCGTCGTCCTATTGTACCCTTATACAAACACAATTTTACAGAATTGCTTTCAATTGCGTTTGAACTTTTGTTTTTATTATGCCATTTTCTTTTTATAATTACTGTAAAAATGACCATAAACTGGTTTTATTACTTTAATCTATTGCTTTTATATGCTCTGTCAATTTTTGGTCATTCATTCTCAAGCGTAGGGCAGTTTGTCAGCACACCGGCGTTTTCACTTGTTTTGCTTTATTTGTTAGTGGTATAAAGACGATTTGAATAATTGATTTGTATGCATTCGATGAGCTCAGTGCTGGGAGATGGTCGCCAGTAGAGGGACATGGAAATGCAACATTTTTTGCAAAACTGCATATTTCTCCTTTTAAAAGGAGCTTTTATATTATGACACTGTTTTATGCAGCACGGCCAAGGACAAATGGTGTCGGTGCATGTCTAATCTCCAATGCCCAAAGAGATGGATGTTCACACAAAATGAATGGATGATCACACAAAATGGATGGATGTTCACACAAAATGGATGGATGTTCACACAAAATGAACGCTCTCTTGCAAAGTGTTGCAGACTCAGTGATTCAGCTGCTTGGTTTGTTTTTGTCCCCCAGCCACGGGGGATCATGGCTCAGAGGAAGATGAGGATGAAGAGGAGGACGGGGAGGTGGTCGACGACGAGCAAAGCGCAAAAGCAGAGAAGAGCAGCGAAGAGAGCGAAGGAAAGGCCAGCGAGAGCGAAGATGAGGGGGTGAAGAAGACAGTGCCAGAGAGCACAGAGGTAATGCGACAATAAGACGTGTGCGTGAGAGAGGGGGAGAATGCGAGAGGGCAGCATTGCCGTTAATGCACGGCAACCGTTCTTGTCTGCGGCCGTGTTTCTTAAGCCCGTCCGTGTTCGTGGTGTGTGTTCCAGCCGAACTCGCTGTCCGAGGCGGAGAGGGATACACTCTTGCGCAATGACCTTCGACCTACGACCAGGGAGTTCAAGGGAAGGATTCTCTTCCTCAGGTTTGCCACTCAGGGTGAGTGATCCTTGACCTTTAGTTTACACATTGGCTAGTAAACAGGAAGATGGTTAGCATTTTTGTGTTTATCATTCAATGAATACGAGAAGAACATTTTAAAAATGAATGTACTCGGATAATTTCATGCTCAGATGATAAGAAGGAGCTGGGAGCGGCCAGACGGAGTCGGTACTACATGAAGTATGGCAACCCCAACTACGGTGGGATGAAAGGCATACTAAGCAATTCCTGGTGAGAACACAAACACATCTATTATTACAAAAATTCTAAATGTGCATGATTTTGAGTGACTGATACGGTAAAGGAGAGCTCACCAAGAGTGCCAGATTTAGTTTCTGGTTTGTGTCTGTGCTGTGTCATTAGCCAGGTACCAGTTTAAGGTTTCCATGGTCCTTGAAAATGTTTACACCCTGGGAAGTTATACATGAAAAGCCTGTTTTGTGTGCTTGAAACACAAAAACTTTTGAAATCACAGCAGAGAAATTGAGTTCCTGCTTAACTGTCTCTGACCACGGCAACTGTCATCTTCTGTAACCTAGCACGTAAGCCATGTATGATTCTGAACTTGTAATATTGAGAAAATTTATCACAACAGAAACAAAGTGTAGTGATTACTGTATGCAAAATATCACATTGGGTTGTACACCCGACCCGTGCACAGTTCATGGAAATAATATTTGATGAAGAGAATGGGAGAACATTCCAGTTCCAAGGTGATTTGGGGTACGGTGTGGACTGTGGGGAGGTTTAGTTATGACCCGTGCCCCCTCATTCTCCCCACTAGGAAACGCAGATATCACACACGGAGGATCCAACGGGATGTGCTGAAGACCAAGAAGCCCCTGATCGGGGACAGTATGGGCCACACACCACCGTACACACACAGGCACTCTGGTGAGTGGGTGCTAGACATGCTACTTTCTCATTAGAAACTAGCTTAGCTGCAATAATGAATTCTTCAAGCTAGCCTGTCTTGTTAGTATTGAAATTAAGTGCTTGTTTGATTTACTTAAATTTGACTTAATCTGGGAGTTTTCTGTTGTATTGATGTTTTAGGTAGCGGTTTTGTTAGCTCACATTTACTTGCAAGAGCCAAAAACCACTTGTGTATGAGCGGTGACCTAGTTTTGATGCTTATACCTCTGATGCCATTTTTCGCACCTCAACTGCCCTCTCTAAAAGACCTGGTAAACTTACCCGAAGAGCCAATAGAGGAAGAAGAAGAGGAGGAGGAGGATGAGGAAAAGGGAGAAGACATGGATTCAGAAGACAGGGTAGTGGAGTACCGGGAGGAGCAAGAGAAAGAGGATAGAGATAGAGATGGAGACAAAGACCGCGCCAGGGAACAAGAAGGAGGTCTACGCAGCAGTGCGGGAGGTCTACGCAGCAGTGCGGGAGGTCTACGCAGCAGTGCGGGTAGTCTGCGCAGGCGCGGGTCCACGTCCGCCTCTTCAGACTCTGACGAAATGGACTACGACCTGGAGCTGAAGATGATCTCCACACCCTCGCCCAAGAAGAGCAAGAAGATGACCATGTACGCCGACGAGGTGGAGTCCAACCTCAAGACTTTACGGTGAGGCCTTGAGGTCGACCTGACAACCTGCCCATTAAAAAGCGAGTGTTGCTTAGTGAAGTGTCCCCAATTTTACCTGATAATGGGATGTATTCTTTTGCTGTTGCCCAGCACTAAAACCTGACTCAACCAATCACGTTCTTGATTTTAAACCATTATTTGTCTTTCAAAATATAGCGGCAAAAAGGACTATTATAGGCCTGAACATGCTTCATGCGTCCATCCGTGCGCCAACCCCTTTGCCGTCCACAACAATCGAACATACATACTTCTTGCGGCTCCATCCAAGACGCTTTCATGACCCGTTGTCCCAGCCCAGCTTACCGGTTTTAATATTTTAAAATTATTTTTAGGTGAGAAATGTTACACAAGCACTCGTAAACGTATACATTATATTTTGTATTTGTTTGCCTGGCTAATTTAAAGCTAGCTAACTAGTGAGAGGTTAACCACCCAGGTTCACAAGAGACTTTATTTTTATGAATAAAATGGCATTCCAAAGACATCCCACTCTATTTTTCACAGATCTCACCCTTGTATATAGCCTATATATACATTTTTAAATGCAGTGGGCCGGAGTTTAAACAAACTATTGATAAAATATTAAATCACTTTATGACATTTTAGAATTTCGCTAATGTCACATTAAAATGCTTGAGTGCTTTTGTAACATTTCTCACCTGAAAATAATTTTAAAAGATTAAACCGGTAAGCTGGGCTGGGATATCAGTAGCTTCTTTACTGTGCTTCATGCACAGCACAACGTGCAGCGTTGAAATATTGAGACAACATGGAAATGCCTTGGATGGAGCGGCAGGAAGTATCTATGTTTGATTGTTGTGGACAGGCGCCGGTGTCCACAAAAGGGTTGGCACACTGAGTCGCGGACGGACACATGAAGCATATTTAGGCCTTTAGAAAACTGTGCAAACAGCTTCAGCCTAGCATTTTCATTTTTTAAATTGTCAAACAAGTTAATGGGCAAATGGACAAAACAAATCGAGCCGAAGAGGTTCTCTCTCCCCGTGCAGGAACTCGGTGCGTGGGGAGAGCGGGTCTAGCAGCAGTGTCAGGAACCGGATTGGGGGTGGAGCTGGAGCTGGAGCTGGAGCTGGAGGCGGGACCAAAACGGCGGGGGAGAAGGTGACGGACGTGAGGCAGCTGCTGGAGGAAAAGCGGCAGGGCCTTGTGCAGCAGCGATGCCCGCAGCCCTACGTGAACACGGCGGCTCGGACAGGTCAGTGCATGCAGGAGCCACACCCCATCTGTAAACAGGGTAGCTGTATGAATAAGGGTTTTTTTAAAGGGCATGTCACTGCACTTAACAGCACTTTATATGTGCTTTATATGTTTCAAGCTGGAAGAAAATCAATCTTGGTATCATGGTTTTTGTCGTTATGTATATTTTCTTATGTTCTTGAGATTTACACCCCTGCCTTAGAATATTAGTCTTGGAGGGCTGCTCCATCTTCAGGTTTTCAGTAGCAATTTTAGGCCATTTGTAGCCAATCTGAGACATCTCTTACGTGCTGAAATGCACTGAAAACCAGCAGACACTGCGGCCTTCCTTAGATTCTCCTGCTCAAAGGGGAATGTAGACTTTGTCTCAGTACGTCCTCTGTTCTGTTGCCGTTGTCTGTGTGAAGATGTTCGGAAGAGGTTGGGAAAGAGGCCGCACTCTCCCGAAAGCCGCCGTTCGACCTCGCCGGTGGCCCCCCGGGGCCCCCCACCTCGCCGCGAGCCCCTGACCGATGTGCACAGCCGACTGGGTGTTGCCAAGCATGAATCCCGCAGCCTCCACTCCCAGGTTCTCAAAGAAAAGAAGACAGGTGAGAAGAGAGGTGCAGGGGTCTGGCGTACTTGACCTGTTCTTTATCCATCCAGTGTTTTGGGATATTTTTGTTGTACTTTTTAATTGTGTCCGGTAAACGCAAACAAAATAGATAACAAAGTTACAGCCATATACCAACACACATAAAAAAATAAATGTAATGTTTTAATATAAACAAATGTACAGACGTTGTACATATTTTCCACATAGAAAATGGTAAAATACCTGCCAAAACAACATCAGACTGGCAGAATGGTTACAAACCAGAATGTTTTTTTCTGGATTTGGCTCTGTACTCCACAATTTTAGATTTGTAATCAAACAATTCACACATGGTTAAATTTCTGATTCTCAGTCAGATAAGAAGATGAAAACCCTTCTCTTCTCTGCGCGTGCAGTAGGAAGCATAGAGACCCACACCGTTAGCCTAGCTTAGCCGCAATCACTGGAAGTGGGTTAGACCAGTTAGCCTAAACCACCGCTGCCTGGGCGCAGTGATTGCACGCAGCACCTCTGTTTTACAGGTAATGCACGCTCAGTGAAGTGAATAACATCAGTTAGCTAGCACATAGTTTACGAACAGATTCTACAATATATATGCTAGCTAACGATATATAGATAAATCATTCATTTACAAACATGGTTGGGTGTGTTGTAAACAGTTGCGATAATAGGCAGGGGAAGCCAGGGTCTAGTGTAATCATAGAATTCCAACCAACAATCCGGACCGGATGAAGCTATGGCTAGTTGCTCTGAACATAGATCCCAACACACCAACAGAAATAAGCAATGGTTTACTAGTGGTGGTTCGGCAAGAAGAAAATAGTTCCGGGTATGTATCTGCTTCAAAAATTACAATGTCTCATTTTACATTGTTATTTCTACACGTGGTAAATTCACGTCACAACATGTAAATAAGAACGTTTTGGAGTTGTTGGAAAGTGTATTTCGTCACTTTTGAGGGAGCTAGGCTAACTGGACTAACCCACTTCCAGTGATTGCGGCTAAGCTAGGCTAACGGTGCATGTCTCTATGCTTCCTACTGCATGCACAGAGAAGAGAAGGGCATCCGACTAATTGTCTGAAAAGTTGGCATGTTCCTTTAAGCTTTTCAGTATTCTGAGGAAGCAGCCATTTTAAGCACTTAAAATGCGTGCACGTGACATAATAGGATGCTGTCATAGCTTAAATTAAATGTGTAGTGATGTGGAAGTACATTGATGCTAGTTGTTAACATTGCTGATGCCTGCCTTGCGACGTGTCACAGGTAATGCTGTCCCCACACCTGTCCACTGATTGTTTGCTCCTCCCATCTCTCTCGTAGGCGGGCTGTGGAGCAGGCTTGGCTCCTCTCAGACGGATAAAGTCCCTGAGAGGAAGACTGAGAGCAGGGGGGTGGGCAAGGCCAGAGGCTCAGGGGAGGCGCCTGAGGAGGAGGACTCTGAGTTGCAGAAGGTGTGGGGGGCCATGATCAAGGAAAAGGAGCAGCAGTCACACAAGCTGAAGAAGAGCCGTCTGGACAACCTGCCCTCCCTGCAGATCGAGATCAGCCGGGACAGCAGCAACGGCTCGGACAGCGACCCCTGAGATGCAGGCCAAGGAGGAAGGGGGGTAGGGCAGGGTATAGGACGGGACAGGACTGGGGAAGGAGGTTGGGAGAGGGGGACAGTGCTGAAGAGAAGAGACCCATAGCGGGAATAAAAGTGCAAGAGATGGACAGACAGATGGAAGAAGGCACAGCACAGGGAGGAGTCTGGCTTCACACACATCAATAGCAGAATGGGTGGCCTTCGCTGCCATCCGACTGCTTACCCCCTCCCCCCCCCTCTCTCCTGCACTCGTTCTTACATTCTTTTGTGTACTACCGTTGCACTCCCTACCCACTCTTGCCTACAGGAGGGACCGATAAGTGACATAGCTGGCTCTTGAAAATGAGAACCAAGAAAAGACTCAACCATTCAAATCATTGTGTGCGACCCAAAATTAATTGCTGTCGTGCTCCCCCCCCCCCCATGTTTAAAGAAAAATATTGTCACCACTTTTCTTCGAGTAATTATTTTCACAGGCAGGAGGCAGAGGAGAGAATCACTTGACATGCCTGTATTTCTGGGTTAGACTATTAGTACAGCCCACAACGTCCAGGAAACTTAATTTCCCATGAGACACTGCCCCCATGGAATTGAGTAGAATTTTAGGAAGATGGACAGCTAGCTATTCTGCAGGCGTGTGATTGTGGACGGGGGTCGCCAACCACTAATGTTAGAATTCTCTTCCACCACACACTTAGGGGAACACGCTGAAATCAGACTCCCTTCCTTCGGGACAGGAGTCCATTCAGTTATTTGGATGATGAGATGGATGTCATCCCAAAGCCCTTTCCCACCCCCTGCCTTGACGGCACCGTGCTCCAGTGAGTGAGGCTGACTCGGCTCTGCACTGGCCGTCACAGTGAGCAAGGCCATTGTCAGGTAGCTGACAAAGGTTCAAGTGAACAGGGGGGGATGGGGACACCCAACACATTCCACTTCTCCTGAACCAAAAGATGTGTGCTTTCACTTCATGTTTATTTTTCATTTGTCTTTTGTGTAATTGGTTGCATCTGTTAAGATTAAAAACATGTTTTTCCAGGAGAGAAGTTGCCTTCTCCGAGAAGTATTTACTCCGTACAAGAGTACAAGGTATGTGGTGTTGTGGAAGCTTGAACGCCAGGACTGCGATCATTTTGAGAGATTGTTCAATCAATGTGCAGCCAAGTACTAATGTAACACATTTTCTACACAATTTATAGATGAAAATATACTAATGAGAATGTAGGTATAAATACCGTCAACGTTTTTATGGTGCGATCACAGGTGAAAACGAGGTGATCCAATAAGGAGCAAAGAAAATGAACAGAATGGATGATGTTTCTAAAGCAGAGAAATGTGTGACATGGGCCTCGTTTCCGCCTGCCGTTTTAACACCACATCCGTCGCAATTGATTGTACTCTGGACGCAAAAACAATTGGTTGTGGATCAGATTTGTCCAAATTTATTTTGTCTGGATGGGATTCCGCAAGTGTCGGACGTGAATGTAAAAGGTCCAGCACATACCAACATTCTACTGACGCGTAACATCCCTTATTAAGCCTGCGGGAGTCACAAGACACCCTGTTGTAGAGCTGGTTATCTGGTTGGAGGGAACACTGAGCGAACCACCAGGAGAAATGCCGTCAAAGTCTAAATGGTGGGAATTGGATGTACAACATAAAAATTTATTTTAATCACAACTATGAATTTCACATATACAGAAATGCAATTTGTCAGCTGTATTTGACATCAGTGTAAACGGGGCCATACAGTCCCTGTCACCACTGGAGTTTAGATATCTGAACAGCATGTATTTGCCATTTGTCAAGAATTATTTTTTACTTTTTTAATTTTTTTATCACATTTTATTTTTCTTAAGTGCTTTTCATTACACCTGTGCCATTGATTTTCCTTAAAGGTGCAGTTGGCAAGAGTTTTTTCGATATAATTTTGGCAAAATTACTAAATTTGCTCATTACATTCCAGCAGCTATCAATAAATCAAATCAGGTTTCTGTGAGTGTCCTGGGCTCTGTACTAGGCTGTCAAAAAATCTCATGCCGGTCTTCCAAAAACCAACCAATCAGGGCAACTATCTACAAGCAAAAGATCCTCCCCATAGAACAAACCCCTCCCTGTCTGCCTGTCTCCGTGTGTGCACTGGAGCATCTTGTATATTTTCAAACTTGTCTACTGCAGCTTTAACCAAACATGCACCAGTCCAAATGGGAATGGCAAAAAGCTAAAGGCAATTAAGTTAATTATTATTCAAGACCAAGATGATGTCCCAAATTAACTGTATTTTCCATAATGTCTATGAACATCTGTGTTTTGATGTAACATGGAGCTTAAAAAGTATGCCTTATTAACATTGTTGTGTGGGCTGACACAACTCTCCTGTACCGTATTATATTTAACAGTATTGCATTTCAATTCGGGAAACGTTAAAATTCAGCCCATTCGTTTGCAAAATCCCCTTGAAACATTATGAAGATTTTTCAATGAATTAACTTACTTTCAATGTACCATGCCCTCCACAATTATTGGCACCCCTGGGTTATAACAAAATAAGAGGGTTATAAAAAAATTCACCTTTTGGTAAATTAGCTTAATCTCACACTGAAAAAATGAGAAAGGTCCAACCTTTAACCTTTACTTTAATGAAGTAAATTTATTCTGAGAAAATAAAAATTCTCATCAAGAAATAATAATTTTTAACAAAACCACGTGTGCCACAATTATCGGCACCCCTGCATTTATATATAGAATAAAGTAATCATTTTTAATATTTGGTCGCATATCTTTTGCATGCCATGACTTCTTGATGTCTGTGACCCAACAACATCAAATGACTCTTAATATCAGATCATCCAGAGTCCTAGGTCTTCTTGTACACTCTCCGGCTCAGCCCACAGGTTTTCAATGGGGTTTATATCAGGGGACTGAGATGGCCATGGCAGAAGCTTGATTTTGTGTTCAGTTAACCATTTTTGTGTTGATTTTGACGTATGTGTTGGATCATTGTCCTGCTGGAAGATCCAACGACGACCCAGTTTTAGTTTTCTGGCAGAGGCAGCCAGATTCAGATAAAAAAATTCCTGGTATTTCATGAGTTCATGATGCCATGTACCCTAACAAGGTTCCCAGGGCCTTTGGAGGAAAAACAGCTGCACAACATCACAGAACCTCCACCATACTTAACAGTGGGGATCAGGTTATTTTCGGTATAGCCATCTTTCTTTTTAAGCCAAACCCACCTTGAGTGTTGGTTGCCGAAAAGCTAAATTTTCATTTCATCTGACCATAGAACACGGTTCCAGTAGCCAAGTTCCAGTAGCGTTTAGCAAACTCCAGGTGCTTACGTTTGTGGTGAAATGACAAGAAAGGCTTTTTCCTTGCATGCCTTTCAAATAATTTGTTGGCATGGAGGTGACTTCTAATGGTAGTTTTGGAGACTTGATGACCCCAAGATGCTAATTTCCTCTGTAATTCTTCCAACAGTGATCTTTGGGGATTTTTTTTGCCTCTCTTACCATCCTCCTCACTGTGCGTGGGGGCAAAATAAACTTGAGTCCTCTTCCAGGCAAGTTTGTAACAGTTCAAGTTGCTTTGAACTTTTTCAGTATTGCCCTAACGGTAGATATGGGCATTTTCAGGTGAGTAGCATTTTTTTTATAGCCATTCCCTGACATATGAAGCTCAACACACTTCCCTCATTTGATTTGTGTGTTCTCTTATTTTTCCCATGTTGATGTATGAATAAGGGAATATGGCCTCTGTGTCACCTCATATTTATACCCCAGTGAAACGAAGTCATGGATTACTGCTTGAAAGTTTCTAAACACTCTGATCAACTTTAAAAAGTAAAATATAAATATAAAAAATGCTTCAGTTACATTTAGTTCATAAGAATTTCTAGGGGTGCCAATAATTGTGGCACACGTGGTTTTGTTAAATTATTATTTTTCGATGAGGGATTTATTTTTCAGAATAAATTTACTTCAATTAAAGGTTGGATTTTTTCATTTTTTCAGTGTGAGATTAAGCTAATTCGCCAAAAGGTGAATTTTTTATAACCCTTCTTTACCAGGGGTGCCAATAATTGTGGAGGGCACTGTATTTCCTGAATTTCAATGGAATTGACCTCAAACCCTTTTCTGGCTGATTTTTTTCACATTTGTATTGATTTAACTTCTATTTTAGTATTTTATAAAGATGTTCCAAAGACTGATATTATAGTTTTCATGCATTATGTTTTGTAAGACACATGAAAATCTATTGAATCACCTGCTGATTTCAAATTGGAGTGGGAGCACAAATGTGTGTGTGTGTGTGTGTGTGCGTGTGTGTGTGTGTGTGTGTGCGTGCCTTGGTAAATATAAGCCAAAAAGGTTGTATAAAATAAACACCACAGGTAGTGTGGAGGAATAGTTTTATCCGTGGATACTCAAATCGAAATCCGGCCCTGGTTTTCTTTTCTCCCAGGTAAGTAGCTGAACAATTGGTGCTACTGATTGGCCAGATTGTCTTTGTACCTCCTGACTCCCAGATAAAGAGAGGGTGGAAAACCTGTGGATCTCCGCTCTTGAGCGTGATCTGAATAAAGGGTCTGACACGGGTAAAGGGTCTGACACGGGTAAAGGGTCTAACACGGATAAAGGGTCTGACACGGGTAAAGGGTGCACACATGTTTACCAGTTATTGCTGTGCCATTTGTTGTATTGTAAGGATATTTAACAAATAATACATTCACAAAAATGTGGAACCATGCATGCATTTCCTAACTCTGGGAATTGGCGTAATCTAACACTAGAAACTCATATTAAAGCGATCTACTGCCAATAGGATATTTGCCCTGGAAAGGAGTACATGATTTGAGATGAGCTGAGGATGTGTTAGGATGATGAAGTGGCTGTAACAATGGCTCCCTCTGATGGTCAAGTGGCATAAATGCCTCTCCCTCGATATTTGGTATAGGGCTGAATATACACTGCTCAAAGAAATGAAGGGAACACTTAATCAACACAGTATAACACCATGTCAATTAAACGTCTGGGATATCGATCTGTCCAGTTAGGAAGCGTAAACGATTGTGAATCAGTTTCACCTGCTTTGGTGCAAATGAAAGTGACAACAGATGGACAGGAGAGGCAACAGCAATACAACCCCCAAAATGTAAATGGTTTTACAGGTGGTGGCCACAGACCATTTCTCTCTCCTTATCCTTCCTGACTGATTTTTCTCTAGTTTTGCATTTTGCTAGTGCCCTTGTCACTGCAGGTAGCATGAGGCAGTACCTGCAGCCCATTCAGCTTGCACAGGTAGTCCAGCTCCTCCAGGATGGCACAGCCATACGTGCCGTCACAAGAAGGTTTGCTGTGTCTCCCAGCACAGTCTCAAGAGCGTGGAGGAGATATCGGGAGACGGGCTATTACACGAGGAGAGCTGGACAGGGCCGTAGAAGGGCAACAACCCAGCGGCAGGACCGGTATCTGCTCCTTTGTGCGAGGAGGAACAGGAGGAGCACTGCCAGAGCCCTACAAAATGACCTCCAGCGGGCTACTCGTGTGCATGTTTCTGACCAAACTGTCAGAAACAGACTCCATGAGGGTGGCAGAGGGCCCGACGTCCTGTAGTGGGACTTGTGCTCACAGCCCAGCACTGTGAAGCTCGATTGGCATTTGCCAGAGAACACCAGAATTGGCAGGTTTGCCATTGGTGCCTCGTTCTCTTCACAGATGAGAGCAGGTTCACACTGAGCACATGTGACAGACATGAAAGAGTCTGGAGATGCCGTGGTGAATGTTATGCTGCCTGCAACATCATCCAGCATGACCGGTTTGGTTTAATTGACTTGGTGTTATACTGTGATGATTAAGTGTTCTCTTAATTTTTTTGAGCAGTGTATTTAGTTTAGTGGTAAAGAATCTTTGTACTGAATGTGTGCAAGTCCCGAGCAATGAATTTAGACTATTTCATTGGAAATTTCATTTTTAATATACTTTATTAAGTTTCAAACATTTATTTTTGTTTACAAAAATGTTCTCTTAAATTCTTAATAAATGAAAAGGACACCTTCATAAATGTTATGCATACATACAGAGTAGACTGTGTTTTTGTATGTTGAAATTCAGTATTATCAGTGTTAAGAATGAATGTATTGTTGATTTTTCACAGCGTAGTGGCTCAAGAACAAAGAGGTGAAAGTCCTACAGTAGCCCAGTCAAATGTCCAGATATCAATCCCATTCCAGAAAAATAACTTTCAAGGGGTCTGAATAATTTTACAAGGCTGTGTGTTTGTGTGTGGTGGATAAATCCATTTCCACTAGCAAAGCAGATAAATGCGTTTTTGCACATGGCAAGTGACAGTGATTCTTGGAGTTGGAATATAAAAAAAATATGAAAAAGTGTAATGTAAAATGTACCACTTTATCCCCAAGTACCTGCCTCAAACCACGGAGTGGTTGAAAAAAATGTATTTGCGCATCAACCCTTGTGTTTTCTTCACTTATTAGCACCTGTAAAACAGTTAGCCTGGATCAAATATACCCAGGACATTATTGGTATTGTAAAGCAATACAGAAATGAAATCTTTGCAAAAATACTCAATCTTCATGTCGCCATCACTCCTGGTGTCCGCCAGAGGGTGCTGCTCACCAGCCAGCCAGCTCATGATTGCGTGTTATGTGTTAATTACGTAACTTGGTTGTTTCATTGTCACATGTTATATTCCGCACGTTTCCCCATTTCCCTCATTGTGTGCACCTGGATTTCCTCTGCTCTCTCATTCTTTGTCTTTAGGCCCGTTTACTCCCGTTTTCTTGCGTTCGTATTTTTGCCGTGTTCCCCAGTAAAACGCATTTTTTTTACACGACTCCTCGCCTCCCGTGTCTCACTCTGCACTTGGGTTCTAAACTTTGCCAGATTTCCCCCGCGATACTTCATTTAAATATGGTTAGGCCTAATGGTTGATTCAATGTGTCATTCATTTTTTGGGACGAAGATGTGATTTAGGCTATACATCCACTGTAATGAAGGGATGAGGGGCATAAATTTAGCTGAAAGATTTAAACGAAACAAGGTTTACATGCAGTAAATTATTTATGGCTTTGAACTTATTTTTTAGCTATCTAATTATATTCAAAGAAACCATACAGACAAACAAAGCAAATACAGATGAACAACAAATAGAAACACAAAACAAGAACCAATTTTGTCACTGGTTATTAAATGCATATATCAAAGGTGTCATTCCTCTTTTACTAAAAGTTTAAAATGGGTCAACGTGAACCCAACACAAGGGTTTAATCAACATGATTATCAATTGACCATGTGCAGAAAAGCCAAGTTCACACACACGCACAGACACTGAAATAATGTACTCCCCAGATAAACACAGTTTATTTGGATGTAACCTTACCCAGAAATCTAATTTTTATATTATTCTTTGATCCACAACATACAGTACCTAAAAATAATTCCATAGATGTGATCGTAAAATGGAACTGACCCACCAGGCCTGAATCATAAGCCACATATGTTTGTTATGTGGATACTGTGACATAAATGCGCAATACTTTAGATATTCATATCTGAAGGTTAATTTGTTCACTCAAGGTTCTATCAGGCTGAACTTGGTCCTTCAGTGGAGTGAGCCAGCTGACGTAATTACAGGGCTTTAGCATCAACTGGTGTCATAATGAACGAATGAGCAGGAATGATTGAAGCAGCACAACAGTGAGGTTATTTTAAGAAAGGTTTATTTTTCTATGCAGATTATCCTGTCCTGTCCATTTTCAGTTTGTAATCTCCTTTTACTTACAACATTTTTTTCCCAGTTTCAAATCTTCTTTTCAAACAAATTTTTGCCTTGTTTTGACGTGAGTGGGGTTTAGAAGAGAGTGGTGTGATCAGATGTGATATCCCTTGAATGACAGTTAGTGCCTACTAGTATTGCTTTACTTGCAGTAAGTAGACGAACAGTTTGTTTTGACTTAAGCAGACCATAGTCTGTATGTGAAATGCAGTAGTTATATACTGTATATATACACACATAGTAGTAGCCTACTCTTCAAAAAAGAAAGTATACATAGGTATAGAAAACACTTTAATGGGGAAGATACCATATTCATTGAATAATATTTTGATTACATATGTGAACAAACTCAATTTGTGATATGTATTTATTTTTTGAAGAGACCTAAAACATTCTTAATGTGACGACAGCAATGAAACGACAGCAACCTCAACTTGTCGTTTACGTACACCCCCGTCGACGGAAGTTGTGTACTACGTAATTATTCAGGTTTATAAATACGTTAGCGGCGCACCCGAGGTTCTCTTTCCGGGTCTGTTCGCCTAGTTGTGCTGTTGGGGTAGAAGTGAAGCTAAGCTCAAGGAGGAACGCGAACATGATAGCAGTGGGCATACTGCTAATGAACTTGCAGTATGTACACTGCGTGTGCGCGGGAATCCAAGTAACTAGCTAGTTATGAGGGAAACCGCAATGAATTGGTCAGCTAACGGTACCTAAGATAGCTGATAGTCTTCATGCCGTCAGCGTGATGTGGAGTCCACGTGGCTGTATTTCCTGCACCTTTTTACGTTTGGGTAAGTAACATTAGTTAGTCACTGTCGAAGATTACACACCTTACGAACTAAATTTTTTATTTATTCTACAGTCATGTGTTATGTACGTTAACCTAACGTAATGCGTGTTTGGTGTGTACCTCTGGTCTGGACAAAGCCGTACTTGTGATATGAATGTGGTTCATTGCACGCACATACACTGCTGGTTAACTAGTTAGTCGTAAGTGCATTTCAACCTAATTTACTTTTTATCTGGTTGACCGTGTGCGCGCTTTTGTGCTTTGAAATGTGATCGCAGCGAGTAAGGCCTAAAATCCTGAAACGCTGTTGCATGTCGCAGTGATGAAAACCATGAATAGGAAGTGCCGTCCTATGCGATAACTGACGATTTCATTAAGTCTTTCTGAGCGACAATGTAGTCAAAGATCTACAGGTCGACATGTAGCTAATGGACTTTGAGCAATGTCTCATTGCTTCTCAATTTCTTTGTCAGATCTTAACTGATGGAGCAGCTTTCGAGATGACTGACGTCTCCCAACCAAAAGGTTGCAGTCTCGGCCTGCTAAGTAAGTTATCGATATCGCAGCATTTTATTCAGTAACGTTAGTTTCCATTGGATTCTACTACAAGTGGTCATGTGTGAAATGATGACATGAAACTGAAAATAGCTGGAATTACCGGCAGATTGTTTAGTGGTGATACTCGGTTTCCTGAACACGTGTACCTGTTACTATGGCTCATCAGATGGTTGTACAACTACAATGTAGTCAAATATGGTCAACATGTAGCTAATAGCCTGAGCAATGTCTCATTGCTTCTCAATTTCTTTGTCAGATCTTAACTGATGGAGCAGCTTTCGAGATGACTGACGTCTCCCAACCAAAAGGTTGCAGTCTCGGCCTGCTAAGTAAGTTATCGATATCGCAGCATTTTATTCAGTAACGTTAGTTTCCATTGGATTCTACTACAAGTGGTCATGTGTGAAATGATGACATGAAACTGAAAATAGCTGGAATTACCGGCAGATTGTTTAGTGGTGATACTCGGTTTCCTGAACACGTGTACCTGTTACTATGGCTCATCAGATGGTTGTACAACTACAATGTAGTCAAATATGGTCAACATGTAGCTAATAGCCTGAGCAATGTCTCATTGCTTCTCAATTTCTTTGTCAGATCTTAACTGATGGAGCAGCTTTCGAGATGACTGACGTCTCCCAACCAAAAGGTTGCAGTCTCGGCCTGCTAAGTAAGTTATCGATATCGCAGCATTTTATTCAGTAACGTTAGTTTCCATTGGATTCTACTACAAGTGGTCATGTGTGAAATGATGACATGAAACTGAAAATAGCTGGAATTACCGGCAGATTGTTTAGTGGTGATACTCGGTTTCCTGAACACGTGTACCTGTTACTATGGCTCATCAGATGGTTGTACAACTACAATGTAGTCAAATATGGTCAACATGTAGCTAATAGCCTGAGCAATGTCTCATTGCTTCTCAATTTCTTTGTCAGATCTTAACTGATGGAGCAGCTTTCGAGATGACTGACGTCTCCCAACCAAAAGGTTGCAGTCTCGGCCTGCTAAGTAAGTTATCGATATCGCAGCATTTTATTCAGTAACGTTAGTTTCCATTGGATTCTACTACAAGTGGTCATGTGTGAAATGATGACATGAAACTGAAAATAGCTGGAATTACCGGCAGATTGTTTAGTGGTGATACTCGGTTTCCTGAACACGTGTACCTGTTACTATGGCTCATCAGATGGTTGTACAACTACAATGTAGTCAAATATGGTCAACATGTAGCTAATAGCCTGAGCAATGTCATTGCTTCTCAATTTCTTTGTCAGATCTTAACTGATGGAGCAACTTTCGAGATGACTGATGTCTCCGGACCAAAAAGTTGCAGGCCTGGCAAGTAAGTTATAGATATCCTTTGTCTTAATCGGCAGCATTTTCTTCAGTTGCGTTAGTTTCCATTGGATTCTGCTACAAGTGGTCATGTGTGAAATGATGAAATAAAACTGAAAATAGCTGGAATTACCGTCAGATTGTTCGGTGGTGATACTCGGTTTCCTGAACACGTGTACCTGTTACTATGACTCATCTGATACCCATGCAGTTTTAGGGTCTAATGACACTTTCTCATTTCAGAGACTACCTGATGTCAGTTAAAGGTATGTTCAGTATAATTGTGTATTAAATTGATTTAAAAATTTGTAATTTAAAATCTGGCCTTTGTGTAATCTACTGGTTTAATGATGATGACCAAACTGAAAAGCTGGAATTACCGGCAGATTTTTCAGTGGTGACTTTCGGTTTTCTGAAGACATTGAGGGTCAGTTTGGTAGACTCAATTTATATTCCTGTAAATTTGAGGGAATGTCTGAAGTTCCCTGAATTGTGGAGCAAATAAGGGGCATGGCAGTAATTGGCCAAATTTACTTGATTCATTTGAATATTTGACTCGTGATCTCTACTTTCAGGAAGTGTCCTACCTCGGATGGAATTTAACAGCTGAACTGCCTCTGCATTTATACAGTTGATGCTCAATACATTTCCATTGTGGGCAGCTGTAAATTGATTGTATGCAAATTACCATTAAAGATTATTAAATTATCCTGTCAACAATTTCAGTGCATTATTATCGTTAATCAAGTGTTGGAAATTTGGAATGAGCGACTGCCCTGATTGACCACAAAGGTCTGTCCAATTTTAATTTGGACTGCTGGTACTGCATATTCTGACTGTTGGAAGAATTACCTTTTTGATGTACATGTTGTGACTATCTTGTATTGACTGCATTACAATATTGTTACAATTCCTAATCCAAATTTTAAATGGACATTACCAAAACTCCCATGGAACAATTGCATATGTAAATCTGCAGCAGACTTCATACAATGCATATTTGTTTAGTTCAGCAAGTGGACTAGGCTCATTTTCTGCAAATGGCATCCCACAAGAAGCCCATGATTCCCATTTCAAAGCAAATTGCATATGAAAAGGTAACTGGTATCAGTAGGGCCACTAGTCTTGTTTTCTTGCATAGCCAGCTAGAGGTCACGATGACCTGTCAAGCCACTTATCAATTATCCCATTTACACCACCAGTAATTGCTAGTAAGCGCCGACGATTGACAGTGATGTTTACAAGCGAGGCTTGCATGGTAGTCAATTCGATTACTTGCTACGATGGACATGCTGCAGTATTAAATGTACAAGGGCAATTTGAACTGGAACTTGTGAGTAGGTGTGGTCATATGACTGGCACGTCATGAATATTCATACGGTCAAGGAGGGAAAGGGTGTGTCCCAATATTCTTTACACCACCTCCCTCCATTCCCCCACTACCACTCTTAACCGGAAGTACGCAAAACAACGTTTCGAGTACAAGTATTTGCATGTACGCTACAATGTACCTGACATTGCGGTTTGCGTCGAGACATATGTAACCATTAAGATATAATCAGCGACATTGAATTAAAACTCAGATTTGTTCGCGGGGCACGTGGTAGTGGAGGAAAGGTTGCATTTTTCGACTATTAGGAGGCACCCTCAGTTTTGAACAAGCGGAGCACGCATGAGAAGCACTCACCCATTTTTATGTTAAAGATCTCGTGACGTCACGAATCCCCGGAAACCAGTGTATTGGAAAGCCTACACAACTCGGGGAAAATAACTGACTAAACATGAGATTTTCGGACATAACCGTTGTGTAAAATCATAATCTAACCAAAAACATCAGTTTTAAAGGGGAAACGTCTGTTTTTGACTGCAGTATCATTTTAAACTTCCATCCATGTTCACTTTCTTTCCTGGTTCTCCCCAGATTACGTTTTTAAAAATAAATTTCTCAAACTCATTGCTATGATTAGTTGGTTGATTGTGCTGTTGTAGTGCCTATGGGGACCCCTGGAGGATAACGGCCTCTGATTTAAAAAAATAATAATAATTCCAGTGCAGCAGGGGGCGGTATTGCACGTACATTAGGTAACAGCAAGTTAAAAAAAAAAAAATCCCCGGTTGCAAAGCAGATGTGTGAAGTATGTAGCCTATGCTTTTCAGTTTCACAAAGCGTTACATTGTTCCCCAGTTTAAATGGCCTTTAATAACAGTTTGGATAATTGTGAATACTAGTAATTTAATGAAAGCCTAGCCTACATATGAGAAATGATTTGCGATTAAACGGCCATTATTTTTTCTACTTGTTTTTGGACACGTTTGACCACTAACCATATTGTGTGCCCAAGGGCCTGTACCATGAAACGACATTACTGAGCTGGGTAAGTGCACTGAGTAAAACCCGGAACACATGTTTTTACTTCAGTCCATTTTCCAGATTTGGGAGTATTCCGGGTTTTACTCAGTGCAGTGCCCATTACCCAGCTTCGTGATACAAGCCCCAGATTAGAGAAATACTAATAATTTTACGAAGCATAGACTAAATGAATAACGTTTCCATACTTGATCTGAGTTAGAAGGGAAGGCAAAGGCCACATAAGATAATTACTAAAACCAACTGAACACGCGTGTTTAAAAGTCCAAGATGCACGTTTCTATTCAGAAAGTGGAATAAAGTTTGAGTTATAAAACGAGAAGAGAGACAATGCTTTTCTTTAAATTGGATAATTCTCAAATCGGGTTGCCCAGTCAATATATCCACAGTAGCTTTCAGTGTTTCCTATTGATCAGAAACGAACATACCAGCATAAGCAAGACTGGCTATTCAAAGGGAACAGACACATTTGATCTCTACGGTGATCAACATTTAGTGAATGATACATAGCACACTGAATTATGATGAACGACAGCTGTCTGTAAAATGCTGCCACGTTCAAATCTCCCGCCGTCACTGCAGTAAATAGTTTTCATACACAATATAAAAAGACGATGTTTTACATACGTTTATCCAGTGCTATACGTTATTAAGTTAGCTAAATACATGATCTATTTAAATGACCATTTAATTTCTAATAAAAAAATTATAATTAAACAACTAGTAGCCCAAATGAGTGAAGCATTGGCTCACCACCATGTAACAATATGCATTCAACCTATTTCCTGTTTCCGGGACAAGGATCGGACGGTCTGGGTTGAGCCGGCTACTGAGATATAAACATAAAATACGGATTACGGACACTATCCTAGATCAGACCAGGTGACTTTTTATCAGTTTAACAAGACAAATCTTCATTGGAACCATGGATACCGGTATGAAATATTTACTCGTCTCATTCTGCTCACATTTCACTAGCTATGTAACTTAAAACTGTCGTATTTTGACGCTCGGTTACATTTCTCGTAGTTACTCGTCGTTCTTTTCATGGGAACTTTCACAGGAATAATGTTAACGTTAATAGCTAATGTTTGCGAGTTATTTAGCGAGACTACATTTCAACATTGTGAGGTGATAACTAATTTCCACGTTGGCGAAGTACTGTACATTTTAGTCGCTATCCAGCTAACTAGCCACATGGCTAACTAGCTTGCTAGCTAGATAGTGAGTCATGGCTTATGGAACGACTGGATTGACGACGTTTTGATGGGTAACGCAACGTTCATTAACTGGCAAGCTCATCTAACTGCTTACTCCAAGCCATTGTAGGTGGCTATATAACTTTAGATACTGAGCACAGCTGAACTACATTTGCAGTCAGACAACAGATTGGCTGTAGATTTCGTACTCAGGCTGGTCGAAGCGATAAAATTGAAACGATGCGTGTCCTTTGTATGATTTTAAACTTTGATCTCAGTTTATGACATCTGTACACAGTAATTGATGTCTTTGAATTCACAGCAGTACCAGGCTCAATGTAAAGTTGCAAGTCACACTCTCAATCTGGTCCTTTCCCATATATAGCCATTTTTACAGTGGTCTGCTTTTGCTTTTTACGTCCCCAATTTGGATCCCACCATAGTGTGCAGTGTTGCAACGCCGAAATAAGCTTGTATCACTGTGTTGGAAACTTGTTCCCAGCCATAAACGCATGGGTTGTCACACATTACTCCCTACTCTCAACTCCCAGCAGCACGGTTCACCAGCATGAATAGGAAAAAAGGGCCAATGAGCATGCATGACTAAGCAATATTGCACTGAATGTTGAGAATAGCACAGCTATTTGATGGAATAACTTATACGAATACCTACTGATTTTGATGTATTAGTCCCAGAACTGTTGTAACTGTTCTCTCACTACATTCAGAGTATACATCGTTGAGCTTTATCTGGAACGCTCTACTGCATTTTTATCCAGCTTTCTCATCTCCCAAATGTAATTCTGTTTGCTGTCTCTCTTACTCCCATTCCAGCACTCTTGGCCTCCTGCTCTCTCTTTCTCTCCCTCTCTGCCCCGAAGCCCCCACATTTCTATCGTATCATCACCCACTACGCTCCCACCCATTTTTTTAAACACAGTTTTTAATGTGTGAACTCTTCTCCCTCTGTTGTTCCCTCTGCATCAGGCCTGAGTCAGGAGAAGATCTCCTCGTTTTCAAAGCGTTTCCGGGCAGAGCCGCGCTACCTGCTGGCCCAGAATGTCTCCACCTGCATCGACCCGCTGGAGGTTTGCCTGCACAGGCAGACGGTACAAGACACAGTGCACATCTTCCAGCACTCCATCCCTACAGAGGGAAAGCCCGTCACCAACCAGAAGAACTCGGGTACCGTCTTATTAAAGCAGAGCCTATGGTCCATATGTAGTCACAGTATACACGCACACACACACACACACACACACACACACACACACACACACAATGTTTGCATGCCTGTGGATCACACAGATAGTGGTGACACGATGGTCACACAGCTATGGATCATGCATGCTCAAGACTAATACTGAAGTGTACATAAATATAACGCACACCTATGCAACATGCATATTGTTAACATGCGTACACACACACACACACACACACACACACACACACACAATGTTTGCATGCCTGTGGATCACACAGATAGTGGTGACACGATGGTCACACAGCTATGGATCATGCATGCTCAAGACTAATACTGAAGTGCACATAAATATAACGCACACCTATGCAACATGCATATTGTTAACATGCGTACACATACGCACACACACACACTGATCGCATGTCTATCAACCACAAACGCGTGGACAAAGGAGATTGGAGAGAAGTACAGGGTGAAAAATTTATAGTTGAAGTGATGGTCAAGGGATTCTAAAAACTTAAAATAACCACAACATATCACAGAGGGATGTGTCCACTACACACCCACCAAATATCTTCAAGAAAATGTGAATAGGTATATTAATATACATCTCAAAGTCGGCTAATAAACTCAGTCTTGAAAGGATTGTAGGGGTGTGGTCTAAATCCACGCCCTCATTACCCAAGTGCCATAGACGTCGTCCAGCCTTACATGTTTGAACATGTACTGTTCTTATACAGTTCTGTGGTTTGAACCATAGGTATTTTTATACAGTCTATGGTTTGAACCCGGCGCGGAATTAGGCTAATGCAATCAATTAAAAGTAAAATACAGTGCGGCTGCTATCAAGAGATAAATATCACACACAAGCTCTCAATCAAGGTTAAGTTAACTTAAACGCTAAGCCTTTTGATCTAAATTTAGTCTATTTAAAGCAAGCTAAATTGCAAGGTGACGTTTCACCAAATGCATGTTCCACACAAACCATTAAATAATGGTAGGTTTTTAAAAATGTATTTAAAGGCCCATTCATTAATTTCAGTTTCTAATTCTAACGAAGGAAAATTACGTGCATGGCAACTAAGTACATCGGTGGATAATGGTTCTCGTCTCTTTTTGTTACTGTAGCCAGTCATTGGACAATACGATAACACCATTTCCAAGGCATGGTTTATTTGGTAAAATCTTAACTATCTATTTTCAATTATTATCTGACGATTGAGTGATTTGTTTGTTTCCATGCTGAGCTGTGCAAGGAGCAAGCTAATGTCACTAGCTAACACCACGAAGGGATGGATAAACAGGTGAAAGATTGGGAGAGGGATAAAATTGGCACCGGGATAAGGAGAGCGGGAAAAACACTTTACCTAACTATTCCAAATCCAAATGCTGATAAAGTGGATAACTATTCTCAAGGGCAAACAAAACGAGCGTTTGGTTCAGACTTCAGACAGGATTTCTTAGTGGGACAGGACAGTTTTATTTGTCTCAAACTAAGGGAGGAGTTATGTAATGAGAACAAAATATGTATTGGTTGGGGGTTTATGTCTACGTAGACATGGACCCATTTCGACTCGACTCCACCCTTCTTTTCAGCACACAGGAATAACGAGATGTAGACAGACTGAAATTGAACGAGTTTGCCATGGAATTTATTCCTCACGCTTTATTGGTGCTCAATACATACCTTAATAGCCATAAATAATGTGGTTATAAGCATATTATGGATTTTCCTTGACCATCACTTTAAAGAAGGAAGCCAAACAGCATTTAATGTGTGCAAGAGATTTTATTTGTTTTAAGCACCACAACCATTGAATCTGCTTTATGCTTTATATTGTGATGTGTATATGCAGGCATCTAACTGTGTGTGTGTCATACCCATACTCTTATATGCATTGTGTTATTAGAGTGCTTTTCATGTTTCAAAACAAAAGAATACATCATGAGGAGGGGAGGCAATTCAGCCTATCTAGGCTTGCAATTTACTTAGAGACTTAAGCTTGGACTTGAAGACCTTGAGGGTCTCTGCCTTTACTGCATGCAATTCCATGCAATGACTGCTCTGACAACAAATACTTTCACAGCTGGTCATTCACCTGCGGTCAATAAATGAACAAGTTTTCTCACTAATCAGAGATATCTTTCCCATACTCACTCACTCTCACAAATGCTAATGTTGAGTGCCATTTTCTTTTATTCCCTTTTTCCTACTGCAGGAAGATGTTGGATCTTCTCCTGTCTCAATGTGATGCGTCTTCCCTTTATGAAAAATTTCAACATCGAAGAGTTTGAGTTCAGCCAGTCCTACCTCTTCTTCTGGGACAAGGTAAGGCCGCGATTTCGCACTACATATACCTATAGGTACACATATGCTCTTTAGTTATTATTTGTATTATTATTTACTTTGTCTGGGATTGCTGTTGTATTTGCTCCTCACAATAATTACTCTCCTTCCCTGAATGTTTTTCCGTTGGATGTTTTTCTTTTGTTTTATGACTCAAAGTACGTCAGTTTGAGTATGCTACTATTCTGGTTTCTTTCTGTCACCTGACCCATCTGTAGTACTGCTGTGTGCTTCATTGTGTCTGAGCAAACATTTCTTTGTGTAAGGGGTCCTGTGCCCTCTGAGCTTTCTGTTTTTATTTTGCATCGCAGTGGTCTTACAGCCTCTCTCTCTCTCTCTCTCTCTCTCTCTCTCTCTCTCTAAATCTTCTGCTTCTCTCCTGTTTGCGCACCTACCTGACTTGCCCTCTATTTCTAATCAATGAATACATTTTTTATTATTTTTCTGTTTCTGTTTATACTCTTCCTGTCCTCTCCAGGTGGAAAGGTGCTATTACTTCTTGCAGGCGTGTGTTGAGACAGCTCTGCGGAACGAGGCTGTAGACGGGCGGCTGGTCCAGTTCCTGCTGTCCAATCCTACGAACGACGGGGGCCAGTGGGACATGCTGGTCAACCTCATCGGTGAGCAGCTGCACAGCCGGCCACACCAGTGTCCTTCCTACCCCACCCCCTCTCATTGGCCTTTCCTACTCTTTCCTCTCATTCGCTGCTGCATCCACATTCTACTTGCATTAAAGGACTGGTATCTTTGATGTTAAAACCCATTGAATACAAATTTTGTGTACTATACATTGCTGCAAAGCATACAACAGCTCTGCTTTTCCTGCTAATAATCACATCGGGGTTAAGAAGTCATGGATGTTTGAATTTTGTAAAACAGTTTTTTCTTCATGGACCACTTCCTGGTGGAGATGCATTCGATTGTGGTGTAGTTTTTATATCAATCCGCGCTTTAAAATGCTTTATTATGCAATGATAAAGTAACTTTGCCAAAAAATAATTCGGACGTAATTTTCACGATGATGGATTACCTATCTCAAACAACTTTCAAATCTCTGCAAGTTGATTTTATACCGTACGGAAATGAATGGAAACCAATGGCTGCCTGGAAGGTAGGAAAAACAAATGATGTGGTGATGTTTTTTTCCCGGAAGCATTTCACGTGGCTTGTGAAGTTTGGAGGTTACCTCCCAGTTCCCTAACCATCATACTACACTGCTTCCCTCCCCCACTGCCAGCGTTCACCTGGGACCTGCCCTCTTCTACTGACTGGCACGGGTTCATTTTGGGACATCTTAAGATGGCTTATTGAGTCCAGTGTCAGAAGTGAGAGGTAAAGGGGTGAGGAATGAGAGGCAGAGGTAAAGAGTGAGTAGCAGGTTTGATAAAGGGCACAACAAGAGGTGAGGCCTAAATTTAATTTCTGAGATGACCTGAAATGGACCCTGTACACTTCCCATTCCCTCCTCTTTGACTGCTGCTCCGTTTCTATCTGACCACTCCATCTGACGACGCCTCCCCTCACCTCTCCGTCGCCCGTGAATTAGACGAGAGGGCGTCATTAGTTCGCGTTTTGTGTCCAACAAATAATTTGAATGAGAATGAATCAGTTCTGTCAAGTGTGAATGCAGAAGTGAAGTTGTTTTTTCTTTTCTTTGTTTGTCACGTTTGGCAGAAAAATATGGAGTCATCCCAAAGAAATGCTTCCCTGAGTCTCACAGTTCAGAGGCCTCTCGAAGAATGAATGACATACTCAACCACAAGGTGGGTTGGAGTGCTGGCATCACATACCAGTCAAATGAATGTTAACCTCATAAAAATTGACTTGAAATTATTCACACTTTACAGGGAAGAGTGAGTCCTGTGGATTTCTCAATTTTCAGACCTTATGGGTACAATAAAGCAAAAACCTATTTGTGCGATTGGCAGGCCACAAAATAAATAGGCATGATTCAATAAATGATTAAACTCTGTATTGTGAAATTTTGAGTGCACAAAAAATTGAGACGCATCGACACCAATTTTGCTTGGCCGATTCGATACTGATTATTACTGGAAAGAATCGGCTGATACCAAGTGTGAAACTGATGCTTTTTTTAAGAAGGAGAAATATGCAGTTTTGCTTAACTTATGCACAACAGCACTGTCAACATATAGTGTTATACTGCCAACATTATACTGCCACCCTTGCCTACTGGCAGACATTTCTCATGTGAGAAAGTTGTGCTTTGTTGGATTTGCTTTGTAGTTGTGTCAATGACCTTCAATATGCACTTATTGTACGTCGCTTTGGATAAAAGCGTCTGCCAAATAACGAATGTAATGTACAGATGTTCTCCCGTAGGAAACCTTTATATTTCTGCACTGCTATATTGCACCCCGCTGCCCAACAGCCACCAGCTCTCTGAGCTGTTCAAATCTATTCTCTTGAATGAATGATTTAAAACACTCTTTAGACCACCAACCGATGTTTCAGTCACCTGCGGAACTTTAGAAGAAAAGGCAATTTCTGGCTTTTGGCTCGTGAATTTGTGACGAGCACTTTTGCTTTCTGTTCAGTCCACTGGTAAGGCACATAGGCACATTTGTTGGCGAAAATGTTTTTTTTATTGTTTTATTGCAGTTTTTATGAAATAACAATATTTTATCTTTGTGCTCCATCATTATTGACACATGTATGTAGCCTAAGTTATTTCCCACTCATTTAATTGCCAGTGGCGCCGCCAAGGGGTGGCCAGGGGGGGCCACGGCCACCCTGATAAAATCACTGGCCCCCCCTCGCGGCTCGCGAGTCGCATATGAATAATATGCTTCCGAGTCTGCATAATATGCTTCTATCTGATATTTTACATTAGGTACTATTCATTTAAATCAATAATCATAATATATTTTTTTGTATATAATGTATACTACAACAACATAATAGAATTCCTGAAATTCAGTTATGGCTTTTGGTTCAGGTGTGCCACCCCAATATTTTCAGTGGCCCCCCCCCCTGGCCCCCCCTCTGAAGAATTTCTGGGGGCGCCACTGTTCATTGCCACCTTCCACTTCTGCCCAGTGTCGTACCTGCCCATCTGAAGCCATAACTACATTCCTGCTAAGTAACATAACAGGAAATTCCTATATCCTGTGCATAAAAAAAAAAAAAAACAATGAAATGAAACCTCACTAATTTTTAAATGCAGCATTTTTTTAACTTAGTAAGCATAAATGTTCTGCGGGGGGGTTTTTAGTTGAACGGCAGGATATCTCTGACTTGTCACTCAAAAAGGCCTCCTCTGGTCATGCGGGTTCCTACGATATGCTGTGGCATCAGCAGCGTTTGACTGTTGTGTATAATTGTGACTTGTCTACTTGTGGTACAGCATGGACAATACATTTAGTGCAGTCCAGACTAAATGCATAAAATGAACATATTATTGTATACAGTGATGTGAATTAAAAAAATTTTTTTTAATTCTGTTGTTTTTTATATTAGGTCATAATTAACCACCATCTAGTCCTCACAGTACATAAATCTATCCTAATGTGACTCATAATGCACACAAATTTTACTTTGTCATTATTTATTCAACTAAAAAGAAGCCAACATGCACAAGCTGTGTGTGAAAAATTAAGTGCACCCTTACTGCTTCCATATCAGTTAAGAAGGTAATTAGAAACAGGTGCTACTAATCAAGTGCACACGGTTAGTTGATCATCAGGAAGTACCACCTGTATATAAAATCGGAAAGTGACAGATTGGCCTGGAGCATTCAGGTTTGTGTTGGCACAGTATGCCCAGCACAAAAGAAAATTCACCCCAAGATCACATTGTATAATGCTCCGACATAGAACCCTGAAGCTACATCCAGGGATCTACAGGCCTGTCGACATGGTGAATGTTAGAGCTCAAGACTGAACTGAAGTATGTCTTTCATGGAAGGTTAGCCAGGAGAAAACCCCTTCTTCCCAAAAGGAAAAAAGCTAAATAATTGGGTAGAGTGCTGCATTCATTGGTCACAGTGATGCTTTAACATGGCTTTATATTGGCTGTGTGTTTCAGCTGAGGGAATACTGTCTCAGGCTGAGGAACATGGTGGCCAGCGACTCCACTAAAGCAGAGCTCACCGAAGCCATTGACACTATGATCGAGGAGGTGAGTGCTGTTCCCTGTTTGTATGTGTATGCTGTGCGTTAACCCTTACTCAACGAACGTATATTTACACGTATTTAAAAGTATACTGTAACATACTGAATAATGCATTTCAGTACAGGGAGGCACTTTAAAAAAACAATTTCTTCCATTATATTGTCATTTTTCGGAATATATTTTTTTATACATTTCAATATATTTCTCAATAGAAATGACAATATATTGTAAATTTCAAGCAACAATTTTTTATTTCACAAGTTCTTGTGTCTTGATGTCGCAAGGTGTGACCACATGGGTTCAGACACTATAACATTCCTAAACATCACCACTCTTTTAGGCTTGCCAAACTTATATTTTTAGCTCATCCTGTTTAGGCTCTGTTCCAGTATGTCGGTGGGCCTCATGGTCTGGCATTGACTGCAGACTGTGCCAGTGCTGACTGAGGCCAGCGGGAGGGATTCAGTCTGAGGGGGTGATCGTGTCTCTTCTTTCACCAGTGACCCCCGCTGGTCATTCGGGCACCCAAACAACTAAACGCAACCAATGATTGGTGCAAAACAAATACCATGACCAATTATCGGTCATGTTGGTTTGCGTTGTGCTAAAATGTTTTTCACGTGCTGAAGGGCTCAGTAAATCAGGCCCCCAGTGTTTTCCTCCCGCTCGTGTCTGTGCAAGCTCAGTTTGCAGACTGCAGTGTGAAAAGAAACGGTGGTTTGACATGTTTGCCGGTTTGCATGTTGCAGCAATGAGCATGGATGGCGACTGCGATCGGGCATTCCAAACTGGGAGAAACAAAAAGGAAAGTCCTTAAATTCTTCACTTAATTTACTTGGAGGGCTTCACAGTGGGGGTGGATTTAGCAGCTTTTCCAAACAGAAAGCAAAGCTGCAGGTCACAATGACGCCAGTGGGGGGAGCAGTATGGCCGTGTGTGTGTCCCTGTGTCTGGCGGCCTTTTTGCAGGGAGCGTTTCTGTGCGACAGAAGAGTACTGTAATAAGCAGGGCTAGGAAGCTGATTATACAGCAAACAGAGCCTGCTCCCCTGACTGCGCTCGTGTCCTCGCGCTTATTGTTTTTGTGTTTACCCTCGACGCCGCCGAGGCTGTCGATCATCGGGAGGTTAACGGGAATCGCTCGTGTTACCGCGCCGTGCCCGGGCTTTAATGTTGTTAAAACGGCCGCGGCGAAGTTTGCGTGCCTTCTGTGTCAACAAGGGCCGGAAGTCTCGATGGTTCCTACCTCGGCCCGACCCCACTGCCCCTCGTACGAGCGCCTCGGCGCCGCTTCAGAAATGCCACCCCTTTGAGGGAGGGGGTGTCGATAACGTACAATAGGCCCTAACACACGCATGTTTGTTTGACTCCGGTTTGCGTGACGGAGGTAAACGGACGTGGTTCGGGAGGGCTACCATGCAGCTGCTCTAAGGGTTTTCACCACTAAACCTTTAAAGCGCTACATGAAAGACTACGGGTGGCTGGCCACTCCGCACTTGATTAAAGGATGGTTATTCTCATCTGGGCTTTGTTTGAGAGGCCTGTTCATGGTAGGAGCAGGGGACGGGCTGGCAGGAGTTTAATAAAGCGTACCATGTGCAACACTCGGGACCGGGAGAACTGGAGAAAACCGGCCACGGGAAACACCTTCTGCCCCTCCCAATAGTAGTGTCCCCCAGGATTCGCCCATTCCTGGTCCACCTCCCCTCTTTCACCGACGTTTTTTTTCTCTTTCTCTCTCTCACCTTAGCCTAACGACCTCTGGTTCCACAGCCTTCTCCAATGAGCGCTATCCTGAATTATTCCGTGACCCGTCTTCCCTTTGCGCTGAGGGGCAGTATTATAACTTTATAACTTTAAAAACAGCGTATGTTTCTCATCTTTGTAAACTCAATAATAGGTGATTTTGCTTGGTCCTGGGAGCCAAGGGGGATGCGTTTGTAATTGAAAGCTGGGAGGTGAGAGGGAGAGAAGAGAGCCCCCTGGGGCTGCAGGTGCCTTTGTGTCTGTGTTTCTTATGTACGGGGAGCGGTTTCCAATTTGCCGTTTGTCCCCGTGACGTACCTGTTCTCTCCAGAACTGTCCCAAGTGGAAAGCCAGTGCTCTCGAGCCCCGAACCCCAACGTCAGAACGTTCAATCCTTTCTTCTTTTCTTCCGTCACTACAGGAAAAAACCCCGAATGTTTTCGAAGAATTAAGAATTACTCCTGAGACTAATTTCAAGCGCAGTATCGGCTCCGTCAGAGCGCCAAAAATAATTCCGTCTGTCCATTTTTTCGCCCTGTGAGTGCATTCATTTGGAATTTGAAAGTACAAAAATATTATGGAAGTCAATGGGAAGCCCCATAAACGTAGCTCCGTGCATGTTTGTGCGTGTACGGGTGAGTGAGAGAGTGACAGCATGAGTTTAGAGGGCGAAATGTGTTCCTGTTTTTGACTCCGCCAATGCCCTTTTGATTTACATCTGTGCCCAACGTCGTGACCTCACATTCGCAAAGAAAGGTTATAATTATCATAATTTAGTGTGTTTTTGCCAGAAAAGTAGGATTACAAGTCCGTGAGCCTACAGCTTACGGGTGGAAGAAAAGGAGGAAATTCCTGAGATTGCTGTAGGAGTTTGGATGAGGCAGATTTGTGAAAAGCGCAGCGCTGTGCAGACTAACACGTGGGACGTGCTTTCACATGAAGCGGTGCGCCCTTGCAGCAGGGGCTGGCGCTCTGAGTGCACTGCAGACCTTATACAGACGGGACCTGATTGCGGGCTGGCGCTGTCTTTTGCATGCCTGCCCGCCACCTGACCGCGTTTGTGCGCGCGCCACCCGTTCATCCGACGCCGTGTGGCCAGATTGCGCTCGCCGCGTGCGCGTCCGCATTGGCGTGTGTGCGCGTTCACGCGTGTGCGTGTGTGTTCAGGTGTTCCGCGTGGCCAGCGTGTGCCTGGGCAGTCCCCCTGAGACCATCTGCTGGGAGTACAGAGACAAGGACAAGAACTTCCACCGAATGGGCCCTCTCACACCCGTGGAGTTCTACAGGGAGCATGTGAAGCCTCTCTACAACATCCAGGAAAAGGTAGGGCTCGCTCAAAACGCCACGGTAACAGGCCTGGCTCCTGCCTTCCTCTGTGCACCCTCAGTGTGGCTGGATTTGAGCCGACTCTGAATGTCCCTCCGTGCCCACCGTAGATCTGCCTGGTGAATGACCCCAGGCCCCAGAACCCCTATGGGAAGATGTACAGCGTGGAGTTCCTGGGGAACATGGTGGGCGGCCGCAGCACGCTTTACAACAACCAGCCCATACAGCTGCTGAAGCAGGCTGCAGCCAACTCCATCAAGGAAGGAGAGGTGTGTATGTGTGTGTGTGTGTGTGCGTGCATATGCACGTGTTAATTTGTCTGTGTGTGTGCAGGTGTGTTCGTGAGCTTGTGTTTGTGTGGGCGTTCATATGGGTGTGTGTATGTATGTGTTTTTGTGTATTTTTTTGTGTTCATGTCTGTGTGTCTCCTCATTGTTTGTGTACACGTGCGGTGCGTACGTGCGGTTAGGGGGAGTCCCAGACTCCCAGAATAAGCGCTACGTGTCACCTGTGGTTTTGTCAGGCCGCTCTGTCGTCGTCTCTTTAACTCCTCACGTAATTTTGTTTGAAGTGAGGCCGTGTCGACGGTGTGTGTGTGTGTGACGCGTGTTCACTCCTGCAGGCAGTGTGGTTCGGCTGTGACGTGGGGAAGCACTTTCACGGCAAACTGGGCATCAATGACATGAATGTGTGAGTATTCATCAGTCATTACCTTTTATGAGCCAATCTGATATCTGTCCCAGTCTCAAAAACAGATTTTTTAAATATTATTTTTGAGCAGATAGGCTTTTCATCTGCTTTTAGCTTCACCTCTCCTGTGTGTGTTCCTGCATTTTATTGTCTGAGTACATTGTCTGTGAGTCCTGTTTGCTCATCTGTCTGTAGCGCTTGTCAACATTCCTCTCGCTCTCACTCTCTGATTGGCTGTTCCCAGGTTTAACCACGAGCTGGTGTTCGGGATCTCTGTGAAGAATCTGTCAAAGGCAGAGAGGCTGATATATGGGGACTCCCTCATGACCCACGCCATGATCGTCACTGCCGTTACAGACAAGGTACTGAACACAAAGGGGGGGAGAGAGAGAGAGTAGGGGGGACCGAATAAGGGTCATGAACACCGAGCGAGACAGCCGTGGAGAGGGGGGACTGAACACATGATCAGGGTGCTGAAAACGGGGGGGAGGAGGACTGAACTCAGGGAAGCAGGGTAATGAACGGAGTGAGGATTTGGATTTGGCCTGCAAGAGACTCGGCTTCAGCCGCGTAGCAAGCTGGACCTCCCGCAGGCTCTTTTTCATTTCAGATATAAACTCACTTACTCTCTCAACAAGGAGGAACCTTCTCTTGTTTCCTTTTAAAAATTGCTGTCCTCTTCCCCCATAATAAGAGGCACTGGCTGTCTGCATGTGTTTGACCTTAGCAGCTGGACAGTGTGTACTGTGTACATAAGGGCTAAAGACCTATTTTGAGCAGTACGGAGCCACTTCTGATTTTTTTTCTCCACAATTTGGTAGCCATTTGTACCCCATGTTATTCAATTCCCAGTGTAGAACCGCTTGAAAATTCGCCACTCCACAACCCCGCCAGCAGCTGGTAGGAGGGAGGGCTCTACGTCCTCTTCATGGCGCGACTCCTCGAGCCCCTAACCGCGATTCAAACTCGCCCGGGACCACTTGTGCACGACTATTCTCACCGAGTCTGTTCAGTGCCACTTCCAGGTCAACACTGCAGTATTCCCAGAAAGGGACAGTTAGTCCAGTACCACTTCCAGGTCAATACTGTGGCGTTCTCAGAAAGGGACAGTTAGCCCTGTACCACTTCCAGGTCAACACCGCAGTGTTCTCAGAAAGGGACAGTTAGTCCAGTACCACTTCCAGGTCAACACTGCAGTGTTCTCAGAAAGGGACAGTTAGTCCAGTACCACTTCCAGGTCAACACCGCGGTGCCGTCCAGGGTGAGGAAAAGGTAGAGCAGGGGGAAGGACTTTGCTGCTTTAAATGGGTAGCCTTCAATCACTCTAATCATTCGGTCTTTATTTGTGTTTAGCAATTTATTTTTATTGCAATTCATAGAAACGGAGTCCCCCAACTGAGCAAATTTCTGACAAACTGAAAAATGATTCCCCGACAACTTCAAGGGGCATTGAAGCTGAAGTGGAAAACAGTGCAATGTTCTCCAGTGCTGTTCACATATTGGGTTATCCGTTCTGATCGGTCTTTCCGTGTCCCACGAGTCACAGTCCGGTAGCAGAACTTTTTTTTTTTTTTATTACTTTATTGCAGGTTCATATCATACATGTAGTTCATTTCATCCGTCTTATCTTACAAGTTTTCTTCACTTGTTTAATTCATCCTGCATCATTTTTATAGATTTTTTAAATACCTATACAAACGAAAATTAATCAAAAAAAATCAAAAAAACAAATTTTGTAATAAAAATAATACAAATATATATATAATAGAAAAGGGGGGGGGAGGGGGGGGGAAAGAAAGGGGGGGTAGAGATAGCTTTCCTGTATAATTCCTAAATCTACTTTTACACTTCATGTATTTCTTGATCGTCCGCAACACTTGGCGGTAGCACTGTCCATTTGTCCATCAGCACAATCTGTGTGTACGGTACGCCCCAATAGCGCGAAAGTGGCTAATATACTATAGGCACACTGAGGGAGTTAACATTATTCGATTTAGTTTCTTCCAAATCCATTCTAGACCTCTTCCACGGAGGTACAATGAACAAGGTGCCATTTACAGTGTCTTCACATGGCTGCTCAGGGAAATTTCATGGACAATATCTAATATTTGGGCTGTAGGTAAGTAATAGTTGTTTAAGGACAAACAAACAAATTTACAGTGTCTTCACATGGCTGCTCGGGGAAATTTCATGGACAATATCTAATATTTGGGCTGTAGGTAAGTAATAGTTGTTTAAGAAGGGCTTAAACACCCCAGACCGGAGGTTAGCACAGCTCAGCCTGCCGCTGCTATGTTTGCTCTTCTTGTCCATAGGAACACACAGTTTCGGGCAGCAGCACCCTGTTTATTTTCTTATACAGGCAAGCTTGAAACCTCACACCTTGGGGAAAGCGTTTGTACAGCTGTAGGTCCGGCGGACCGGCCGGGCTTGGGCGGGGGCGGGCCCAAATGCACGCAGCACTCCACGCGTGGGCTGGGCGCGAGGCCTGTCCACAGCGCTGCGCTGTGCTGCTGGCTTCAGCTGACACTGATACTTTGTCTCATTCTGTTCTCCTCTTTCTCCCTCAATCACTTTACCCCTCTTCCTCCTTCTCGCTCATCCTTGCCCTTTTTTCTCTCCCTCGCTTCCATTTCTCCCTCTCGTCTTCTCCCTCCCTCTCCCCTTTTCCCTCTTCTCTTCCTCCCTCTTTTCTTGTCCTCTCCCTCTCATGCTCTTGTTCCTTTTTCTCACCCTCAGGATGGGAAAGAAGGAGAATACGAGAAGTGGAGAGTGGAGAACTCCTGGGGAGACGACCGTGGGAACAAAGGTGAGCTCAGTAAAAGGAGAAGTGGAGATCCTGCTCCCTGAGACCCAGGGAGCTCGGCCTCACTGTGCTCATGTGGGGCTCATTTCCCTCTCTTCACCTGCACTGGCAGCTTGGAATGCTCTAGAGAATAATGAAAAAAAATAACCACTCTCCTGCTCTGCTCCCAAAAACAATCTCATTCACAGAGAGTAGCCACAGCATTGTTCTCTTATGAGTCTCTAATTGACCTCATGGGAGAATGGAGATTAGGAGTGTTTTTTTTTTTTAAGTTCGTCTGTTGATGTTTCTGTGTCTCTTGAATCGTGTCTCTGTGTATGTTTGTGTGTTTTTTTAAGTTATTCAGCCCCCGGAGAGTTCAAGTTAAGGTCCTGGCTTGACTGAACCACTCCTGCTCCAGAATTTGCCCAAAAAATGTCAATTAAAATAAATAAATGTAGCAGTCAGGAGTAGTAAGTAAGCAGGGAGTTTCAACTGTTTGAATTCCGGCGCAGCGGAAAGAGAGAAGCGCATGCAAGCGTGCTGCAAGTTTGTGCTCGTCTCATTTTATATCTGTTTCAACCTTATCTCCTGGGGAGTGGGGTACAATGAGCCTGAACCAACCAAGCATGGTCTCGAACCAGAACAAGCGTATATAGGCCGTTCCAGTGGGGAATGTAACTGGGTGTATTTCGGGGCGAGTGGCTGACTGCGGCCCTGCAGCCCAGCATCTGTTGACTGTGGCCCCAGACCTAGTCACCCGTGAAAGACACACAAAGCATTCTTCCCTGGTTAAATCCTGTACTGTTAATCTGCAGTTAGACAAAGAGGAACGATAACAAATCCCTCAGCCTCACGTGTTTTCTGCGAATCGAAAACCAAGGGCGTCGTTTGCGCAATCGGATCCAGGGCAAATAAAATCTAGTTTAATCACCGTATTACTAATATACACGGAGACTATAATTATTCAAAGAATATAATTATTAGGCGTGTTCTGTGGATTAAAATGTCCTGCGTGCGCGCGTGGCTCGCTGCCAGTGGGGAGGAAAAAAGTGGAAAAACAACAAACAGGAAGGCAAGAAACTCCCCAGAGAATGGAATTGTGTGTTGTGAGAAAACGGCTTGCTGTATGAGGCATGTCCAGATGCTTTCACGCCATTGTGTTACAGTTACATTTAGTAGACACTTATCTTGACTGGGGAACGCCTTAATTACCATTACCTTGCCCAGGGCTACAGTGGCAGCGCCCCACCTTCAAATGAAACCGGCAACATCTGAGTCGAGAGCCCAGTTCCTTCTCCACACTTACGAGAGTTGCTCTTTTGCTAAACAACTAGACTTCACTGCCGCCTTGAAGCAGGTAGCAAAAGCACTTGTTAATACAAGCTGATAGAATCATTTTGAGAATGTTCTTACCCCACGGCATGATACCAAGTAATTTCCCCGCAGCTGAAATTCTTCCCGCAGCCCTAACTGTCTGCAGGATAACTGTCGCGTTAAGCAGCATAAAATATGTATTCGCCCGGTGGTTCCCAAACATATCCATCTCATGAACCACTTCATAAGCAAATCTTTGTGACTCTACCTCTTTTTTTTCCATTTATATCACATTCTCTTATGACCCACCATTGGGTACCAACTCGCAGTTTGGAATCCCCAAAAGACATCTCCTCAGAGAGAAGGGCTTAGCAAGTCTCACAGGTCTCGGTTTCGTCTTGGTGTCCACACACTTGTTTGATCAAAAAGATTAAATGTACGCTATGTACATATTTGTAAGTACATTGCTAAAAAAATGATGAACTTTGAGCTCATGCTATTCTGGCAGTCCGTAGCTGAATCTCGGTGAGGTGTGTGAGTGAACGCACCCCAAAGGCAGTAGAACATAAAGAATTATGAACTGCTGCTCATGTCATTTTAATGGAATCAACGGACTGCCATTGTTTTAAGGAAACTAGTTAATTTGGGCTTTTGCCGAAAAAACACTTAAGTGTTGCTTGTAGGCACCGGGTGACATCTCTTATGGAAATAGAATATACTGCAGTGAAAATATAATGATACATATATTTCACAGGAGTTTCATCTTTTGCAGTCAGACAGGGGCAATCATTTCTATATTGTACAAGTTTTGTGTAAACCCATGCAAGTGTTGCAAAGTCTTGACAATATATTTTACTTGAGTGTATTTTCAGTGTATTCCATTTCTGTGAGGTACACCATTTTAGTCTCACCATTACGGTCTTACAGGCAGCGACACAGCTTGATGTATGTTATCACGTATTGCCCAGGTGGATGTCACCGTAATGGTTCCCCTCTCCTCTCCACCACAGGTTATCTAATCATGACAGATGATTGGTTCTCAGAATACGTATACGAGGTTGTGGTGGACAAGAAGTTCGTCACCGACGAAGTCCTGGATGTGATGAAACAGGAACCGGTTGTACTTCCTGCCTGGGACCCAATGGGAGCCCTCGCATAACCTCGGAAACAGAGGATGCCCTGCCTTGGTCTCAGCCCTGGTCTGTGTGACTCCGCCCCATCTCTCTCTGGGTTTACCCTTCCATAGGACCCCTGGACAATGGACTTTTCTACACAAATTTTTTTTTAAACTGGAATTGGTCTACCACTTTCCTTTTTTGTTGTCAGTCTCAATCTGTTGTTTCATGCATTCTTCTTTCTTGCAGTTATGTTATTCATTCAACAAGGCATAGTTTTCATTGTGCACTGCTTGTAAACAACATGGGCCTAACCACACACCCCCAAAAAAAAGGATGGTCATGGGTTCTGTAATCTGCGTCAGTATGGTTGGAGGTTTCAGTCACAAGATGGATAATTTTATTACAGCAGAATACACTAGCCTTTTTTCCATACGGTACACTACATGTCTCCTTGCTTTGGCGGGATCAAAGAGAGACAGGCAGCACCTAGTGCCAAGTGTGGCGTGGGTGAGTTTGTCATACACATAGAATGAGAGTGACCAGACGGGTTCTCCTCACTGTTATTATGCCGCCCATCTATTTGCCAGACCCACTTACCTAGAACGCCTTGCAAATCCTTCATGGAGAGATGTTCTATGCACAGAAGGCTCAAGAAGAACAATATAAGGTAGCCTACATAATAGCCAGTGACAGTGGCTAAGAAAATGAGCAGGAACAGTATATGGACCATATTAATTTTCGAACATATTCTTTAATTCGCTCGGGAAAACCTAGTTGCTGTCCTCCAGTGACGCCAGGTTTAAGGACAGTCCTACACAAGCCGAACGAACTGAACTTTCTTCCAATCTGTTATTTCTATATCTATGGCCCAAATGCTCCTTTTCACTCCTGGCACTCCGGCCAGCTCTGTGAGCTGTCCTTCATTGCGATTCTTCTCAATAAAGCCAAGTGGTCAAGCTCAACAATAGAGAGAGGTGTGTGCACATGTGTGCATTTGTATGTGTCCTCATGTTGAGTCAAGTCAGACGGGTAGGAGAGAAAATGCATATTAAAGTGGCATATACAGACCTCTGCAACTATTGTATGTAGTTTTTGGAGAAAAAGTATTATATAAAGCCCTTCAGTAATTTTTGTGCTTGGTTGTCTCGCTTCACTCTAGTGCGCCCCCTACTGCCGCGATGAAGTGCACACGTGCATTGCGTGGTGGCTTCTGTCACTGCTCATGTCTTAACGTTTCATTTATTTTTTTATTTTTGGTTTTAGTCGACCAGGTTGGCCACTGGATAATTTGTCTCCTTTATGGAGCGGCAAGCTTGAGTGGGGACTCCAGATTGCAAATTTGTATGATCAGAGGGTGAGCCTCAAAAAGCCTGATGTTCTACTGGTACCATGATTCACATCTAGGGGGCCTGTTTCACTCATCTTTCTCTGTCTGCCCTTGCCCCTCTCCCTACTTCATTCTTCTACTCTCCCCCTTCCTTTTTCTTCCACTCTTTCTGTTTTCCCTCTCCCATCCTCTCTCGACTCCCTCTTTCTTGAGGCGGCTCACTTCTAACGTAGCGTCCAGCTTGGACGCATCTTCCATTGATGTTTTTCCCATTCTTTTCTCAACTAGTTGTTCGAGCCCCGTGTACACAGATCCATTCTGTTTGATAACTTGAGCTTGGAAGCAAAGTCTCTGTCTCTCAGTCTGGTACTCTCGCTGTCAATTTAGCCCCTTCCCAAAAAAATGACCATCTCTAAAGCTGCTCAAGAGAAGCAGCTTCCCTGAGGCACTGTCAGTTGTGCTGCCTACGACTGGCCCGTGTAGCCGCGACGACACCGGAGACCAAGTGGTGCTGGGACAGAGATCAGAAAGAGGGAGGCAGATCTACGGCAATCGCTTCTTTCAAAACCAACAAGAGTTAAGCTGCGTTCATTGGCTTACATCTCCCAGAGAGGTTTACTGCTGAAAAGTGGAGGAGTTTGGGGGGGGGATTTGAAGTGCCTCAAGAGCAAGTGTGCAACAGGTTCCCAGGGACGTCGTCCAAGAGCATTTAATCTGTACGCCGTGTTTCTGATTGCAAAAAAACTGCCTAAAGAGCTTTTCTCCAAGCGCATCAAATGGCACGACTGTACGTTCACGTTCTTCTCCTCATCAGCTGGTATGAATGAGGGACTATCCTTCATGTCCCTTTACTTTTTGTTGTTTCTTCTCAAGTTTTTTTACCCTCCTCTGACAATTGAAGGAAAAATTCCTCCCCACTTATTTCAATCTGTTTGTCATTATACAGTATATGTTTATTGTGTGTGTAATTTTACCAAATATGGCTGGATTTGTTTTTCAAAGTTCTATATAGTACCACCTTAAAACTGTTGTGCTCAGGCAGACTACAATTTGGAACTGTTATAAAATTTACATCAAGCATTTTCACCAAAATGTCAGACCTCATAGGCAATAACTGCAATGAACTATGAGAGCTTGAGGCAAGGACACAATGGACAGAAATGGCTGCATGTACTCTTTCCAGGTAAAATTCAAAAGATGGGATCATTGTATTTATACACGAAATTGCTCGGTTCGCTATGTGCACGCGTATCGATGATTGATAATGACAGTTAGCCTCGAGTATGAATGCCAACTTACTTATACTTTTCATATAAAACAGGTCCCCAGTTCTTTCCACGAACGTCATCAGGAATGATTTGTTTAAATCTTGGGGACATTACATTGTCAAGCACAGTATTATATTGCTTGTATTGTGCTCTGGGCTTTTTGTATAGAAAGTAAAAGTCCTATTTTTCCCCTTCAACTTCTCAGAGAAAAGACAGCTTTTTGATAGATTTCCTGCACGCACGCACACACACGCGCACACACACACTATTTTTCTCCTCCCTTTTTTCTCTTCCTTCTCAGTCCCTGTTTTGTCTCCTGCCTCTCATTCTCCGTTTGATCCGTTTTAACCTTGAAGCAGAGACCAGCTGGAACATCTCAACGACTCCCGTGCCCTGGACTTCGCTGTGTGTGCGTGTGCGTGCGTGCACGTGCGTGTGTGTGTTTGTGTGCTGAATGTTGTTCCGTCTTTGCTCAGCTGTCAGATTGGCGCCTCCATTTCATGCTTTGGTGGAAATGTGCCTTTTAACCAAGGTGTTCCCACCCACAAGAAATAAAAGATAGTTTGTTCATTTAAAGGGTGGGGAGCAGGGGGAGGAACTGCAAGAAAGGCCAAACTAAATGGTGTGTGAGTGACGTATCCGTTTGATAAGACAGGAAGTTGTTATCACTTCCAGGCGAACCTGTCTTTCCCCCTCCCTTTCTTTACATAGATTTGTATTGCGTCTAACATGCCAAAGGAGTTTTATTTAAAATTTTTGAGTCAGGATTTTCTACCATTTCACTTCCTATATGGAACAGAACAGTCCTGGAAGGTTCCAGTTTCTACAGGTTTAACTCCAGTCCTGGAAGGTTGCAGTTTCTACAGGTTTAACTCCAGTCCTGGAAGGTTGCAGTTTCTACAGGTTTAACTCCAGTCCTGGAAGGTTGCAGTTTCTACAGGTTTAACTCCAGTCCTGGAAGGTTGCAGTTTCTACAGGTTTAACTCCAGTCCTGGAAGGTTGCAGTTTCTACAGGTTTAACTCCAGTCCTGGAAGGTTGCAGTTTCTACAGGTTTAACTCCAGTCCTGGAAGGTTGCAGTTTCTACAGGTTTAACTCCAGTCCTGGAGGGCTGCGGTTTCTGCAAGGCCGTATCCGAATCAACATACTTGCCTGCTATTGAGTATCCCAGTTGAGTATACTTTTTTTTAAAAGCTGGTAAGTACGTGACAATTCTGAAAATTGAGTGTGTAATATCCCCGGATGATATACTTATTTCTGCGTTTTTGCTGATAATAGTATGGAGGATATTTTTTGCATACTGCATGATACTAGTAACAGGACACAGTAGATAGGGCTCTGATTCGGACACAGCCCAGGTCTTTGCTGGTTTTCTTTCAATTAGGGCCTTGGATGCAAGTTATTTGGATTCTTTATACCAGGAATGTCTAATCCTATCCGAAAAGGGCTGATGTGGGTGCAGGGTTTTGTTTTAGCCCAGTACTACGACACCTGATTCAACTAATTGACTAATCATGGTCTTCAATGCAGACCTTGATAAGTAGAGTCAGGTTTCTTGGGCTGCATTTGGATCTGAATTGTATTATTTCTTCTTGTGATTCCTTTCCCTTGCTTCAAGGGGGGAATCCCCAGAATGCCAGGATGGAATATGGCAGCCACACCAAGTGGGATTCGGTTCCCACTTGGGTGCAATGCCCCACACGGAAAAAGCGGGCGGACACATTTTGCGAGGGCCATGCAGTTCCATTTTGGTTTGTTCCTTGTCTATCCTCCCTTGGAGAGCACCTGTTAAATCCACTTGTTTAACGTCACATTAGAAGCTCTAAGTTGAGCAGAATTGTCACGGAGACCTGTGCAGCCCTAAAATCTGTCCTATGTGCAGACTACTTGAAGGCAGAAATACCTTAAATTCCTCACAAAATGCTTTTTTAGTACTAGATTTGTTTTGATGCATACTAACATGACTGATGTGCAGATGCAGTGAGGTAGCCGCGCAATGACTGTAGAGTAATTGGGTCATGGTTCGGCTCACGCTTCACGAAAGCCGACCAAAATGTCTCACGTCAGAAATTCAGCCGATCGTCCGTCATGCATGTATTGTGTCCCAGAGCACAATACATGCATCTCTCCCCCTCTCACACTGCACGTCAAAGGACTGGGTTAAAAATTGGCTAAAATCACAGTGTATGTCCACCTTTAGACAATCGGTGAGTGAAATGAAGCACTTTGGTGTTGAAATATTCTAAAAACCAGCAGATACTGTGGCCCTCCAGGACCTGAGTTTGGGATCCCTACATTAAGAGTCGCGTAATAAGTACACAAATTATACAATGCGCTCATTGTTTTTAGTTTAACCTAGTGATTGTAACTCCTCCTAATCTTACAGGGGGGGGGGCGCTGTTTTACTGTGCTGGTTATTATGCGGTGAGAGGAACACTAGCACATTCTCCTTTTTACATAGTAAAATACTCCGTGTTAAGTAGACTCTGATGGAGCACATTTATTCCTGCTTCAACTCAAACTATTTTTACAGTTAAATGTAGACTGGAACTACTACTGTGTAACTATTACAAAATATTTAACAAGAACAAAAGGATGAGGCACACTTTCAACTGACTGAAAGGCAATGGGTACTCACTGCTCACATTCAACAACCTAAACCACCTCAGGAGTGGAATCCAATCTTTCTCCGTCCCTGTACCATCTTGATTAGGGTAGGAAATGCTGCTGCAAACGCAGACCACCCTTTTCATTAAGGCGCTCCGTCAACTGACACTTGGGAATGTAACATTTGGCACTCGGCTTATGAAAATTTTCATCATATCAGTCTAATGACTTGTTTTCCCTTCTGGTATCTGACATGGGACAACTTGGAACAGGAAGTGCTGGTCGGTCTCTCCCCTCTCTGTCGCCTGGGCCGGGGGGGCATACGTGCAGTTGAGGGTGGAATGCGCGTGTACGAAAGCCGTCCGCCTCTCCGGCAGTCAAACATAGCGGCGAATCAGAAGGGGCTATGCCACTTACATGGCAATGACCTGATCATCACATTGTATTCTAAGCCATGGCATTTGCCGCTGTGTTCTGGTCAGTGGGGAAGGGTTTGATCTGGAAGCCCCGGGCTGCTGTGGCTCTGGTTGCATCCAGTCACTTGTTTTTCTTAATGTTCAAATGTGGGTGGTTCCTTCTCTAGAAATAATCCTTCTCTGGGTTGGGTCTTGTGCTTTTTACGATGCTTTTTTAAAGTTTCCCCCACACTTAAAAACGCTTAAGCTTATGTCTACATTGATTCTACCACTACTGTAGACACCTTTTATTACACAAATAAGGCTGACAAACAGGATCTCGCACATTGCATAATGGAACGTTGAAATTGGCTTTAATTACCTTATATTGGTTTTCAGTTAATACGTATTTACATTGTGGGCACTCACATGTTTCTAGCAGTGACACTTTTTTTTTGCTTTGACTCTGTACTCCAGTGCATTGGATCTGAAATGTTTCTCCTGACTCATTTTCCTATTGAACTCAGGAAAAATAAGTCTGGAGAAACAAAAGTGATTAAAGTGATCCATCCATATCTACTGCATATCTGGCAGCAGAGTGATGGTTTAAGGCTTGTTTGATACCTCAGACACTTGATGACTTACAGCCATTCAGCCAACCATCCATACCGTTCCAGCATAATTTCCAGCTTAATCTTGTCCCACCCCCCAATTCCCATAGAGATCCATTCAAATGCAGATTTATAGTATCGCTTGTAAGATTACCGAAAAATAAGATATCAAGAGTCTTTTGATGATGTTGGGTCACGGACAACAGGAAGTCATGGCATGCAAAGGATATGCAACCAAATATTAAATATGATGACTTTATTTAAGTTTATCTTAAATTGTCCAATTACTTTTGATGCCCTAAAATTGGGGGACTATGTGTAAAAATGGCTGCAATTACTACACGGTTCACCCGATATGGATGTAAAAACCTTCAAATTAAAGCTGAAAGTCTGCACTTTAACCTCATAGTCACTGTTCCATTTCAAATCCAATGTGCTGGAGTACAGAGCCAAAATAACAAAAGAAAAGTGTCACTGTATGGCTCTGCTGGTACAAGAAAAAACATTCTGTACGCAAAACTGCAGAAGTGCAGAGAGCAGGCAGTTTGTGCACAACAGCATTGGTGCACAATGCACATGAGCCTTGCGCATAATACACAATTCCAGCTGCACAATACAGATGCTCAAAACTGTTAGAGATGCCATCAAGTGGCAGCTGTTGAAAGAACAAAGAAATATCTAATGAAGATTGGATACAGAGAAGGGGTGCATGTGTGGAAGGGGCAGTGGGTGACTTGGTGTGAAGTAATCAGTACTTTGAATCTGGGAAAGAGGAAAAAAGGGCAGAAAGGAAAGTACTTATGTACTTAAGCAGACTCAGTGCTCATGTCAAAGTCTTGGGTCTGAGTTCCTGGAAATGTGGAGTGGGAAGGGGGTGAGAGAAAGGGGACAAACCAAAGGTTGCCTGCTTGCTCCGCATATTTTTGTATTTTTTTAAAGAAGTGAGTTAAATAAGCAGGAGGGAAAAAAAGTGAGCAGCTCGCTAAAGTAAACAAGAGGGCTAAAGTGACGTAGCAGAAGGGAATGGGAAATGTATGTTCTGGTACCAGAGGGAGAGGAAGGAGAAGGGACAGAGGGAGCCGTAAGTGAAGCGGGACGTTGCTGAGGACCACCAGGAGAGATAGAGACTTCCCCCAAGGCTAACAACCTGCAAGGTAGGAGCGGCTGTTGCTTCGCGTATGGACACGCATTGTCCATTTGTCCATCTGCAGACACATGTTTGACTCCTAGCATGTTCCACTGGAGGGTTTGCCACTGCTCACATAGGCACAGCATCAGGAGGGATTTGGTGAGAAAATAGAGCAGAGGTCTGCCTTACTGCATGCATATTGCTCATCACAGTGTAGTGCACACAACACTCGGCTGTGCTATTTGTCTGACACGTGTTGTCACAGGTTGTATACAATTTGATAATTATGGGTTGATGAAAATGAGAAGGTGGACTTACCGTGCAGTGCTTATTGGAAGTTTGACTTTCGTTTACACTATTTCATTTTTTATTTGAAAGGCGTGTTTGATAAGACTAATTTTGGCCAACAGATACGAGTGTGTACCTCATGAAAGCTCACAAATTGCCTTTTTAGAATGCGGTCGTCTTCAAAGTAACAACGTTTGACCTGTCTTTCATGACGTTTTGGAATCTGTGAGTTACCGAATGTATCACGGGTTTACTTTTTTTTTTTTTTTTTAGTTGAACGAGTTTAACATTTGGTAGAAAATTTGGTTCGTTCATTGCATCCATTCTATATAATTTGTAAAACGTTCACATTGAATGCTGAAGCACAAGGAGCTGGATTAAATATGCCTGATCTTTATTAAACCTATGTATTCTTTGGGTCAAGGCTAAACTAAGTCGAAGCAATGCGGTTGACACTTTAACTCTTGTATAATGCGAAATATATATTTTAAGACAATACAGCTAATGCAACATAAATAAGTTTAATACAATAATCGAAATAAAGCGGTATTGTGTCAGCACAAAAACATTACACACTGCGACTTAAGGAAACTATGGGTAGGCTACTTACGGCAATTTGGCGACTTCGACGCGCTCACCTGCTTTTTGCGCCGTCTTAGATTTTCCACGGTTACTTTTGTTGTCTGGGTAAGACTGGTGTCGCAAGGTTCTCTTTAAACCCACTTATATCACGCGCAGTTCATAACGCAAAGATTCTCGTCTTGTTTTTTCTTCTACACCTCTCTCTTCTGTAATCCCCATTCACCAATTTCATTATTTGTGTTATATAATACTCCAGGTGTTCAATGTACCTCGAGGGGTATTGTGCGTGACTGGTGGTCATATAATCGTCTATGGAATTCTTCCCCCAACTTGTGCCGAGAGCTTCGACGTGATAATAGCATTAAATGCAAACTTCTCGTGTTTCGCCAGAAAATTGCAATTAAATACTGCAGTCCTTAGCGAATGGAACGATTGGTATTTAGCTTGAAAGTACTCTCTTTGAGTTAAGGTGATCGAGGTTGACCCTGACTGGGTCCAAGTAGCTCGCGCGCAGTTTGCTCAGACATTAAGAAAGGAATAGGCTGATGTGTTTCGTCGCTGAAATCGCCATACAGCGAGGTTTGCAGTAGAAGTCAGAAATAGTCTGTTTTTCTTAATCCTGAGACGACTTGTTTTCTCTTCAGAGTTCTTCAATTGTATTTTGAGAGAAAGACATGCCAAACTTAGAAATGGACAGCACACAGCTAGATAAAGCTTTGTGCAGATATTGTATTAGGGGGAGCTGATGGCTTTGTTCGGAATCCTGTCACTTTTTCTGTTACAGGTATTGATATAGCTGCGATGCCAAACGTGTTTGAATTTTAATTTCCATTGTCCGCATGCCCCATCCTTTAAATTATTCAAAGATAATTTTCAGTTCCAAACTGCCGATCATGCATGGTGACGGGCTTTGTAGCCTATTTCCTCTCCGGTCAGCAGGTGTCTGAAATAAACCTTTGCCAAACACCGGCGTGTAGTACAAGATAATCTATATCGTAATATCCTTATTTCTGTTTTTTTTTCTCCACAGTAGATAAGTAGAGGTTTCAATTTCTAATAAGTATTCTTAGTTTTGTCGGGTAAAGTAAAATTTCCTTCAGCATTAATGGAATATTTCTTAATTTGTAGTAATTATATTTCTGTGAAAGTGTATGCATACAAACAAATGTATTTACTGTAAATAGGAGTCTGTTTAATATAAATTAAATGCATACAATACAATTGGTTTACGTAAAAAATGTATTTTACACATTAATTACATTTCATAAAAATCCCTCATTACAACTACAGATATGTTGTGTTTTTTTGTAATTGGTGTAAACTCCAAACATCTAAATATTTGTATTAGTGGGTGTATGTTCTCAGTATTGTTTGAGTGAAAGCATTGAAAGCAAAAATAGATCCGAGTGAATTAAAAAAAATAAATAGGTGTGGAATTAAAACCTGTGGAAATGAAATTAACTTGAATTAGGGCATTATTTCAGATTTTTCTTTGTTTTTCTGCAGCTTGATACAAGTAATCTGGCTGCTTGAGCTCATCAGATGAAGAGGAGCTGTGAGCCAATCAGAGCAGGCAAGAACATTCCATCTTGACCTGCATCAGCCAATCATAGTGAAGAGGAACATTCCATCTTGACCTGTAAATTCCAACAAAGTATGGTTTCCCTTGGTCTTCTTCGCACTCCTGTTTGATCCCTTGATGAGCACCACAGCAGAGGACCAGTCCTATTGCTCACATCACATCCCCATCAGTCAACGTCGCTATGGAGATGAACCAGCCAATGGCAATCAGGAGAAACTATCCAGGAGAAATAGAGAGCAGGGAAGAGTCAAAGAAGAATGGTAGCCTTTTGGTGGCTGGTGGAATGGCAGATGGTATGGTGGCGATGCAGGAGAGGACAAGCTCTTCTCCCGAACAGGTTTCTGATGACTATCCCATGTCTTCGACCCAAACCCCAGCAGGGGGTGGCGTCAGTGGGGGGGAGAGGGACAGGGGGTGTGTCGGAGCATACCCCAGGACGCTGATGGTCCAGCAGACGAGTTTGGAGCAGCCCAGAGAGACATGGGATAAGAAAATGGATTTTTTGCTGTCCGTCATCGGATATGCCGTTGATCTTGGAAACGTCTGGCGCTTCCCTTATATCTGCTATCAGAATGGAGGAGGTGAGGCTCGGAGAGATGGGAAAAGAATGAGAGAAATGCAGGAATAGATCAGAGACTGGAAATTCAGCCCTGAGAAGAGGACACAGTGTAGGAATCCGAGGATATTTTTCACTGTCTTGATGATTTGAAAAAATGTAATAGCTTTGTCATAGCAAAGCAATAGCTGCAAAGAATGGAAAATATCACCAGGTTACATAACTGTGTAATCATGTCCTGGCTTTGCAATCAACAGCATTCAAGAAAATGCCTTGAATGATCCTGAAGCAGCACAGCGAGCCTTAGGGTGACAGACTGATATGGCCTGGCATCTCCTGCCTCCAGAAAATCTGTATCCTGTTCCTTGATTTAAATACATTGGCTCAGTGTGTCTATAGATGCACTTAATATACAGTGAAGGCCAAAAATATGCATTCCCCCCACCGTTTTATGTTATTGGACAAGCTAGTCTGCCGAAGCATTAGGCGCATTTATGAAAGGATTTCAGATGTTTTATGAGGTCTGCATGCCATAGGAAAGGAAGATTACAGTTAAGAGCGAGAGACAAATGCGGAACATGTTAGCACAGGTACGCAAGATAAAATCACAAGGCTAACCGCAGTCATGTGGGTTTACTATTCCCACTCTAAATCAGCAAATGTATGTTTTCTGTGCTTATGCATGTGCATGCTTACTGATGTCTTTGTGTCTCTTCATAAACCGTTTGTAGTGTGTGTGATGAGGGCAGTCAATAGGATTTGTACCCGCAAAGTACACATGCAAGTATGTATTCATATGTATATGTGTGTGTATGTATTCATACATGCATACACACACGTTTCTTTGGTGTAATTGGCATCATTGCCACTCAACAGTGTTCTTGCTTCTTTTTAAACAGCCAAATAGACATTTTGAGAATTTATATGTCAATGAACCAATAATCAGACTATAGTAGAAATGGGCTTTTTCAAGTCCCCAGTATGAAAACCGAACTGTAAACGAAATGTGTGTGGCTACAAATACATTAGTGCGGATTATCAGTTCAAACAGTGCAACTCTGCAACTATTTGGTCAAGGCTTAGAGTGGTTAATATTGATTTATGACTTACCAGATTGGTTTGGAAGCACAATGGACCGAGTGTACAGCAGCATTACTGAGGTTCCCTGTCTCCCCTCATCTTTCTTTTTCTCAAATCACCCCCCGCCCCAACTTCCGCCAATACCCCATCCCACCCCTGTCTCCAGGTGCATTTCTCCTACCCTACCTGTTGATGGCAGTGTTTGGGGGGGTCCCACTGTTCTACATGGAACTAGCATTGGGACAGTTTCACCGTAGCGGATGTATATCTGTCTGGAAGCACATCTGCCCCATCTTCAAGGGTGAGACAGAAGGGGCAATAGAATGAGGCAGAAATATGTGTGGTTTGGGTGTGTGTGTGTGTGTGTGTGCGTGCGTGCGTGTGTGTGCGCGCGTGTGCGTGCGTGTGTGTGTGTGTGCGCGCGTGTGTGTGTGTGTGCGTGTGTGTGTGCGTTTGGGGGTGGGAGGGTTAATGACTATGGATGCTAAATGAGTTGTACTTAAAATTGAGAAGCTTGCTGTCATCATGAAATGCAGTGGTGAATCCAGGGGCGGATTAAATGTGAGGTCTTTTATCGGCTCCAAGCCAACAACCTATCCTCACCAGAGGTCACAACTGAGCAAATGAAAATATATCTTTGTTTATGTAAAATATTTCACTTATGATGAGAAACGTCAACTCTATTACGCAAGTAGGGCTCATAGGAAGTTTCTGTTTTTTTAAACCTGGATGGCCAAGGTTTAACTTTTGGTCCAGTGACATACAGTATATTTTTCAGTTCATTATTCGTTAAAAAATTATTATTCATTATTTGTGGACCATTTTTTTATTTTCACATTGCCTGAAGTTATTGTCAACAAAAAAGAAACAAAGTTTATTGTTAACCCTGTTTCAATGAGCTAATTAGCTGTATACACCAATGACACTTAACTTCTATATTAGGCCATGGCAAAGTGTTTGATATCGCCACACAAGAATAGTCTACAGTTTTCATTCATGAGCTTTTCAAGAAATGCAGCAAAAATGACAGATTATATAAATTAATATTTACAGCAGATGTTGGTATGAATCAATAAATTGATATGGCCCACTTTTGCTTTTCACCTAATGCTATGTAGCTCTACCAAACAAATCTCTGAGCTATACTTTAGAAATATCAGGGTCATTCTCCATAGGCTATCTGAACTCCAGTACAGCTAGCAAGCTGCAGGTTACACATTTCTAAGTACATCCAGGCTTTGGCATATATTGCACTGTCTTGTTTAATTTGATTGTTTAGCTGGTTTAGGACAGCTCATAAAAATCCCATCCTGTGGGACGTGAGGGAAAAGGACACAGTTCAGAGGCGGACAGCTCTTTAAATATTGAGCCGCAATGTGACAATATGGACGTATCAGTGAGTGAGCGGCGTTCGGCTTCAGATGAAATTGCTGATGCTGGGACAGATAAGGCGGCTTCCAGAGCACCTCTGGGTTGTAGGTCCTAATCTTGAAAAACAAACAGATAAGAGTTTCATTTCTGAAATATAATAGAAACATTCAGAATGATAAAAAATAGGCAATTAGAAAATTTATATTGTGTACTGAAGTGATTGCTAGAAGAGAAGACCGCTTTTAACCAGTTATGGGTGACTACAATAATACCTTGAGAGCAGATCTCAGTTTGTTGAATAGCTTTTACTAGATATTTGTTCATTCACTTTTGATACATTGAAAAATATGGTGTGGTGATGTATCATATCTTAAAAATCTGTATTAAGCCATAAACTGAATTTTCATCTTAGAGTTAATGATCAGGCCTTACAAAAATTGAATATCTGCATTATATTTAAATAAACTGCATCAAGATATATCAATATCAGAAAACATATTGCAACTCTTCACAATATACAGTAGGTGGGAAATTATTGTCAATTTAAAAGCTTATTAAAAGCTTATTGGTGGACAATACATGTCATATTAACAAATTGATTGTGAACATATTGAACATTAACAAACCAAAACTTTACAACAAAGGGCACTATAGCACCTTTTGAACAAAGAAAGAAATCCCTCTTCCTTTCAGGCATCGGCTTTGCCATCTGTGTCATCGCTCTCTACATTGCCTTCTACTACAACACCATCATGGCCTGGGCATTGTACTACCTCCTGTCTTCATTCCGATCCACACTGCCCTGGATTAGCTGCACCAATCCCTGGAACACTCCTGACTGCACCCCCTACATGAACCAGTCCTGGTCCAACACCTCCACCTCTCCCAGTGAGGAGTTCTTCACGTAAGTGCGCCCTGACGCTCTTCATTGGGGCCAAGCTGAGGGAGGTCAAATAAAGCCAGGAAAAACAGTGCATTTCAATGCATTTTGGTACATCTACATCTTGGTGATCTAAGAGTACCAGCAGGGGGGCACTCTTCAATCTGGACCGCCAAATACAAATCCAATGCCCCACCATATTGATGGGGCACTGTAGACAGTACTGTCCTTTGGCTACTGTTAAATCTAGGTTCTGACTATGGTCACATGAAAGAAACCATGGCACGTCTGGTCAAATTGCATCTACATGTGACTAGCTAATCATCCCGCTATTGGCTGCACAATCCCTTGATTTCCCCACCCACATTGATTCTCCAGGTATCTCAATTGGGAATTAATTTCTCAGTTGACCGACCTACTTGGTTAAGTAAATGTATAATAAAAAATAAACCCTGAGATAAGGCAGGGTTGAAACTGTGTCCTTCGATCCACTCCTCAGCTTGGGGCATAGACATGATGTTGTCCTTTTCAAATAAATTATGTTTTCAAATTCAAACTGCTTAATTGGGAGGAAATGCATTCGTATTGCCAAAGAGTACAGCAGCAGATTTGACCATCTCCCTAACCCTCTCTCTTTCTGGAACCCCCAGACGGTACGTGTTACAGGTGCATCGATCCCCCGGGCTGCACCATCTGGGGGCGGTGAGCTGGCAGCTGGCCCTCTGCTTGCTCTTCATCTTCATCGTGGTTTACTTCAGCATCTGGAAGGGGGTGAAGACTTCAGGCAAGGTGAGTAGGAGTGAGTGGGGAGCAGAGGGGGCGGCAGACACAAAGCCAGAACGGGAGAGGAGAGATCAGAGAGGTTGTAGAGAGGAGCAGTAATGCTGCTAGTAAAACTGCACTAATGCCAAAAACTCTCAGAAGCATAAAAACGGGTACAGGTTTTTTTTTGTTTTTATCTTAATCCAAGTGTGTTCTAATTTAAAGTAAATGTTTCCTTTAAGAAAAATGTATCCTAATTGTATTAATTTAGTGCTTGCTGTGCTAGCTGTGTATTCCTTCATGCTGATCACTTGTTTTGTGTAACTACTCTTCAAATTTATTGTGATGTTCTGGTTGAGTGTGAGCCCAATTGAACTGACAGTTAATTTTCATGATCTGTATTGTCCCTGGCCATTTGTGCGCTGTACGCCACCCTGTAACAAAATCATACCGATCATAAACATGTTGATGTTGAATCTGTCTTCTGTATCAGGTGGTGTGGGTGACAGCCACCTTCCCCTACCTCATTCTGCTGGTGCTACTGGTTCGAGGCGCTACCCTCCCTGGAGCCTGGAAGGGTGTGGCTTTCTATCTTAAACCTGATTGGCGGAAGCTGCTCACCACCACGGTGAGGGGATTGTAGTGAACAGGCTAGCTGTTTTGTACTGAACAATGATGGGGGGAAAAAACTTCATAAAATGTATTTCACCCATTCTCACCAAAACATCTTTTTTAATATATTTTTTACTCTTCAATTATTCTTAGAAAATATATTTTGATAGATCAAAGTTTTGGCTATTAACCCCAGTGATTATATGTTCTCTTAAATAGTACTTTTTTGCAATTCCTAACATTCACACAAGACTCCCAAGCTAGTTTTGCTAAATAAAGCAAGTGTTTCAGCTTGAAAAAACTAATTATTAATGAATTAATTGTATTTAAATAATTTAATTGAATATAATATTGCTCATTTGAATAACGTGATTCAATTACTAAAGAGAATCCGTCAGCATAGGCATCAACTCCGTCAGATAAAACAATAGAGTTGACAAAATTGTATTTCACTGTATTGCTGTCGTGAGTAGCCATTTTATTTTTCTCAGTTTCTAAGAGGTCGCTTAATGCAAGTGAAAATACACATTTTTAAACCATAATTCCTGTTTTGTTTTGATTTAGACGGGAGATAGAGTTGACCTGTTATGTTTGAGACACTGCTGATTGCAATATCTAAAAAAAACCTAAATAAAATATTTTTTTTTTTTTTTTTTGATTTTTTTTTTTTTAAATCTTCTCTCAGCATGATTCTGCCACCTGGTAACCTGCCTAGATCCTGCCTTTGAAAGGATCAAGGTTTTTGCTGTTTTAATGTAATAGTAATCTAAAAAAGAAAGTTTGTTCTCTTGTTGTTGTTTTGTTTTTTTGCCTTTTTCATTTTTTTTTTTTATTTTTTTTTTTTTATTTTTAATATGGCTGCTTCTTCAAAAGAAAAAAAAAAAAAAAAAAACATAAATTAAGTCATTCCATCTGGACGACTCGTCCCCGAATGGTAAGTGATGTTTACTACAATATATATTTGGCTATGTGTAGTGTGTGTAGTTATTTATTTTTTAATCCTTTTTATTTACATAACACAACAGACAGACGTTATATTTAGTCAGTCAATCATCTATTATATTTTTTTTTTTGTGTGAAATGAACAAAAAAATATCATATATTCTGTATTTGGTTCAGTTTATTCTGTTTTCTGAAAAACTTGAAAATATGACTTAGGCGATTATTTTAAGAAGGTGACGATATTTAAATTCCTGAAAAAATAGAAAACTTACCAGAGGACAAGTAACCTTGCTGCCTTCTGTGAGACTACGGAGTGAGACAGGGGTCCTTAGGTTTATGGCTAAACTACGGAGTGAGACAGGGGTCCTTAGGTTTATGACTAAACTACGGAGTGAGACAGGGGTCCTTAGGTTTATGACTAAACTACGGAGTGAGACAGGGGTCCTTAGGTTTATGACTAAAGCTTTTTATGACTAAACAAATTACATTTTTATGGAAATCTGATGGTGTTGACAGAAATCTGGGACACAACTTTCAAGGGGCAACGTTTTCATAAAAATTATATTTAAAAACAAAGAGGATTACATTTTACATGTTATCAGTAGGAATTGTTAGTTTTTGGATTTTAAGGGGTTTAAACACATTTTCTAACTGTTTGAAATAGTGAATCTTTTTCTGTTTCTGTAGTTGTTACTAGTTACATTTTTCCTGTTTGCTTTTTTTCATTATTCGGTCGACCAATAAAAAAAAAGGGCATCCCTGATCGAGAAAGCTTTCCACAAGTTTATCAGCAATCTTCCACAATAGAGATGCAAATGGCCAAGTAATGGCGCACAAACTGACGAGCAAGGAAATGTGGCATTGAATGGACAGCATTGTTTTGTTAAACGGATATCTGCATAATCCAAACGCCTCTCTACTTCTTTAAGGTTTGGGTAGATGCAGCCGCACAGATTTTTTTTTCCCTGGGCCCAGGATTTGGAGTACTGCTGGCCTTGTCCAGCTACAATCCCTTCCACAACAACTGCTACAGGTGGGAGCAATTCCACTGACCAAGGACATCAAAGCACGCTGTCCCATTGCAATTACGTCACATCGAACATAATTCTAATGACTTAATGCTGTGCCTTCCCATTTTAATTACATAACTGCATTCATTCAAATCAGTAAAGGAGCAAAACATTCAAACCTTATGAAGTGGCCTTGTTTTCCAGCCATGTGGTAATGGTAATGTTATTTTGAGACAAGGTTGGGTCCTGTGTAACACAAAAAGAAATACAAGAAAATAAAATGTATTCACAAAAAAGAAACTCGCTCTGACACACATTCTTTTATGTTTTTCTGTCTGGCTCTTCAGGGACGCCTTAGTGACCAGCTCCATCAACTGTCTGACCAGTTTCCTGTCTGGATTTGTCATCTTTTCTGTGCTGGGCTACATGGCTGAGATGAGGCAGCAGGGTGTAGAGACCGTGGCAAAAAATGCAGGTCGGCAGCACACCTCCAATTCACATACCAAAATTGAATGTGGAGAAATTTACCACTGTATGGAATGTCTTGCTGAAAAGGTTTGTCGTGTGTGCGAGTGCAGACACACAAACTTGCAGTGTGAAGTATAAGTTTAATAAGCTTTATAAGCTTGTGCACGTAAAGAAGCGAAAGAGAAAGACAATGCTAATAGAGCTACAAGATCATCCTGTGCAGGAGAGTTACAAGGCTTTACAGGCTACCTTCTAAAAATCTGAAGGTACGTTCACATTAGCATGCGTATAAGCAGCTGGTTGTACCCATTTTCAGTGGGTGCGTCCCAATATTCTTCGCTCCTCTCCTTCTTTTCGCCACTCATCTCCTACCCGGAAGTATGCAAAACTGCCTGTATCTTTCAAGTACAAGTAGTTGTATGTATACAATGTACCTGACATTGCGGTTTGCGTCGAGACATTAAATAATATGTAATCGGCAACATTAGATTTGGACACAAAGATCGGTTTGTGGGGCATGGAGGAGAGGAGGGAGTAGTGGAGGAAAGGAGGATGCATTTTTTGAGTATTGGGACGCACCCAGTGGGTGGCGTACAGCTCCCTACTAAACCAAGAAACGGTGAAAGCGGGCAGAACAATGGGATTTTTTCCCATTTTGATCGTTTGGTTGGAGTATATTTTTACTACCAGGCCTACAATACAGTCCAAAGTATTTGGACAGTAACATATTTTTTGTTGTTGTTTTGGTCCTGTACTCCAGCATAATTGAATTGGAAATGGAACAGTGCCTATGAGGTTAAGTTCAGACTTTCAACTTTAATTTGAGGGTTTTTACATCCATATCAGGTGAACTATGTAGCAATTGTAACCCTTTTTATACATAGTCCCTCCATTTTAGGGGAGCAAAAGTAATTGGATAAGTTAATATAAACCTAAATAAAGTCATCATATTTAATATTTGGTAGCAGTTGTTTTGCAATAAATAACTGCCTGAAGTCTGTGACCCATAGACATCACCAGACGCTTGGTATCTTCCCTGGTGATGCTCTGTACTGCAGCCATCTTCAGTTCTTGCTTGTTTCAGGGGCCTTTTTGCCTTCAGCAAGTGAAACGCATGCTCAATTGGATTGAGGTCAGTTATTGACTTGGCCAGTCAAAAAAAAAAAAAAAAAATTATGATAATAATTCCACTTTTTGCCCCTAAAAAACTCATTGGTTGCTTTGGCTGTATGTTTGGGATCATTCTCCTGCTGCATGGTGAAGTGCCTTCCAATGATTTTTGATGCATTTGCTTGAATGTGAGAAGACGAGATGTTTCTGTATATTCAGCATTAATCCTGATGCTGCAGTCAGCAGTGACATCATCAATAAACACAAGTGAGCCAGTTCCAGTGGAAGCCATACATGCCCAAACCATAACACCACCACCACCACGTTTGACAGATGAGGTGCTATGCTTTGGATCATGAGCTGTTCCTTTTTTATCCACACTTTCCTCTTTCTATCACTCTGGTGCAGATTGATATTGATCTTATAACACTCTCCATAACACTTCAGGTTTTTATTGTACTTTTTTGTAAACTGTAACCTGGGCATTCTGTTCTTGTGGCTTACCAGGGGTTTGCATCTTGTGGGGAACCCTCTGAGATTATACTGGTGTAGTCTTCTCCAGACCTTTTGTTAGCTCTCTTATGCATGAAGTATTGATGAAATGAAACAGAACAGCCGAAGAAACAGTTGAGCAGCCAATTGTCCAATTACTTTTGGTCCCCTAAAATGGGGGGGTTGCGGTGGGGGGGGGGGCGCTATGTATTAAAAGGGCTACAATTGCTACACGGTTCACCCGGTATGGATGTAAACACCTCTGAAAGTCTGCACTTTAACCTCACTGTTCCATTTCAAATCCAATGTGCTGGAGTACAGAGCCAAACAACAAAAATGTGTCACTGTCCAAATACTTTTGGACTGCATTATATATATATATTTTATGATACTTTAAAAATACATTAAAGCAATACTTACGTATGAATACTTATGCACTTGAAATATTTTAATTTTAGATTTTCACTTTGTCATTATGGGTTATTGAGTGTAGATTGATGGGCAAAAATGGCAATTTTATCTATTTAAAATGAAATCTACAGCACAATAAAGTGTGCCAAAAGTTAAGGGCTATGAATACTTTCGAGCACCACTGTATATATACAGTGCCCTCCATTATTATTGGCACCCCTGGTAAAGATGAGTAAAAATGGTTATAAAAAAATTGAACGTTTGGTGGATTAACTTAATCTCACACTGAAAAAATTTGAAAAATCCAACCTGAAATTAATTTATTATGAGAAAAAGAAATCCCTCATCAAGAAACAATTATTTTTAACAAAACCACATGTGCCACAATTATTGGCACCACTGCATTTATACATAGAATAAAGTAATCATTTTTAATATTTGGTCGCATATCCTTTGCACGCCTCTTGATATCTTATTTTCTGGTACTACATTACATTATAGACATTTAGCAGACGCTCTTATCCAGAGCGACGTACATAGTGCATTTCCGAACTAGTAACAAGTGCGTTAAAACAATCCTAAAAAGGCAAACACGAATCTAAGCACTAGGCGCAGTCAGTATGATTGGGTTTTTATTTAATTTTTTGGGGGGGGAAACTACACAATTCTGATAACAATAGTCACAAGGAGGTAGGGAGGGGTGGAGAGAGGTGCAGCTTGAAGAGGTGAGTCTTCAATCTGCGCTTGAAAGCGGTCAGACTTTCTGCTGTTCTGACCTCCACGGGGAGCTCATTCCACCACCGTGGGGCCAGGACAGACAGACGTTGAGACCGGGTGCTAGTATGAAGAGGGGGGGGGGGGTACCAGTCGTCCCAAGGAGGTGGAACGCAGAGATCTGGCAGGTGTGTAGGGTCTGATGAGCTTTTGGAGGTATGGGGGGGCAGATCCTCGGACTGCCTGGAAGGCGAGCACCAATGTTTTGAATTTGATGCGAGCCATCACCGGTAGCCAGTGGAGGTCGATGAGCAGGGGGGTGATATGGGAGTGTCGGGGGAGGTTGAAGACCAGGCGCGCTGCTGCGTTCTGGATAAGCTGAAGGGGTCTAATGGCCGATGCTGGCAAGCCAGCCAGGAGAGAGTTGCAATAGTCCAGGCGAGACAGCACCATCGCTTGGACCAGGAGCTGGGTTGAGTGGGTGGTGAGGAAGGGGCGGATTCTCCTGATGTTGTACAGGAAGAACCTGCATGCCCGGGATACCACTGCGATGTTCTCGGAGAGGGACAGCCTGTTGTCCATCACGACTCCGAGGTTCCTGGCACAGGCCGTTGGGGTCAGTGGAGTGTCTCCTAGGGAAATAGAAAGATTGAGAGGGGGAGAGGTTAGAGCAGGAATGTAGATGAGCTCAGTCTTGCCTGGATTGAGCTTGAGATGGTGGTTGTCCATCCAGCTCTGGATGTCTCTCAGGCAAGCGGAGATGCGGGCTGACACCTGAGTGTCAGAGGGTGCGAAGGAGAGAAAGAGTTGAGTATCGTCAGCATAGCAGTGGTAAGAAAGACCATGAGCAGTGATAACAGGGCCAAGGGATTTGGTGTAGGTGGAGAAGAGGAGGGGACCAAGGACTGAGCCCTGGGGGACTCCTGTGATAAGGGGACGGGGTGCCGATACTTTACCAGCCCAGGCAACCTGGGAGGAGCGTTCGGAGAGGTAGGACTTAATCCAGGCCAGGGCAGAGCCGCCGATCCCCGCTGCAGACAGGGACGACAGGAGGATGGAGTGATCTACGGTGTCGAAGGCGGCAGAGAGGTCTAGAAGTATTAGCACAGAGGAGAGGGAGGCTGCACCAGCTGCATGAAGCATCTCGCTGACGGAGAGGAGTGCGGTCTCCGTTGAGTGGCCAGGTTTGAAGCCGGACTGGTGGGGGTCTAGCAGGTTGTTCTGGGTAAGGAAAGACGACAGTTGGTTAGAAACAGCACGTTCAATCGTTTTGGAAAGAAAAGGAAGAAGAGATACCGGTCTGTAGTTTTGGATGTTGGAGGGGTCCAGCGTAGGTTTTTTAAGGATCGGGGTGATGTGGGCTCTCTTGAAGGATGAGGGGAAGCAGCCAGAGGTCAGGGAGGAGTTCACCAGGGAGGTCACAAACGGGAGGATATCTGGGGTGATTGCCTGGAGGAGAGATGAAGGGATAGGGTCGAGGGCACAAGTAGTGGGACGATGGGAGAGTAGGAGATGGGATACGTCGGTCTCAGAAAGGGGAGAAAAGGTGGAGAAGAGTACTCTTACAAGCAATACTATAACGTCTCTGCATTTGAATGGATCTCTATGGGAATTGGGGGGTGAAACCATATTCAGCTGTAAATTACGCAGGTACAGTATGGAACACATGGTTGGCTAAATGGCTGTAAGTTAGCAAGGGTCTGAGCTATCAAACGAGCCAAAAACCATCACTCTGTTGTCAGATATGGATTAGATGTGGATGGATCGCTGCAAGGGTTATTTCTCCGGATTTTCCTATAGAACTCTATGGGGGAAAAAGTCAGGAGAAGAAACCCTTAAAGTGATCCATCCATGTCTACTCCATATCTGGCCGTAGAGTGATGGTTTGGGGCTCGTTTGATACCTTAGACCCTTCATGACTTACAGCCATTTTGCCAGTCATGTGTGCCATACTGTACCAGCGTAATTTACAGCTCAATCTAGTCTCACCCCCCAATTCCCATAGAGATCAATTCAAATGCAGAGAGGTTATACTATCGTATAACGCTTGTAAGAGTACCAGAAAATAAGATATCAAGAGTCTTTTGTAGTTGGGTCACAGACATCAGGAAGTAACAGCATGCAACGGATATGTGAACAAATATGAAATATGATACTTTAAAAATATGTATAATGTTTCTGGAAAAAATGATTGGCAATGTTGGGGGTGTCTCGGAGGGATGACGAGTAGCACACGCAGGTTTGGTTCCAGAGAAGCGAGGAGAGATCATGGTGCAGTTTCAATCACTGAAGAGAGTGTGGATTGGATGAGATGTTTCTTCGTTGAGAAGCAGGTTGGAACTGAAGAGTATAGGGAGGGTATTTTGTCTGATTCTTCCATTGTTTCAGAGATAATGCTAAGTCAGCTGGGTGATGGGTTGTGGTATCCTGTGGAGGATGTTTTAAAAAAATTTGTGAGAACAAAGGGTCAAAGGAATGTTGACTTGGAAAACAAAATGTCCCTGATGGAAATTAATTTTATGGGTAAGTAAGGGCTGCTTCCAGTGTCGCAGAGGTCATGAACTTTGGGAAAAGAATGAGCCTCACAAAGTGGGCTGCAGAAGAGTGTAAGAAAGCTGCTTCCAATAACAAAAAATTATAATAGTTTGCAATGATAAATAAGTTTTTAGGTTTTTAGTTTTTGTTTAGTTTTTTTATGGAGGTTTTAAGCATATTCTTTAAATATTAACCGTGCCAAAGACATGGGCTAAATGCCAATGCTTACTGAGTTTGTAAAAACAGAAAAGTGTGTATTTTATTTTTTCAAGCAACTTACACCATTAATAAAGTTAATTGGGGGATGGAGGGGTTGGGTATGTTTTAAGTCATGTTATACATTTTTTTGAGCCTTAGCCATTAATCTCTTACCAGGATTTGGTGTAAAAATGTCATTGAAAAGTGGTGGGGTTAGAGAGGCCATTTTGGATCACTCCGGTTGTGTTGGAATGTTGAGAAAATCCAAATAAAAACTTGTTGTCAACAATATAGTGCTTACTACTATAGAGACAATGAGGGTGTTGAATGAGTTTAAGGATAACATTAGAGGGGTGGAGGGTGCAATTATTTGGCAAACTCAGATGGGCTTAGGACCAGAATTAAATTAGCTGCATAGAAATGTTGGTTATTTCCTTCAGGGGAAATCAAAAGGTGCATGTATGCAGGCGAGGTCTTTGGGTTTCCATGAAATGGGTGCATCCAGTTCCCTTTTCTTTTGAAATATTAAAAAAGGGTCGGGCAGACAAAACAAATGCATTACCTTCTCTCAACAAATGACCAGTTAACTTCTGGGGAAAGCATGAGATGGCTGTAGATATTTATTCATAACTCTACAGGGCAGAAAGTAACAGTGTGGAGCATGTAGTGGAGGTTACATGGACTCCCTGTGTTACCCCAGCATAACAACATGAGCTGGGCAACCCTGTGAATTTGAGCTCATTCGTGGCTGCAGTACAGCACTTGCACACTGGTGGTACTCCAGGTGTGAATGGCCTGCAATCTGATTTAATAAAACATTCTGGAACGACTTTGGAGCAGATTTTTACAAGGTGCTCTAGGTATGTTGAGACTGGATAATTAACTATTAGCTGCTATTGAGCAGTGTTGACTTTGCGATCAAAAATGGGAGACTTGGCTCACTTAAAGAACTGGAGGCCGATGACTCTTCTCTGCACAGATTACATAATTGACAACATTGATTAAAAAAATTATACATATATTATAGTCATACTACATACCAGGATGCTCTATTCGTGACAATATTGCAGGGTTGACTTTGGGATGATCTTGCTTGATCAAGACATTTGACTGGGAGTTTGTGATAATCTTTTTGTTTTATCACTCTTACTGTCTCAGTCTCACTCACCCTCTTACCCTGTCTTCCTCTTCCCCCCTTATTTTTCTCTCTTCCTGCCATCCTCTGTTTGTAGGCCCCAGCCTGCTCTTCATCACCTATGCAGAGGCCATCGCCAACATGCCCGCCTCCACCTTCTTCGCGATAATCTTCTTCCTAATGATCATCATGCTGGGGCTGGATAGCACGGTCAGTTTCCCTGCTAGAGCCTAACATCCCTCTGCACACACAGCTGCAGGGCCCAGATCAGCTCACATGCATCCTTTCAGTTTAAAGAAGTCTTATAAAGTCAATAAGTACTGCTCCTGGATAAGCTAACCCCAGCTCAGATCTCCATTTCACTCGAATAGTTAGAATTGGGTTAAACCCCAGGAAGCCTTGCCTGTTTGCACCTGAAAGCCCATTAAAACTATCAAGATGCAAATATTGATATTCATATTGCCTTTCTTATTTCAATGTTTTTTAATATGATAGGTTTAAAAAAAACTTGCTGATCAAGCTGAATTACCCTTCCCCCTCCCTTTCTTGCACGCCTAGCCCCGGCATAATATTTGTTATGGCTCTGTGAACATTTGTCATCAACTTGCTGTATCAACGGTTGTGTGTGGGTGTGCTCAGTTGTATCGGCTGCAGTGGGGAGAGCTGTCAACAGGAGCCAGTACACACATACGAGTGCATTGATGTTCTTTTGTGCTGCTGGCCTTATCACCTGTGACTTCATTAGTTCATGTTTGCCAACCACATGCCAGTTCTCGGGACTACCTGGGTGACAGCTTGCTGAAAAAAACCAGTGGCAATGACTGTGCTGAGCGTTTTACAATCTCGGGGAAATTGCTTAGTTTCTCTCCAAGCCTTCTCTGACATAATTTGTTTTGTTTTCTCCCTCCATCCATTTTCTGTGTTCATCATGTTCCTCATGTCCTTTCGGTTTTCTGGCCACTCATCTCTCTCTACTCCCCACTTCCTCACCATCTTTTTTTCTCATTTCTTCTCTCTATTTTGACTGATTTTTACCTCTCCTTTACCTCTCTTTTCTATTACCAATGGCTTTCCTTAATTTCTACCACTCCCCACTCTCTTCTTCTGACCTCTCCCCTTCTCCTCCCATCTGTCGTGCCTTTTCTTTCCCTCCCACCCAGTTCGCCGGTCTGGAGGGGGTGATCACTGCCATACTGGACGAATTCCCCCATGTTCTGGTGAAGCGGAGGGAGTGGTTTGTTCTGGGCCTGGTCTGTGTCTGTTATCTTGGCTCTCTCTCCACCCTGGCCTACGTAAGTCCCCCTGTTCTGTGATTGGTGCTGGACTACCTGAAAATCACATTCACCTTTTGAAGAAGGTGAAAAACCGGGAAATTTTACATGGGCAATGCAGATAAATAACTCTTGCATTATATTTGGCCTAATTAAGTACAATAAAATAATCAATATATGAAGTTTAGCTATTTCCAAAATGCAGTATCCACCATTTGAAAAAACTGACGCCTACTCATGACTGCTTATTGACAAGCGAAAACTCGGTAACTGATTGCACTAGAGCACATGAATGTTGCTAGCACACGCACAGGAAATAGAAGTTCATTATACCTTCTCCAAACGTGGAGAGCAAAATCATGTCAAGCAACGTGTATAAGAATTTTTAAAATGTAATGTAGACCTGTTGCTGACATTGTCAGGTTTTATTTTTTTAGTTAAATTTTTTTATTCAGTTTTGGGCATTCACTGCCGAAACCCTCGACATTTCAAAAAAGAGGGTAAAAATGTGTATGCATTTTTTTTTTGAGGGGGGGTATAGCCTAGTTTTTTTCCTTAAACACTGGCCGTTTGCCTGTAGTCCTAAAGCCTTTTTGTTGTGAACAGTTATTGCCGGTTTTAATACTTCTCATGGTTCTGGTAGGCCTAATAACCCTATAGTTTTTGTTTAGATGTCCGACGTTCCAAAGCAGCCATAATTTTGTGAAGAAAATATGTTGCATTTATTAATAAAACTTTGAAAAACAGTTTGTTATTGATATTCAAGAATATCAGCCAATAGTACACTAGTGGACAACGCCATGGTACTGAAAGATAGTTTAAAATGGCATATGGATGCCGGTAGCCTGTAAACCAATAAGTAGGGTCGCACATTTGATAATAGCGTACTAGAACGCCCCGGGTTTTTTAAACGGGAGTTCCCGTGAAACCTGGGAGCGAGGTGTTATAATCCCGGGTTTAAAAATATTTTTGGAAAAATATTAAACACTAGTGTGGTGAGCACACAAACAATAAAAGTCATATGGTAAACACGCAATAAAAGGCACATATGGTAGTGGTGGGTAAAATGCCCTAAAATGTTTTTGGTTACAAAATATGAGATGCCTCCCAAATGAATGTTTCTATAACTAAAATCAAAATGGTTACCTTGCAGGAGGCACACATTTATAAAGCATAGCCTACAAAAAAAGATGCAAGCAACCTGTGTTGCAGATGGAATGCATATATAAAAATGGATATTTTCAATAAATGTATTTGAAATATTGCCCATCCCTGTAGTAGACTAACATTTCTTCCATCCCCCCTTCCCCTGGTTACCAGGGAGGAGCGTATGTGGTGAAGCTGTTTGAGGAGTATGCCACTGGCCCAGCCGTAATCACCGTGGTACTGCTGGAGGTTATAGCAGTCTCCTGGTTCTATGGTAAATTCTGACTCTGTGAAACCTCTAGAGCCTCAATCATATCCTAAAGGGGTGTGGTGTGTGTGGGCTTTTGTTCCAACCAAGCATTTGCACACACACTTCTTTTTCTCTCAACAACCTAGAGGCTTTTTGCTAGGACCTTGATTAGTAGGATCAGGATCATCAGGATCATCTTGGTTGGATCAAAAGCCTGCACCCACACTGGCCCTAACTGGATAAGATTGAGGACCCCTGCTCTAGAGAATCTCTGCCCACTAAAATGAAGTTACATACATACAGTAGCGGTCAAATGTTTTTGTTCACCCACAATTTTCAAGCAAACAGAGATAACAAAATTTTTTAAATATATATATTTTTATTTTACAAAATAAAAAAAAAAAAAAAAAAAATTGTGTGCAGTTTGTATTGTTTTTTTTTTTTTGTCATTTGTTGTTTGGCCACCCCCCCCACCACCCCCCCCTCACCGTTACCTCTCGTGATTTTTGTGACAATGTCAGGATTACAGACAACATTAAAATCGTAAAATTAAAACAAAAAATGTAAAAAAAAAAAAAAAAAAAAAAAACAAAAAAACCTTTTCTGTTTTTGCAGATTTTTGTTTGTTGTTTGGTTTGTGTAGGCTTACACTGGTTAGTACATGCTATCTGGCTACCAGCTGGTAGGTAGTAGCAGTAAAAGCCTAAGTAGCCAGTTTGAGCTAATAATGTTTATACTACATATTAATGTTAGCAAGCATGCCATTCCTTCAAAGAACTAGCCGCCGAATATATAACGTTTTTTATAAATAATATTATATCATTAGCTACTCTATTTTTAGTTGTCTAATAATTCAGTTTGAAACAGCAGAAAGAACATCCCATCCATGAAACTCCCTGACCTACTACCTCATCTTATCTCCTTCAAATTTTTTCCGAAGATCTCACCACACCAGATTTTTTTATTTGTTGTTTGTTTTTGTTTTTTTTTTTGTTTTTTTTTTTTTATTTTTTTTCCCCCCCCCCCCCCCCCTGCGCCGCGTGGGTACGGGGGTCGCGTGAACTTGTGCTACGGGGCGGGTCAATCTCTCCCCAGTTGATTGTGGTCGCGATGTGATGGTTAAGTTACTGTTTTTTAAAAAAAAAAAATCGCGAGCGAATTGTTTTTTTAGAATGCAGAATTTGAGGGTATAAACACAGTGTATGTTGCTGGATTTCTCTCAGAACAGTTCTTTATATGATTGCTACCAACTAAGCATGACCGTTCCCCAACATTTTTCAAAATAAAAGTGACATACTGCAGCTTTAATAAAAATGGCCATGTTTTCTAGTAATAACTGCTGAGCATATATTTGTGGTATTTATTTTTAGAAGGGCAGTATGGTTATTAACAAGTCCACACGCACACTGCTGTAGAAGTTCCCACAGACGTGTTGCACTTGTGGATTGCTTCTCCTTGACATTTCTGTCCAATTCATCCCAAACTAGCCTATTATACTTTTCATGTTGGAAAATGGAAATAATTTGTTCACCTGTTTATTTAGCCAAAATATGACTTTTTCATGATTGCCAAAAGTAAAGTAAAATTTTTTTAAAACTTCTGACTATTCACTTATTGTGCCATTTCAGGTTAAAGTTAAACTGTTTAAATTACACTAAAAACAGAGAAGGGAAAACACAAGTAAAGTGTACTCAAAGTTTTTACCAGTTGTGTACGCACATACATACATACATACACACACACGTGCACTCACTCACACACACACACACACACACACACACACATACATACACAGCTAAATTCTCATTGTTAAGTCAACTCAGTTACTGTAATAACAATAGAATAATAATAATAATTCAATTATAATGTACCAAATCAAGGTGCTGTATGAAGAACAACTTTGTAGACTTTGTTTAATACATTGCTATATCATAGTACAACATGATGTACTGTATCTTACCCTCCATCCATTATATTGTGCTCTTTTTCCCCCTACCTCCTTCCCTCTCTCTCCCTCTCTCACTCTTTCTCTCCCCCCTCTCTCACTCTTTCTTTCTCTCCCTCCCTCTCTCTCGCTCTCTCTCTTTCTCTCTTTCTCTCCCCCTCCCTCTCTCTCTCTCTCTTTCTCTTTCTCTCCCCCCTCCCACACTCTTTCTCTCCCTCCCTCTCTCTCTTTCTCTCCCTCTCTCTTTTTGCAGGCATGCCTCGGTTTTGTAGTGACCTGCATATGATGCTTGGATTCTCCCCAGGCTGGTTCTGGAGGGTGTGTTGGGTGGCCATTTGTCCCACATTCCTAATGGTAAGGCACACTTATGGGGCTTGGGGCGGCGAGATGGGGAAACGTGCTGTCACAAGAACAAAGTGAAGGACAGATACAGAAACAAGGGACATATCATTATACCACAGCGTTCAAATAAATTTGCAATATATTCTCACATTATTCTGCAATTAAAATAATTATCCAGACCATTAATCAGAAAGCCTGTTGAGAAACTTGCAACTTCTCCAATATGCTTATTTTAGCTTTGCTGACTCCCACAAGCTTGGGCTGTGTGAGTGGTGTTCAAATCTTGTCACGCATCACATTGACTTTTAACCACAATTTTGTATTCCCGATTGCAGCCATTAGGCCTGCTGCAACATCCTCTTTAAAATTGGGATGGCGAAACAATCGCACAATCGCACAATCGCACAATCCAAAGATCTCCCCGGTCGGCCCTCGATACTTTCTCCCTCTGCCATCAGGCTACTGCAGCTCATATGGAATGCTGCTGCTCGGCTGATCTACGATCTCTCCCTAAATACTCCCCTGTTACCCCTTCCTCACTTCCCTCTGCTGGATGCACGCAACAGCCCTCATCACATTTAAAACCATTTAGGAGCTGGCCTAGTGGGACCGTAAAGGGCATGGCCCCTTCCTGTCTTAAATCATCAGGCTATATACCACAGGCTCCAGTCCTGGATGGCCGCAGTGCATGTTGGTTTCTGCTGTGGTCAGCACCTAAGGTTTTAATTTAAGTAATTTATTGGTTAGATTGTTTAATCTGAATATTTTCTACCATTTGTCTTGAAATTGGTTTTGACTGTATTGTGTTCATACTCTTTTTATTTAATTTTTTTCCCCCGTGAAGCCCAATGACTTCAAATGACTTATCTGAAAAGTTCTGTATAAATAGTTTATTTGCGTTATTAGGTTCACATGCCTTGTTTCCAAGGTAGAAACTGGTTTCAATTTTGAAAGGAAGCTGGAAACTAACACTGCAGCCCTCCAGGACTGGACTTTGAGGTCTCTGCTATACCCTATTATACCCTGGCTACACCTCTCTATTTCATCCCCAACTGCCACAGTACAGCATTTGTCCACTCCAGATTGGGCAGTAGGAGGCATTAATTGTGTGTTTCATGAGAGACACAGACAGATGCACTTATGGGAGTCCCACAAAATCACAATCTCTCATATTTGCCAGCATAGTTGTTATGCATAAAACCGTAGAGAGTGTATTACTGAGAACAGAAATATGTGGCCAGACATATGTATCTTTTTTTTGTGTGTAGAGATATGATCTGGTGACAAAATGTGTTTAAAGGTATTTCAGCATAGACAGATTTTTATAAGTGCACAAACATGACTGTGCTCAGTGTATCAGATAGTGTCTGGGTCCCTACCGAGATTATATCACCATTTCCTCCCAGTTCATAATTGCCAGTTTCCTGGCATTTCCTCCGGAAGTGAAACTGTTCAACTACCACTATCCACCATGGACCACCGCGATTGGCTACTGCATTGGACTCTCTTCCCTTATCTGTGTGCCAGCATACATGGTCTACTACCTTCTCTCCACCCCAGGGACACTGAAACAGGTGAGAGGCACAGCAGGGCAGAGCGAGGCAGGGAGGAGGGGGGGTCTCAGTCTGGACTCCAATGGAGGAACCGATATGATGGGGGAGATCAGCCCATCATAGATGTAGCCCACAGTGTGATATAGCAATGTAAAAAAGGCTGCTAAATATATATATATAATATAATATAATATATATATTTACAGGACAGTGACGCTGGCAAAATGCAACTGACACTTTTGATTGTGTCTGAGTGCAGCACTTCATTAGGAGTCGATGTAAAGTAAATGCAAAGAAAGAGACGGGGGAACAATGAAAAATGTTTGCAAAGTTGCAAAGGACAGTGAGAGAATGCCATAGGGTTACTGACACCTTCTTTGATCGTGGATGTACATGTGGATGTACATGTATGTGGACTGAACATTTTGCCATCTTGTCATTTCGCCTCTCTCTTCCTCTTGTTGTCTCATCTCTCCCTCTCTTTTCCCTCAGAGGCTTTTGAAAAGCATCACTCCAGAGCCCGGGGGTGAGAGGGCACACAGAAGTACAATCATCGCCAATGCTGTCTGATCCTGATGATAACAATGTCGCCCTCCTCTGGACACAAGGATGAACTGCAAGAAAGAGATTACCCACTGCCCCCTGCACAATTCTAGATTGATGCAAATGCTGTAACCAGGATTGCCAGACTGGGGGGGGGGGGGTTTCCCCCAAATTTATGGATTTGGAAAATTTTATGGAAGTCAATGATAGAAGGGGGATTATACAAGTTTACGTTGGGAGATTTTTTATATTTGAGGAAATTAAATCCCAGGTATCTGGCAAACACATCATTGTAGCGCACCATTCTCTCAGAGTAATTCTCTCCATAATGGTTGGTCCAGAACCACTGACAAAAAAATTGTGCTGCTTTGTTGTGCACTAATACTAACATCACCAATCTTATTTCCTATTATGCTAAGTCATGTTCTTACAATTTCCCTGCCATAACATCATCACTATTCACTCTATGAAAGTTTCCCATTTTTTCCAATCTTTTAAAGAGCAAAAAACATTCAGTTATACACACACAATGTACTTATACACAGGCAAACATTTTACAGGGAACAGAAATTTAATATATCAAAGATTGGAATATTTAGTCAGATGCATATCCCTAAAAAAAAGACTCTCAATGCCAGAAACCAGGCTGAGGAGGGTGCCATATTATTAATAATCAAGATTTCCATTTAATGTACGTTAATTATTATTATTATTATTATAGTACTGAAAAAGATTATGATGATAATAATGACAATGACCAGGACTGTTATTTTTCTTCTTAGTATTCAGCACTGTGTTTTTTATGATATGATCAATAATGTTTTAATTTCAAACAGACGTACTAGTATACCAGCACATATAAGCATACAAATGTATTTGTGTCTTTTCTGTAAGGGCATATATGTCTGTGAATTTGGTGTGTGACAGTCACAGAGAGCAAACACATAATTGAGCAAGCGGGTGGGTGTGAGGGAGAGAGAATAGGTGTCTGTCTGTCTGTCTGTCTGTGTGTGTGTGTGTGTGTGTGTGTGTGTGTGTGTGTGTGTGTGTGTGTGTGTGAGAGGGAGAGAGAGAGAGAGAGAGAGAGAGAGCGAGCTCAGTGTGTTATTATGTGCATTTCTGTGTTATACTGTATGTAGAGATATCTCTCCATACCAGCTGTTTATCTGTGTATTTCTCATAACAATATTATCCTGTGAAATAAAAAAAGTGAATACTTCAGCATTTCAAGTTTACAGTACCTATGATTTGTATATGCCTGAAAAAATGTATCTGTGTGGGAAAAATATACATACACATGATCATCTGTATTATAAGAGAAAATAAATAAAATGAGTGTGTAAAACAGATTTGTGCACTGTGGCTATTATTACAGAAAGTGTACTGCTTTTTAATGAAATGTATGGCTATGATATATAATGTTCTACCAGTATGGCTGCTGGTCTATGAACAGGGCGGTTTGTCCAATGTGGTGTCAGTGTCTGGACTCCACTGAGACCTGACAGCTCCAGCCAACATGGTGCGCACCCAGCATTCGAACTTCCTTTGGTCCTGAACATCCTTTGGCAGCAGTGAAGTGTTCACATGCAATTATGCATGCACGCTTCATTTAATAGTGTTTTCCACACGTTTGACCCCGACCTGCTGGGTATTTATGAATGTAGCGCTCTGTCTCCTGTTAGCCCAAGCCAACTCTCCGCTGTGAGGAAAGAGCATATCTTGGGAGAATGGCGTGTCCTTATCTTCAGCCATGGCCAGGCCTCAATGACAACACATTATTTTATTTACTTTACCAAAGACCACTTGCACATCAGGCAGAACAGGGGTTCACAGTTTGCTCCAAAATTGTAGTCTTCATGAGAGAGTTTATCATTTACAGCAGCATACAGTAACATGTAACTATAGCCCCTTTCACACAGGATAAAAACCGTGTGTAGCCGTCTTTTCTGTGTAAAAGGGCCTATTGTGTCCAGTTGAAGTGTGTACTTTAAAGAGATACTTCATGTTCACGTTCTAATTACTGTATATCAGCTTTTGTGTATGATTTTAATTGGCAAAAACTGCTTAAGTTATTTATTTAAAGTGCTTTTGACCACCAACTCTTTTCGAACGCCCTATATCTGAAACTTCTCTATATATCTGAAATATTCTTTATCACACACAAAAACTGTCAGGGCCGATTGAAAAAATACTCTAAAACTAACTTGGCATTTGGAATACAGCACCTTCAGTGTCCTCTATTGACATAAGTAGTCAAATAGCTAATGTCATTCCTGCTAACTAGCTGGAAACACATTGTATTCTGTCAACGGGGATTGCCAGAAATGACAGTGGTGCAGTAATCAAAATGTCAAATTAGGTACCATTGCCTGTTTTTTTAAGTACCATTACCCTTTACAGCCAAAGGCTCTTTAACAAATCAATTGTCAGTCTGGTTAATCTGTGTGCGCAGCGTGCTCACAATTCCACAAATGATCATACATGGAGTAGTAATTACTAAATGCTTTATAAATCAAAAAGGGGAGAAAATCGTTCAGTAAACTACCATAGGGAGCAGCTGGAGTTGTAGCGTATGGTGCTACAGCTTGACAAGGCCTGCGGCTCCAGAGCGTTACATTTCTGTCGGTTACCACAACCATAACAATAAGTAATCGTCCAAGAAAACGGTAGTCTTGACATGTGTCACAAGCAGACTAATTAAACGGTTATGCACAGGGAAGCAGATGCGCATTGACTGACGGCTCTGCACAAAGGTAGACGGAGACTAAAAATACGCGAGAAGAAGACCGGTGAATCGTACTGCAATTTCCAGCCAGACCACAGTCCAGAATGATAAAAAACCTTCCATTTCCTCTATATCGATTATCATCTAGGATCTATTTTAAACACCACAGCACATCCACTGCACTCTGTGCACCTCTACCACTGTATCTCTTCATCTCCATATCCCTTACATATCATTTTCCCCTTTGGAATGATCCCTTTCTCTCGCTCTCTTGCTATCTCCTCCTGTTTGCACCCCCCCCCCCACGTGTTTTAGATTGTTTTCTCCAACTTTCCTTTCTTTAACCATTTACCGATATTTACTCTTACTCTTGCCTCTCTTCTTTTTCATACCTATATCTGTCCCTTTGCTATCTAATTGGTACTTTATATGGCCTGTATGTCCCATTTTCCTATACACAACATAACCTGTATGTGTTTTAAGTATACAGGACTGATAAATGGGATGTAAAGACAGCCATATATGATGCTTATGAATTCACTCCTATTTCTTTCTTTAGTAGTATGGCTGATCACCATCAGGTGTTAAAGGTGAGTCTAAAGACTCGGCAACATACTTGTTAGTTCAAGTCAGTCTTATTTGGATAATGCTTTTGGCCACAAAACTCCATATTTATTAAAAAATGTAAATAAATAAATAAAAAAAGGAAATTGGAAAAGATTTGGCTTGAGCTGCCAAAAATCTGTGAGAAGACACAACAGTCTTGAGTGGGAAGTAAAAAAACACTCAAACAGTGTTGAGAAAATAGTTGCCAGTGGGAAGAAATCTCAGGAGGAACCCGGCTTATAGGGGACACATCCTCTGCTAACCAGTCCAGCGTCAGTTAGTTAGTTAGCCCAAATGGTAATGGGGATGTCATGAAGAATCACAGTGATTGGGCAGATTATAGCCATAGCTATAGCTATTAGAATAGCTGGTAAAAAACAAAAAGCACAGTATAAGCAAAGAGGTGTATATTCATAGGCAGGCCTGAAGTGTAATGGCCATCATTTGAGCCTCCAGATTGCAAACCATTTTCCCTATAATGTGCAGCAATAAATGCCACTGTAGCCTATATTGAATATATTCTTTCTGTCTAATAGCAGTATGTTTATCGGGATGGTGTGTACAGTTTATGACATGGGTTTTTTTAAAATAGTATCTCCCTCCTTTCCTTTGACTGTTGGGTTTGTAATTTCCTGTTGAATTTCTCTCATTTTCTATATTACAGTGGAAAACCTGCGGTTGCATCTCTCCTCTTTATCTCTCCTCTTTATCTCTCCCATAGCTTCTTTACTGATAGACTCAAGCTCTTCAGACAGGAAATCACCCTCTCCCCACACCCCCGCCCACCCAACAATGTTATTGAATATATCAGGACTAGCCTGTTACTTAGAACTGCCGCTCAGTTAATGAACTCCTTCAGCAAAATACAAATATGGTCTTATCTCTCCATAGACACACATCATCTCCTCTTTTTTTCCATCCCTCCCTTGTCTCTGTGCTGCCTCTGTCCTCCGTCCACCTGGCATATTAAAGATTCCCCCAATCTCTCTCTTTTACTCATTACACCAGTACTGTTCAAAGAGACAGATTGTTACAGGGGGAAAAAAAGAAAAAGGGAGGGGTTGAGGAATAGTGGGAGATATAGAAAAAGAGCCAGAGTGAAAAGAAGAAAGAGAAAAATGGTGGATTGGGCCTAGTGTATATATTTGAATTGAAGGACAACCTGACTTAAGAATAGCACCAATGATGATCTAGGTGGACTGTCAATATTGCCCAATACCGAAAAATATGAACAGTGCAACAGTAACCAATGAGATAGTAGCACTATTTCACCATCACCATACTGAAATATAACCTACAGCTGGTAAGTGTTCTGCAGGTCAAATAGGTAAAAAAATAATGCAGGTAGACTGAAAGCTCAAGTGGATTGTTTTTAAAATTATTTAATTTAACAAACAAATTAACTGAGATGAATCTGATTCAAAAATAATGTTTAATTAAGTAAAATTTGCTTTCATTTGGCTAAATCTGGATGCCCAGGCCTGCTTTGCCAGTGCAAAAACATTCAAGACTCTGAAATTATCTATAAAGGCTGATTCATTTATAATTCAGAAGTATCATTAACCCGTTTTTATACAGCCAGGACTAACAACGATTTGATATCAAAAACAAAGATTACATCATGGTTCACAAAACTTCATTGACAGGCAAAAATGACAATGGGACTGGTAAAGGTGGTCATTGGCGCCCCCTACCTATTTTAATTGAGTACTGCGTTGTATAAATTTGGTTGTAGCTGGAATCAAGTAAGCCAATACTTACACGAACACTGATATATATTTTTTAACTATTCATGACATGTACTATAGGATTCCACAATATCACAATTTACTCTAGTATGATTAACTTCAATAAAGCTATTCAGACTAACGTGGCATAAACTGGCCAAGCCTCTTTGTGCCTCTTCTTTTTCATTCCTGACTGTAGTACCCTGTCCTGTGTACTTCTCTCTCCATGGCATTTCTGCTGCAGGGCGAAGGCATCAAGGTTGAGCCGTAATTAAAAACCAGGAATCACTTTCCTTCTGTTAGCCTTGACGTTAAACCCTGCCGCCATTATCCCCTTTGTAATCCTAATCCCATCTCTGCTCCACTCCCTCCTAATCCATGCATAGACAGAGTATTCGACACACGTACACAGATAGATGCAGTGTACAGACACACACATGCACAAAGGCACACACATGCACCTTGTTCATACCCTGACTAGACAGGTCTCTGCCATCACCCTTCTATGTTTTATACCTTCTGTATACGTTTCTACAGTCTCTCGGAGGCTCGTGAAATGTGCAGGTTTTGCAGCCTGTCTGGAGGTCAGCTCGCTAATCAACAGAGCAGCACATAAAACATGCCAATCAGGGAGGGGCACAGATACAGTTTCAGGTTGCTGCAGACACATATAGAACACTCAAATGTGCACCTGCCACACACTGCCACACACTGCCACGCACTGCCACACACTGCCACAGCTACACACTGCCACACACTGCCACACACTGCCACAGCTACACACTGCCACACACTGCCACAGCTACACAATGCTACACACTGCCACAGCTACACACTGCCACACACTGCCACAGCTACACATGGTGCTACACATTGCCACAGCTACACACTGCCACACACTGCCACAGCTACACACTGCCACAGCTACACATTGTGCCACACACTGCCACACACTGCCACAGCTACACACTGCCACACACTCCCACAGCTACACATGGTGCTACAAACTTCCACAGATACAAATGGTGCCACACACTGCCACACACTACGACAGCTACACACTGCCACACACTGCCACACACTGCCACAGCTACACACTGCCACACACTGCCACACACTGCCACAGCTACACACTGCCACACACTGCCACAGCTACACACTGCCACACACTGCCACAGCTACACACTGCTACACACTGCCACAGCTACACACTGCCACACACTGCCACAGTTACACACTGCCACACACTGCCACAGCTACACATGGTGCTACAAACTGCCACAGATACACATGGTGCCACACACTGCCACACACTACGACAGCTACACACTGCCACACACTGCCGCTGCCACACACTGCCACACACTGCCACAGCTACACATGGTGCCACACACTGCCACACACTACGACAGCTACACACTGCCACACACTGCCACAGCTACACATGGTGCCAAAAGAATAACTACCACAAGACAGACTAAAGGATGCCTACATTGTGCACAAAGGAAAATATATAAATCCAATATATACAAAATATAGAAAAGGGAAGCTGATGGAGTGCATGCATGAGATAGCAACTATTCATGGATGGATTTTGTGTGTGCGCTCACGTTGTGTGTATGTGGTTGTGTGGAGGTTAATACACATTCTGACATGTTTATGACAAAGCTGTCTAAATAGAGGAATCCAAAATAATTGTCAAATGTGGGAATTATTAAACAATAATTAAAAAGTTATACTGTTCACTTAAGTGCATGTTATGTATTATAAAAATATATATATTCAAGTAAGGGCTGCCAGGAGTCACAACCAGACAAAGCACTCATTCTCAATGCAGTGACACACCACGCAGTCTGGGGTCATATCCTTACCATGCCAGCGCTGAATGTGGCCAGCAGCTATTGCAGGATGATTGCCATTGACCATTTAAATATGGAAGTAGACACAGAGCTTGCTTCCTTATATGATAATGGTTGACAAATTGAAAAAGTTTATAGCTGTACCAATATTTTGAGAGTTAAGCTTATGTTTAAAATATTAAATAAATGCGGTGTCTCTGTGGCTTAGCCTGTAGAGCACCGTCCACATTTAAGAACTGTCCGAGTGACCTTTGTTGCATGTCTCTCACTCTCTCTCTTGCTCCCATCCTTCCTCTCTCTCTACACTGAGCTGTCCAATGATGCTGAAAATAAATTAATTTAATTGCAAGTATTTTAAAATGTGTTGTTCTTAACTGTTGTTTTAAACAATAGGAATTGTATGGATAGTTTAATTGTGAGAGAGCAGAAAGTTAAGATGTTTAAGTATTTCAGGGGCTGCTCACTACTCCCATGGTCCTCAGCTATGCAAGTGTGATAAGCACCCGAATTACCTTAAAAAATGTCAAGAGATGAACATGCTGCTTTGCGTCTGGAGCCCATGAATCTCCAACCATCAGGCTCTTTATCTATAGCACTCTCTAGCACTCTGTGTGTGTTTGTGTGATGTCACAGCTGCAGGTTGCTAAGCGCCGTTGTCACCGTGGGAAACAGGAAGGTGACTCTGCGTAAACACGCTTAGGACGAAGACAAGGGAGATTCTGGTTACTAAGCTCTGCAACGCAAACTGGTAGTGCCACCGCAGTGTGGAAGCGAGCAGGGGTGTATATCCATAGTGGCTATGGGTATGTCAGGGCATTCAGTCTGATGCTTGGATTTGGGCCTGGAGCAATGTGTGTTTCATTTAATGGGCCAGGAAAAATGTAGACTTACACTTGTGCAGTAAAATAATAATCCATTCCCAGTGACTTAATTAGCAACAGGAACACTTTTACATATGACTCCATCAAAAGTTTTCCCCATCTTCACAGATACATGTTCTTCCTTCCTTCTTCTCCCTCTTTCTTTTTCTCCCTTCTTCTGCAAATGGCACTGCATGTCTTGCTTCTGATTCACTCTACTTGTTTAGGCAACTGACAGAAGTAAAAACATTGTGTGTGCGTGTGTGTGTGTGTGTGGGGGGCATGTGTTGAAACCTAAATATTCTCTAGTGACACCAATCTTTTTGAAAGAGCCTCAGAAACTCTCTTGACTGAGGCATGTGAGCTTTTGTAGCCATTTGTTTATTTGAAGTCAGTGAAGCAATAAATCGAAAACACAAAATGTTCTGTCAACGCAGTAAAAGCTGGCATCAGGTTCTGTGCAAAATTGTTTATTTTAACTTCTGTATGTGAGTGAATGTGTGCGTGTGTATATGTGTGAATACGTAGGCGCTTACGCTGGTTTTAACCGCTCATTTGTTAAAATATGGGCTGTCTTTTGTGTGAACAAAGATGTCATGCAGGGGGTGGGGATGGTGGCTTGGGAAAGAGGCTGCTCAACAGTCACTCATTTCCTGTCAAAACAACTTTACATACTGTATCATGCCACATGCTGACAGAAACAACTCCTACTGGTAGAGGGCAGAACCAAGTTATCACCACCACAGCAGTCTTCATTTATTTACCGCTTTCTCGCTACTCTTCCTTCCTTGCCCGTAACTTTGTATTTGAGCTTCAGAGGTTATTAACAGGTACCCCAGAAGCTCCACGTGCACACCATCAGAATGAATATTGGACACATTTTAAAATAAAGCCATTTATTTTAATAAACTTTAAAATGTCCTTTTTAAGTTTTGGGAAGCTGATATTAAGTAGGCTACATTTCAGGCATTTAGCAGACACAGCTTTTTGCATTTATGTTTAGTCGTCATGTGGTGGGCTAGTCATGTTTAATAGTCATGTGACACTACCTGCAATGAAAAACAAAAGGATATGAGGCAGCGTTGAGATTAAGTCATACACATGAGGAACGAATATAGGCCTACTAGTGTAGGCTATTAGTGAATCACACTTTAGATAACTACAAGCTAGGCAGAGAGTTTACCTTGTTGCCTTGTACCTGTTAATGTTAACCTAATAGTTAGTAGGTCTAAATCACAACACTTGTACACAATTATTGTTTTTATCAACGTGTTTTCCAAGGATGACATAACTTTTTTTAAACAAGCCATATCCTTTGCATATTTTCCCTCGTCTCCAGCGCACATACGGTTAATAATGGTTGTCGGTCTGTCGGGTTTGTCGGCTGGCAAGCGCATGCGCCAAATGCTTGCCTGAGGATCAGCGGAAAACCAACGATCTCCAGAGCAGCCGATCTTACCCTGAACAATGATGTCCATCTCTACGCTACTGCTGTCTGTTAGGTCTGCGTTTCTTGGTCACTGAATGGCTTTGGTCACTGTGCAGCGGTCGCCTACTCCAAGTGCTACCTCCAGCCCTTGTGTTTCGGTGAGTTAATGACGTTTTTATCTATGATATCGTTCTCAACCCATTCGGAAGTTTTGGGTTGATTTCCGCTGTTTTTATGTCTCGCCGGGACTTGCCAGATAGTGTCCTACCGCTGCCTAGCTGCGCATGCGATAGTTCTTGTATGAGTTGAAGTGGAAGATATCTTGCTGAACGAGTGGATGTTTCCTGGATCTGACTTTCTTATCTTTACGATCAAATATACCCTGTTATTCCCGATTATGTGTAGCCTATAGCTAAAGCTGTACCAAAGGAATGTGGAATTTATGATGGCAAGTGTGTGGACAGCTAGCCGTGGAGATAGAGACCCTTAGCTTCTAATTCAGATAACGTTAACTTTAGCTAACGATCTAAAAACGATCTGAGTAAACTAATATAACGTTAGCTAGGCTAGCTATGATGGCTAGCAAGTCAACTCGTTTATGAATGACAAATAACAATTAGCATTAATTACTCTTCTAGCCAAATTTGTTTTTATAATTTACTGTAACTAGTAAGATAGATCAGGTTAGTTGGCTAGCCATTGTCTATCGGTAGCGAATATTGAATGCAACTTCCAAGACATGATTGTGCTTAGCCTCACTTCCCTTCATATTCGTTAACGTTAGCTATGTGACCAAATTCCCACATTAGCCAATTACTACTAGATAAAACCCTAATTAATGGCAACATTTGAAAGTGCCCTATTAACTATGTGGGTCACAAGCGGTTGCCTCCACTCATTAATGTATTTCCATTGGGCTATATGAGCTAATCTTAGCCCGGTAGTTTACTCACGTTATACCAGGAAGTGCATAGTTGTAACGCGAAAAACTGTTCTGATCAAAAAAACGACACACTTAGTTAATTTTGGGTAATTTTAGGTACAATTATATTTCTGTCACGGCTAACCCCCCCCCCCCCCCATTGTCTGGTGTAATATTCAGCTCCATGGTCTTAATCTAGTCAGATAGCCTGGCCAGTTAATTTACCTAGTTTGCTAACGTTGGCTAGGCTATGCTTTACAAAAGTATATAAACCCTGGATGAGGAACTCTCAGTTATGGGAAATACATGAGTGAATCCTTCGTGCCAGTTCAATAAAAGTTTTAAACACCCTTCTCTCGTCACACAGTGAGATAACGTAGCTAACTTAGCCTAATGTATTCAGACACTGTCAATGTCCAGGGTGCTGTCATAGTAGCGTTGGTTAGAGGGGAGAGACTGATGCTATGGCCGTTGATACAACGTCTCTCCCATTAGGAAACCAGGAAGCAAGAGAAAGTTTGCCTGCCACTGAAGCATCGACTCATCGAATTTGGAAACCAAATATCCAATTTAATGTCCTTTTCCAGACATTTAAAATGTAAAAGAGCTGGCAGACACATACGTGACGGCTGATGTTTTTTTTTTGGTTGCGCGTAGCCTTTATATTTTGGCAATTGTTGCCGTTGGTTTTGCATGATATATTTGTTACCCTGTTGTGGCAGTGTTGGTCTTTTGTGTAGTCATGTCAGTAAACTGTAATTTATTTATTTATTATTCACTGGCAGGATAAGCCCCTTGAGATGTCACATCTCGTTTTCGAGGGGGTGTGCATACAGAACTGTGTTACCACCAGTTCCTCCTAGCTATGACTATGACCCAGCTGTCCCATACCAAACGAGAAAAATCTAAAAGTCTCTTCGGACACCATCCAGTCATTCTTAAATGGTTATAATAATAATAATAATGTCTGTGAGATACAATTGTTAGCCTAATGTTGAATTGGACTGCCAGAAATACAAATACCCTGCCAGAGTACAGTTAAGCCATTGGGTCGACACTAAAAAAGATTCATGCAAAAATTAGGTGGCAGTTTGACTGGGGTGTTTTGCAGGGGAAGTCATGTCACGTAATGGGGCTGGGGTGGAACTGCAGGTCTGAAGGGTGGGGTCTGTATCAGTGATACTGTTTGTGTGAGACAGTGACTGCTGTGTGTGCATGCAGAACTGTGGATACCACTTCCTCCTAGCTATGACTATGGCCCAGCTGTAGACGTAGAGCCGTTGACAGTACTTCACGTTGGCAAGCAGGTGTGTGTGTGTTTGTTTGCTTCTGTGTGTGTGTGTGTGTGTGTGTATTTTTGTGGCCTATATCGTTTGTGTGCAGAATTAGAAACCACTCAGACTTGATGTAGTAGCCTATTTGAGGATCTTTTTAAGGTATGTCAGAGCATGGTCCTGGTGTGTTGTCGCTTCTGAGAGTGTGCTACGACGCTGGGTGATACCCCTGCATTAAACTAACTCTTTGTTGTTCCAGGAGCAGAGCGGCAAAATCAGGTTATACAAGTGAGATAGGCCCGTGTTCCCCGGGGTCTTGACGGCACCAGCTGCCTGTCATGTGATCCCAGTGAGGCTCCCATGTGAGTCGTCTTGTGAGATGCCAGAAGGTTGTTCTTTGTAAAAAGCCTTCCCCAGTGCTACCAATTTGGCTCAAATGCAAAAACAACTAGCCTTAAATGTGTTTCAGAGGTAGTCTATCCTAACTGCTGGGTAGTTTTGACAAATTTTCTGTTCTCGGCATGCTTCTGGCAGCTTGTGGTCAGATTAATCATCAACACCTGGGCACTTAAAAAAAAAAAAAATTATTTATTTTTTTACTTCTTTCTATTACCACTGCAAAGTTGCAGCCAAAACATGAAACTTTGAGGTTTGGGGTTTCCACAATTACGTGCATTTCAACATCCTCATCAGTTATACGCAACACAGACCGACATCAACCCAAAATCCGTGTGCTGTGCTTCCTACGTTGATTTATGGATTCATGTCTGTCAGTATCCGATAACCCCTATTGGAAATTTGAGTTCCTATGCAAATTTAAGGCGGTATGTAAAATACGAGGCTATGCTGGTATATCTGTGGCAGTAGCTGGGAAGATGCTGTTCTCAGGGGTACTGCACATACAGTGGGGACAGGCAGGTAAGCCATGCCTATAAGACATCAATACCTCCTCATAAGAACAATACAGTCCAATTTCATGTGGACATGCATTAAAATGTGAGAAGAAGAATGCTGTTTTCTCAGTGTTCACATTTTTTCTTTCCATCTGAAAACAAGGCATGCAAAAAAATCGTTCTCATTTTCATCATTCATTTGCTTTGAAGTGCAAAATATAACCTTGAATTCAGTCTTGCACAAGTTTTTGATATAAATAAATATGAACAATTTGGCTGTAGAAATGAGTATAACATGTTAAGTTGATTTTTAAAATAAATAAATAATACAATAAATATAGGGTCGCATTTTATTATATTATAATTATGTTAACTGAAGGGCTGATATGATTATTAATAAACATTTTGTGTGTGGGGCATGAGTGTACCCTTAAAGCTGACTTAACGCTTGTGCTCCCAACCCTTCTGACTGAACACACAGTATAGCACTCAATATGATGACTTCATAGAATAAGGAGGAGAGGACACGCTGTCAATCACAACCTGCACAGAGTAAGCAAAAAAAGGACCCAATGTACTATTGCAACATCAGATATACTGTGCACAACCATCAGTATGAAATGGTTTAAGCAGATTAATAAACTAATAACAAAAAAAGATTGATTATATGTGAACTGACAAACCTCTTGGGTGTAGTAAATCAGTGCTTAACAATGGTAAAAGGAAAAAACCCACTGACTCCATCACCTCTGACAAGGGACTGAGGTATTGGAAATCTGCCTGGTAGCACTCCAGATACCTTGCTTTCATTGGCTACGGCTGCTTGCCCCTCCCTTCCCTCCCTCGCAATGACATGGTAACCATGGAGACCAGCTTGTACATACTTCATGTATGATAGCCAGAAAGTCCGTGTGTTTTGGGTCAATGAGATCTGAATTGATGGTACAGTGGTACATTTGCATAGAAAATGTTTGTGGCAGAGCGTTTTTGAGGGTGGTGTGTGTTTTGGCCACACCCTTGAATAGGCTGAGGTCATTTTATTGAAAAGTGTTTGCAAATGAGAAGCAGGTGCAGAAAGGGCAAGGAGATTTGTGAATCACCCTCGCCTTCTGAATTCACAACTATTTCTCCAGTGACATGGGGCTCACCACTGAATCACATCATCTAATAGTAAGGACACAGTGGTGTGTGTGTGTGTGTGTGTGTGTGTGTGTGGTCTGTTTGTTTTCCATCAGTGGAATGTTGAGGCCAGTGAGTTTGTGTAGCTAGTTAGATTTGTGCAATACAGCTTGTTTTAGTACCTCTGTGTCACAGCCACTTACATAGTGTGTATTTTTTACTTTCTGTGTGTGTGTGTATATAGTACAATGGCTCTGTCCAGGTGTGGACAGCTGGGCATCTGATCTTTGGGAGAAAGTTCTCTGAGCAGAGGATTATGGGAACAGACCTGGATTAAACCTGGTCTGCATGTCGTACTGTTTGTGCATGTCTGTATGTGGAGCAGGACCTAATCTGTCGATCCCTAATCTGTCCAAAATAAACTTTATTCTGGTCTATGGTCTCTGTTTCCCTGTTGTAACATATGAATGATTCCCCATGCTTTCCTGTGACCCTTTAGCACACCTAATAACTACCTCTATTGAAATGTTTATTTTTCATTTTTTAAGTAAACTCAAGAAAATGATCTCTTCCCAGCTGCTTATAAATGGAAAACCCTTTTAATTTATTTTAATTTTTATGGATAGTTTTTTTTTTCTGACTGATCTGTTAGAAAACCAATAAGTAGAGCCAGGCAATGGGACACAGAATGGAAAAGGCTCCTGTTGTGAGTGTCACATTACTTTAAAGCTAGATCATGCACTAGCTCCGGAGAAGTGAAATGTGGGCTCTCATGGGTTATTGGCATTGAATAACTGCCCTACATTACATTTTTATGCATTATTTAGTGACTTATCAGATACCTCGTGCAGGGCATCTTGCACTGCTTACATGTTACACCTTATGGATATTACGTATCCCCTTCGATTTTTATACCACTCAATTGCTCTTCGAGCAATTCAGAAGCAGAGATCTCAAGTCTCCTGCGTCAGGCGTGAGACCTGCGCATTGCCAACCTCAGACCGATCTCATGCCAACAGGACACGGTCTCAAAAGCTTGCATATTTCAGGGGTGTACCATGCCACACGTCTTCAGTGGCTTAGACTGTGAATCTGTCCAATTTTTTTAAGCAGGCAAAATTGTTATATTTTTGAATTAAGTCGTCCACTTTCCTCTCACCCGTAACAGGCAATTTGTCCCGACCCACAGCCATTCTCCAAATCTCAGACTTTTCAGAACACGGAGATCTATGCAGAAGCATCTTCCACAAAGACATGCTAGCTGTTTTCCATTTAGCATTATGTTCACAGTTAGTCTTCAGGCTGGGTCTCTGGGTCCCACTGCTCTGTTCCCTCTGGTCCAGGACTGATATAAAATGAGAGAAATGTTCTGTCTTTAGTTCAGCCTCTGTAGACTGGCTATGCCTCCGTGACAGAGATGCAAGTATGTGATTTGTTTCTGGATTAATCAGGAAACACTGTCTGGGGGCCACTAATATTTTGCGTTAAATGCTGAACGTTCTCTTCTACTGGGATAGAGCTATGTGAAATCTGTGTGGTTATAACATATCCAAGCCCTCTGCAGGGTACATATGTATCTATACTCAAATGAACTGTTTACTGATTAACTAAGGAAAAATAAGAAAGAAAACCACATCACTGGACTAAATTTTGGGTTCAGCTAAAACATGCACGAGCGCACAGTTGAGTTGGGAGGCTGCGGTTAGAGGTTAATGAATGGGACAACCACATACTTTCCCCTCTGGCTTTTCTAAATGAGCTCCTCTGGCCCCCTTTACCCCTGGCTTTTGACACTTTTTGTTGGAAAAATTTTAAAATGTAATTGGTAAGAAATGAGCTGATATTGCACACAGCTTTAAATGCATTTGCATTCATATTGATTGCACAATCCAACCCTGAGATCAACCCTCCAGTTGAATATCAGGAGCTGCTGCTGTGAGATTTGTTACCTAAGGACTAAGGAGGCATGTCTTTTGGGCTTTTTTTTTCCTTCTCTTTTCAGCCTGTCTCACTGTACCACGGGTAAAATTCCATAGGCTTTGCATCTAGCCTCAACACGATTTGTCCACCCATCACAGCAACCTTTAATCAGTATTCACTCTGGACTTTCACTTCAAATGATAGAGCCCCCTTTATATCTAGCTCTACCAAACTGCCTAGCAACCCAATGTGTTGACCTGTATCCTGTATCTGACTGTGTGAAATTGGGCCATATACACTCGGGGTTAAGGAACAGAAAATGTTTGAGGTTTGAAAGTAAAAGGTTACAATCTCAGACTGGTCACTCCTGTATTGCCCTTGAAGAAGGAACTTACCCAAACTGCCTTGGCGAACTATCCATCCAAGTAAGCGGCTAATATGGTAACGCAATCAAATTAATTTAGCCTGTCTAAGCATGTCTGTCTAGCAAATGAATGTAAAAATAAATAAATGGAAAAAACTAGTCAGATTCACTGCCCTCCCTTCCCCCACAAAACGGATCAGGCATTCATATCAGATTGAAATTCTAGTCTCTCTTTTTCTGGTCGCTCCAGGCCAGAAACGTGCTACAGCTCGATCGCGATCATGCCTTTCGCTTTGTGTTTAAAGGCCTTCTTCCAAGCTCCACTCACTGTCCTGAAACTTCGTTGGGGGCCCCAGGGAACTCGGGGCAGATTTGTGACTTTGGGGTGGAGTTATCATCACTTAATCAGCATTAACGGCCGGAACAGCTGTTCTATCATTTTTTTACACATCGCTTAGGCAAAAGAGGCGGGTTTATGCTTTGGATTCAAATGGAACGAAAGTGTAAACTGTGTATCAGTATTGGACAATGGAGGATGTTTGAGATGAGGGCTGTGTTCGGATCAGAAATGCATGCTTTCTTCTGATCGTTCCCTTCCCTTGCTTCAAGGGGGGAATCCCCAAAATTCCAGGATGAAATATGGAAGTCACACCAAGTGGGATTCAGTTCTAATTTAAGAAAGGGGAGGGAGTAATTATATTCCCTCACTAACTCATTTATCCTCCCTTCCACCAAGGGTATAAAATGCAAGCTTCCAGCAAGAAGGGAATCCGAGAATGCAATTCTCGACACGGAAAAAGTGGGCGGTCTCGTTTCATCTCTATGGGGTTGCACTTCCTATATATGCTTGCGAGGGTGGTTCAGTTCCATTTTTATTTTGTTCCTAGTCAATCCTCCCTTGCGGAGCACCTGTTAAGTTTGCTTGCTGCATGTCGCACATTTTGTCACACGATAGGGAAGAGGGCAAAGGAAGGGAATGTGTTAAATTGGAGAGGAACCCAGGTCTTTTAGCCTTAGTGCCATTGGAATGCTAGTCCGTGAACAGGATTTTGAAATCATGCTAAAGGCTAGTGGATTTCCGAGTAGCACAGTCAGCAAAGGTGGCTTGTGCAGGCTGAGCCCTATGGCAACATATTTACGTTGAGTGGGCGGAGGCATTAGCCGACTAGGACCAGGAGTCTGCAGCGACATGGTGCAGTTGGCTTTGCTCCATAGGAGTAGGGTGGTCCTCAGGTTTGTACCGCGTCAGTGGCCCCTAGTTACTCACCTGATGCCTACAGGTAACCACTTGTCAGCTAAGGAGCAGAATGCGCATTTCTCCTGCCTGCCTTCCTGCTGTGGATTGTGGTGTGGAAAACACATGAGCACGGATACCGTAGCAGTGCTGTGGGAAAGCAGGGGGGAAAATCACACTACACAACACCGGAGAACGTTTTGTCTACTTTATCTCTTAGAAAATGTCAAGCAACAAAATGCAATTTTGCACACAGCGCGGCGGTTTTTGGGGTACATATCTAGTGCCGCTGCGATCTTTGTGCGCCTCTTTTCCGCGTTCCTAAGGCTCAGTGCACTTATTTCAGTTCTTTAAAGCTGTAGCGAACCACAATTGAACCTAATACACACTGGGAATGGGTTTTTTCACTTGAGCCTGACACACCACATTACTTTTGGGGAGCTTCACTACCACCTTCTCGACAATGATTTTTCAGCGATGTGGCCACTGATTCTGTCCCGTATTGGTCATATCGCTTACCGTAACTAAATCGTCCTGGCTCCCTTGTTTTTAACAGTAGATATTTTCAGGCAGAACACAGACCCTCCAACCACAGCTCAGTAAATGACTCTGCTTAAAGAAAGTTTTGCATTTTCTACCTCTGTCTTTCTGTCACATTGTCACCATATCACACGGACTGAAACATTGTGTATGCATGGTGTCAATCGTGTGCAGAGGTACGCAGATTCTCACAGCATGTGTTATATTATACATCTGAATTTCTGCATGGAAACTCGCTTACGCGGCTTTCTGAGGGCATTTTTCTGCTCAGCACTGTTTATACATGTGGCCCCAGGTCTCCACCAGTTTGACCTGTCTATCACTCCCTCTCTTTCCATTCTCTGTCTCTTTCTTTTGCTGCTTTTTCCTGTGGTTCTGCCGAAACACGCTAACAGCTTCCAGAAAACAGCTGTTTTTGGTTGCCACATTACTCCATTGGATAGTGGTATTTCATTGGCTGTTGGCAGTCTCTTGGTGCTCAATAAACACAGAAAACAGGAATCTGACAATTTGAGCTGATAAACACTAACAGCTCTGAAGGAGCTCACTGAATTATCTTTGTGCTCGGAGGACCTTACAGACAACAAAAACATAAGGATACGCAATGGCGAGAACAGGACCTTCAGCCCATCAAAATGGTTTTATCTGGTATGATTTGTACATGCACATGCCGGATTTATCTCTGTGGCAAGTTGGTAGCAGAATGGAAAATTCTATCAGAATTGTGGTTAACATCTTTTTCAGTGTTTATCAGCCTGCCAAATTCTAAAGCAATGTATTGTTTGACTTTTAGGTTATGCTTTGAACAAGAATGTATTATGTATAATACTAATAACAGTAGCACATGAAATACACAAATAATCCCACCAATCTCACCAGCCAGGTGTGCCTGTCCCCTACCAGCAATCTCTCTCTGTCAACCTCACTCTTTCTCTCTCCCCTGTCTCTCACACTTACTCTTTCTCTCCGTTTCTCACCCTCTTTTTCTCTCTCCCCTGCCTCTCTCTCAACCTCACTTTGTCTCCCCTGTATCTCACCCTTATTCTTTCTCTCTGTCTCTCACCCTCTCTCTTTCTCTCTCCCCTACCTCTCTCTCACCTCACTTTCTTTCTCCCCTGCCTCTCTCTTTCTCTCTTCTCTTTCTCCTTCTGACGTGGAGAGCATCTGTGGTTCCTCTGTTTCTTTAGGTTATAGCAAACTGCTGTGTATTGACCTGTCAGAGCCACAGAGCTCAGTTTCTCCCCAAGCAAAGCAGCATGGGAAATCTTTCGGTCGTACAGTTTATACAGTGTATACAGGCCTTGAGGAAAGGGCCTTTTAATTAGCTGACCCTTTCGGCTTGACCTGGTGGGGCTGCTGTGAGTCCATCTGTCTGACCGCTGCTTCTGTTTTTCCCCCCCTCAGGAGGCCGATAGCGGGGAGGACGATCGGCGCTCACAGCCTAGGAGGTAAGAATGCAACTCACTGCTCTCTCTGCGCAGCTGTGACTATACTGAATGCTCTCTCTGTGCAGCTATGACTATACTGAATGCTCTCTCTGCGCAGCCGTGACTATACTGACTGCTCTCTCTGCGCAGCTGTGACTATACTGACTGCTCTCTCTGTGCAGCTATGACTATACTGAATGCTCTCTCTGCGCAGCCGTGACTATACTGAATGCTCTCACACTGCGCAGCTGTGACTATACTGAATGCTCTCTGCGCAGCTGTGACTATACTGAATGCTCTCACACTGCACAGCTGTGACTATACTGAATGCTCTCTGCGCAGCTGTGACTATACTGAATGCTCTCACACTGCACAGCTGTGACTATACTGAATGCTCTCTGCGCAGCTGTGACTATACTGAATGCTCTCTGCGCAGCTGTGACTATACTGAATGCTCTCACACTGCACGTGTGATTACACCATCTGCTCCTACTGCACAGGTACTACTGCCCTGATTACTGGCTGTATGACCGTGCCGTTTAGCAGGTTCATCCTGTTACCCGAGTTTCCTCAACTGGTAGCCCAGCATTTCCTGCTTGTCAGCATATTTTTCACGCACACAGACCAGGGAGTTAATTTAATATTTTGTCATACATATATTTATCTCCATTTCTTCTCGAGACTGTTGTCACTTTGGCTGCCTCACAGGTAAATGTCAAGATCTGTTAAATATCAGTCAGAAAGCTTTCAGTGAACACCGCCCCTCCCCACGGGTGCAGTGCACAGACTGTCCACCAGGGGGACTTCACTGGCCTGTTGATAAGCGGTGTGAAGGTCGCACAACCTCTTTTCAGAATTGGGTCAATGAGCGATGGGATAAATACTTTCTTTGTTTTGTATGATACTAAGATGCCCACAAATTATACTACACATTTGTATATTTAAATGAAAGTGGATTCGTTTCAGCCCTTGTCCACAGGAGCAGGAGACAACTTTAGACTTCCCTGTAACAACCATTGTTTGTTCAGCCACAAGTTTAATCATTCACAAGATAAGGGAAAGGCCACGTCCTACTGTTCACTCATTTAGAATTTGTTTGCATATTTCTTTGGTATAATGTGTGTTAGTGTGTGTCTTTGTGAGTTTGGTGGGTACCTGAGTTATCAGGGATGACAAATCTGTCTGTCGTAAACAGAACCAATAGCAGGTGAGGTCAGCTATTGTATACTGTCTGGCTCTTGGCAGTCTAGCACAACAGCAATATTTACATATCTGAGCAGGCTTTAGTGTGGCTAAGGACAGTGATATTTGTTTGAGGGAGAAGAGGGAAGTGTTTTTTCTCTGCATAAGCACTAGTGTTGACGTTCTTTCTCTTGTATCTTATTACCATATTGACATATGAGGAAGGCTGTTCAGATCGGTAGAGGTGCTCCATGTTCTGGGGTCCGTTTGTGCTTGCGTGTCAGGACACACTTTAGAAAGCACACTGTAGTGTGTCGGAGTGTGTGGGATCGGGCCCGTGGGCAGATGGTCCTGGAAATGCTAAGACGAGCCTTCAGACCACAAAGCATCTTGGTGCTAAACAGTAATTCGACCAGAGGTTAGAAATCCAGGTTCAGAAAGTAAAAGTCCTCCTTGGTATTTTGTTCCAATTACCTGGATTTGCTCATTAGCACAAGCCAGGAGGTAGAACTCATTGGTGAAATCAGCCGGCTAAGTTCAAGGGGGGAAGAAAAACATGGCAGGACTTTCCACCTCTGATTGCGACGCTCGGCTCTTCCAGAATGCGCCCGTGTTGAGTTTGGGTGCAGGCTCAGTCACACTCCTGCTTTCATTCTTCCCCTCTCACTAGCCAGGTGTGTATAATAACTGAGTCCCCTGCCAACAATCTCTCTCCCCCCCGCTCTCTCTCTCTCCCCTCCTCGCTCTCTTTCTCCCCTCCTCGCTCTCTCTCTCCCCCCCGCTCTCTCTCTCCCCTCCTCGCTCTCTCTCTCCCCCCCGCTCTCTCTCTCCCCCCCGCTCTCTCTCTCCCCCCCGCTCTCTCTCTCCCCCCCGCTCTCTCTCTCCCCCCCACGCTCTCTCTCTCCCCTCCTCGCTCTCTCTCTCCCCCCCGCTCTCTCTCTCCCCTCCTCGCTCTCTCTCTCCCCTCTCTCTCTCTCCCCTCCTCGCTCTCTCTCTCCCCTCCTCGCTCTCTCTCTCCCCCCCCCTCTCTCTCTCCCCCTCGCTCTCTCTCTCCCCCCCACTCTCTCTCTCCCCCTCGCTCTCTCTCCCCTCCTCGCGCTCTCTCTCTCCCCTCCTCGCTCTCTCTCTCCCCTCCTCGCTCTCTCTCTCCCCTCCTCGCTCTCTCTCTCCCCCCCACTCTCTCTCTCCCCCTCGCTCTCTCTCTCCCCCCGCTCTCTCTCTCCCCTCCTCGCTCTCTCTCTCCCCCCCGCTCTCTCTCTCCCCTCCTCGCTCTCTCTCTCCCCCCTCTCTCTCTCCCCCCCGCTCTCTCTCTCCCCCCATCTCTCTCTCTCCCCCTCGCTCTCTCTCTCCCCTCCTCGCTCTCTCTCTCCCCCCCACTCTCTCTCTCCCCCTCGCTCTCTCTCTCCCCCCCACTCTCTCTCTCCCCCTCGCTCTCTCTCCCCTCCTCGCTCTCTCTCTCCCCTCCTCGCTCTCTCTCTCCCCTCCTCGCTCTCTCTCCCCTCCTCGCTCTCTCTCTCTCTTCCTCTCTCTCTTCCCCTCCTCACTCTCTCTCTCTCCCACCACTGTTTATTTCCCAGATTTATGCCCATAGTTTTGGCCTCCCATCTTCATATTCTTATCCATATTTCAGTAATTGTATTGTGCGTGTGTGCGCAGGAGGCTTGTCGCAGTGTTTGCTTTAACTAGTGGCATACGGTGTGTGTATTTTGTCATTACAATTTTAAAATAATATAAAGGTGCATCTGCAGTGCTTCAATGTTGACATTATGAAATGGATATAAGCACATTATATTATATTGACATAATACTCATTACCATCAGATATAGCCAGTTCTCAATTTGGCGAGTAATACAATTATTTTTATTTGCATTGCAAAATTGTGCACATTTTATCAACATGATTTAAATTGGGGATACCTGTCCTCTTCGTTCTCCGCACTCACACTCGGACAATCATGGCAAACGTTTATCGTTTAAACGATCTTGAAGCACAGGTTCTTAAAGATAGCCTTTATTGCAGGTTGTGTTGAAAGCTAACGTGGTAGTTAACAGAGAAGTGTATCATTTTTTCCCCCGTTAAGTGTACTTAGTGAATAAAACTATTTTTTTCTAGTTCATTTAATTTCCCTAACATGATGTAAAGAAAGAGCAGTGTGTGTACTTGGCAATGGATTATTCAGATCATTTGCACACTTGTTAATCAAGGGAAATGAATGAGATTTCATTCCAATTATCAGTTTAAAGGGAAGTTTGATACCGGTAATACCAGTATCAACTGTGTTTTAGAGGGAAGAAAGACAGGTTTCAAAATGGTAACACCGTGACAAGCCTAGTGTACAGTGAAGAAGAAGAAACCCCAAAGCTATACCGAAACACGTGGTGTTTTCACTCTGTACTTATAAACCCCTGACCGGACATAGCCCCCTCTCCCTTTTCCCTCGTCCTCAATTGGATGGACAGCACGTCTGAAAGTGTGTGTTTTGGGCTGTGTGCCAATCCATACTAGTGTGTTTGTGTGTTGTGGCTTCATGGAGGGTTGGTCACATTGGTCACAAGGTTTGATCTGAAATAAGGGTCACAAATTCTGATCCCCATCTGTCCTTGTGTCCCCAGCTTGGAGTATGGGAACAGCTTGCTCCAAGGCAGTGGGGGTCATTTGGGGAGTGTTGCGAAGCACGGCAGAAGTGTTTACCCTTTCCTTCAAAGAAATGCTTTTGGCACAGGACAGACATTGCAACAGGACGCAAAACATACTGTAGTCACAACTGCACCAACCAGGACAACAAAAACAAACCTGTACCTTTATGCAAAAAGTTCTGAAAGTGCCTATTTTAGTTGTTTATTTCGTTTATTTATTTTTTACAGTAAATATAATATGTAGTTTTCAAAATAAAAAACTATTGGCCTTGTGATTGAGGTCCTGCGATATTGGTGGAGTGGTTTGAGAGAACCGTGTGCTATATGCTGAAACTGATTTCTGAATGGATCTCTCATAAGTAGGCCTATAGCTACAAAATATCCACCAATTGCCATCAACAGTGTTCTGTTTGCTTTTTACTAACATATTCTATGATTGGTGGAGCTCCCCTTGGTTTTCTGTATATAAGGTGGCAGACGGCATGACCGTCCCATCCCTATTTAATAGAACAGCAACAGAATTTGGAGTGGTAGTTGCACACAGACCAGCCTTGAGCACAAATATGTAAATAAATCTATTTGAAGGTGAGACAGTTGCAAGCCCGCTTGCTCTCTTTCACAATTTTTTTTCTCTAAAATTGTGCTCAGTTTTTAGAGATTAAGAAAGAAGGTTTCTGTTTTAGTTCTGGGTCAGGCCCAACCATTATACCCTTGAGCAACTACATAGTTAGCCTCAATAGCTTCAGTAAATTTCCAGTGGTATGGATAGGAAATACACTGAATGGATAAGCCTTTAAAACATACGTTCTAAATGTCTCCCTTGTGCAATTTTATCTGCTAGACTAGTAGGTCATGTAATGCACTTCAGCTCTAGGTCGGAGTTCTAGGATGGCTGTGAGTCAGATTAGATTCAGGTTTTGGAGGAGATGAGGTGGTCAGCAGATTATCAGATTAAATAAACTGAAAAATTGTCTTCCAATTGACTCCCTGCTGTCTGGTATTATTGACTACCTTTAGATGCTAATGACTACACACACTTCCTAAATCTCTTCTGATCGATATCAGTGCCTCAACAGCATCACCATCAACCCCAAGCCCTGCGAGACATTATTGCGTTGGTGTGCATGAGTCTTGAATGTGTTATGACATCACAGTAAGTAGAATCACAAATCCCATAAAAGTAAACGCGCTTCATTAGAGGGGAATCCATGAAGGTTTTTTTTTCTCAAAGATGGCTGAATGTTGATTTTCAGGAACAGGAAACTAACTGTGGAAATGGAGGGATTGTGACAAAGAGAGGGCAAGTTCGCAAAAACACAACCGCTGTACTATTGATATCTCTTCTCTTCAGTGAAGCAAAGTTCGAGGCTTTGCTGGGAAGCAGAGTGGTTTGGCGGTTTGCTCTTTGCTGTTACCTCATTGCTAGGTCAACAGATAATAAAAAATCTTTATCTCTAGAAGGTCCTAGGTTGCCCTTGTGCCATTGTTTAAATACGGTGACCGAGTTTAGGGGGAATACTTTCACTGCCCCACCCCAACAGTACTGGTGGTCACAGATTGTGATTGGGCATCAGTAAGAACCTGGTGTTGAACCAGCGGCTGACACTGGTTAAATTGGACAGTCCACCATCCTTCAGCAGTTAACGCAACAAACGCGAGAGCGCAAAAGTTCATTTAAGATCAGCAAAGCCAAAAGCCAAATCCAACCAAAGCCCTCGCAGTCCCAATCAACAAAACACTAGTTCAAAGCTACTGCCATGCATTGTGTTTATGTTCAGTGCTTCCCAACCCTGTTCTGAATGAACCCTTGGCTAAGTTGTGGTTTCGTAGCAGGGAAAACACAGTACAGTTGATCACACACAGACATACAATGAGTTGGGATGAGGTTGTGCGCTGGGACAGACGGTGGCTTTGTGTAACCGGTGTTGTGTTACTCAGGACAGGCCCTCAATACATAACCTTACTCGTGTATGGTGCTGGGAGTGGTGTGGTGAGTTCTGTAATTCCATTTGCAACTGACCTGGGTATAACACAGGCAATTGTTTTCCCATCCACAGACCTTTACAGACCAGAGATGTACTGTACAACAGTACAAGTGTTCCTAATGTGAGCCTTGACCCACCCATGTGGGTCATATTCAGGAGTCGATTTGAAGGGGGATGCAAGGGGATGCCACCCCCTACCCCCCAAACTTTGATATAATTAACGGAGTTTGAGAAACATAACTAGACTACCCAGAATCCCTGGTCGTACATTGCCGGCTACTGCTACCGACCGCTCTGCTATCGAAAATGGCGATCACTTTGTCTTATTATGGAAGTAACTAAGTATCACCAAGGGCGAGAATCACTATCAGTCTGGCCATGTCGAAAATGTCAGCTTTATGGCTTTCACTCCAGTAGTGGTGGTGAGCGAGTAGCCCGGATGTAGTCGTTTTAGTTGTTTTTTTGAAAACGTATTTGTTGTACATCATTTAAAATAACCAATTTTATTAATTATTTTAAAACGTGACAACCACTCTCTTGGGTGTTTTGAACGTCTAGCTCCCTGAATATGGAAAAAAAACAACATGTTCAGACTGACTTATATTTTTCCCGAAAAGTGGCACCAGACGTTCGTCACCAAAGTGGGTGGGACTACTGAGCTCTATATTGAAATAGTACAGATTTACCTTTACTTAGATTATTTTAATAAATCATTCCTCAATTGAAGAAGTAGATTTGTGTTTTGTTCTACATTTTCATTACGTATAGCTATAGTTAATGCTGTATTTATCAGTCTGATAAATTGTATATATTAACTCACTTGCTACCCTGGTTGCGTGGACAGGCCAATGAAAACAGTAACGTGAGCCTACTAAATAGCATTTTCAGGGACCGAAATCACATTTTGATTTAAAGCCTTTTCTTATGTTTTAACTGTCTTTAAAGCTCAATGTTCTGTCGTAATTAGGCTTTAGCTCACAATTTAGCTTTAGGCTTTAGCTCACAATCTGATGTTCCGCTTGTAGACGTATCCAGGGATTTCTCAATTCCAAACATGTTGTGTTGCCTTTCTTGTTGCACAAGGAGCCGGTAGTGTCGTATATCGCTTCTGGGTGTGTTCCTCGCAGCGAGCACATGCTGGCCGGACTGCTCCTCCTTCTTTTCCACTCTACTTTTCGCCAGCTGAAGTTCTGCTTGCGATTAGAGGCGAAAGACGGTCGGCTACTAGTCTGAGCAAGTGGCTCCCGGCCTGAACGTTAATGATATAAAACTTTTGTCACACTAGCTGATTATTTCAACTTGAGTAATAATTTAGTTGAGTTATTGTGCGTCGTCTATTTGTGTTGGATACTTCCAGTCCAGTAACGTTACCAGTCTTTGGAAAGGAACGGATGCCGGGAATGCGAGCGTTTTTTAAAATCGTATTGATTAGATAGACTGCTAATGTGGTGAAGATATGCTCGAAATGTTTGTCACTTTGAAACAGTTCAGAGTTTTAGCAGACTATAGCCGGTCACTGCTGGTGTAACCAAGCCTGCTTTTGAGCTAAGGGTGCTCGTAGCGAATACAATATTTTAAAGTCCACTGAGGAAGGACAAAGCAATAAATTAGTCTTTCGTGTTTTGGTTTCGAGCGACATTTGTGTTGACTTTGGCGTGTTAAACGTTATAGCGTTGAAGCGGTTTTTTGTGAAACAGCCTGATGTTTGGCCAGGGGTGAACTGTGCCACTAAACACCGGTACATTTCCCTCGACTTCGGCGCTCCGATGACTCTCGGCTGCATGACTGCCACGGGGCGCTCCGCGGCGGGTTACTTCTGTGCTTGCTGCGGGGCGAAAATGGTACCACACTTCACTAAGAATGCCATCGTTTCCCAGAACAAGATCAATCAACTGTAAGTTCGCCTCTTTTTTCATTACTTCTGGTCGATCAATAATGGCTACTAAACCTGATTGCAGGTTTTGTTTTGTTTACATAACGTTAGTTGCGTAACTTTGAATCTAGGTAACTAGCATATGGCTGTCTAATTTTATTAACACCAATTAAATGCATAATTTATGCATTTGTACTCCAATATTGCTTGCCAACTAACTGGTTGCATAAGCAGGTTGCTGCATTTAGCTTATTTAAAACTATCATGTAATCTACTTAACGGTTTATAACCTATAAAAGATTGAGCTGAATTGCTACCTAGTTGCCTGTCTGCAGCAATGGCTATTTTGGCTTACTTGTAAGTCTGGCAAATAAGGTTCACTTCCTACAGTAGCCATTTCCTTGTTTAGCTATCTAATAGCCGGCTGCTCATGTTGGCATCTACAAGCTGCAACGCTAAAGTTAGTTCAGATTAAATGGACTTTCTAATAATAGTGTAAGAGCTGTTTATGCATGAATTTTAATGTAAGGGTGTTCAGTTATTGGAATGTAGGGCACCGACCCTTTGGAAGTCATTTAAGTGTCTTTTGTGTGTGCAGTGTAGTTTCCCACCAGGTGACGTAACAGGAAGGATGTGAGCAAACTTGAGTGGATCTCCTCGTTCTTTTGTGAAATAGTTGCACGAGATGAGTCACCTACCTGTTTCAATCCAGTGGTACTTGTTTGAACAGAGGGAAGGACATGAGTCATTGAATAATATGTGCCGTAATTTATTTAATGGGCCGAAGATACTTGGTCGCCTATATTCGCTGGAGTATACCTGGACACTGGACAAAACTGGATGGGAAAAAAAAACTTGATTGATTCTGCAAATGCGATTCTTTTCTGTATTGATTTGGTTACTTGATTCTGAGCATCTTGTGATTTATGAAAGTAAGGCTTTCAATGAAAATCAATGCAAACTGGTTTGTGTCAAGTTATATATGTACTTCTGTCTTTGAAAGCCTGACGAGCAACAGCCTGGTTAGCACACGTGAACACGCACAACCCTCACAGTATTGACTGGACCGTCTCTTTCTCTTTTTTAGTTTGATGGACACATACAATAGGTAGCCAGGGATACAACTCATATTAATGGATACTTGATTAGAGGACATTTTTTAAGCTGCCTATCGGAATGCACTTGTCTACTGCAACCTGTGGGACTTATCATTTCAAAGTCGCGCACCATTAAAAGAAAGGTGAAATCAAAAATACATTTTTTTTAAATTCAGCTTTGTACATCTTAATTTCCTCTGCGGTGTTTAATCTAAGAGGCCCTGCTCAACGGTACTACATCATTGTCTTGGGTTTTTTTGTGTTTTTTTTCCAATTTAGTGATAGTCTGAGCGGTAGTTTCTCTTGTAGTACTGCATTCATGTTAGCCTGACTGGGTCAAAAGGTTAAAGTTTATACCAATACTGGGGAAGCACAGAATTACAGTCTGGTCTATATTTGTGAAGCCTTGTAGCAAATGGTTGCCTTTCTGTAAGCATGCACACTATTCCTGGCACCTCCACTGGTGAAAGCCATATAGCCTACATCCCAGCAAGGGTCTCAGTTTAACGTGAGGAAGGGCTGCGGCTTTCTAGCTGGATTCAACCCCGCTGAAAGCGGAGCCAATGCTTAATAAACACATTTTATTTCAGTTAGATTTTCAAAAATGTATAGTTTATACTTATCTGGAGCCAAGGAAAGTGATTGTGTAGTGTTAGGTAGTTAGCTGTTAGGTATGTTTGACATTAGCTCATCGCCTAGCAACAGTTCAACAAAGTCAGAGGAACTTGTGAATACTCAGTGGCATGCACCAACTGCATCAGAAAGGTGAAAGGTCAGGAATATTGTTGATACAATGTAATATGTCTGTTTGGATACAAACCCTGTAGTGGAGCCGAAAATGAAATTGTACCACTGTTCTGTTTTTTTACTTTTCAACTCTTTGGATGACTCATGTGATTCGATCAGGGGCTTTGTGAGGTGAAACAACAGAGAAATCCTTAATTCTAGCGGAAAGCAATGAACTTACCTGTTTTTATACAGTTTTACTTTAGTTCCAATGTGTCGAATGTGCCCAACGGACAGCTGTGTGTCAGAGGATTCAGCACTGTGTAGAAATTTAGGCTGCGTCCCAATTCAGTTTTTGCTCCACCCTCGTAAACTTCACTTGCAAACTTCACTTGGGGGGAAATCCTTTCTGAGACCAAGATGTACCCTTGGTCTCCATTTTAAGTGTGTGTCCAATCTGTTATAAAGCCAAGTGAAGATTGTGACAGCCCCTCCACCCTCAATTTCTCTCAAGGGAACGAGTCTACAAAAGAGCAGACTCTGCAAGCTCATGTTACCCACAATTCATATCGAACGTCCTGTTCAGTGATAATCACGTTAATGTTTATTGTGGTGTTATACATTAAAAGCGCATACAGAATGGAAAAGACGGTGTATAGAATAATAAATAGGCTTCAGGTTAATCTAGTAATTTGCTATTTTGTATTTCATAGTTTAGCAAATTGTGTTATGCAGCAACAGAGTAGCGTACTGTGGGATGTAGGACCAGGTTCTCTGTCGTTAATCTTGCTTTTAAACGGATTATTATGCTACTCGTCTCAATATTTTTCAGTACGCTATAACATGCCAGTTAGCCTAACAACTGAATTTCTCAATAACCAAGACGAATAGGTAAATAAACTTGTGCAGCATTTTACTATTTTCACATTTGTGCTGCCGCAAAATGCGTTAATAATAATAGCCTATGTCATGCGAAGTGATCAATGAACAGCACATATATTTGGGTAAATTAGTTTTTCTAGCTTGAAAGCGTGCATTGCGCTCTACACTGGTTCCAGCAATTTGAGGTTTTCCTCTTTAATCGTATGCTTTCTAATGTTTAAATCGTTTTGACTAAATCGAGTGCCGTCTTATATTAATGACATTCTTTAACGTGATGAGGAGAAAACGCAATGCTAATGTGCAATTTATTAAATCTCTTTTTGTCATTGCCATTTGTTAATCATTAGCCTATAGGCTACTTAATTGTTCTTGATTATTTAGGGAATTTGTTTGATTGACATAGGCTAAGCAAGCAAAATAAATGGAAACGGGTTCAGAATATGTTAGTCTTAAATGCTTTATTCCAGTGCACGGGCTGTCCAACATATGTAAATGCTACCTGATTTTATGACACAAAGAAATATGCTAACCCACAAAACTTGCTATATTTATTATTCAGTAAATCAATTGCTTGACTGATAATGAATGTAAACAGGTTAGTTTAATCCGTTTAAAGGTTACGTTGACAGACTGTTTACATGATCCGAGATCCAACGATACGCCACTGCGCAGCAGCATGGTTAACTTCCGAGTATAGATGGGGTCATTGGGGTGAAGTGCGTCTCAATTCAAATAACCCGATCCGCCCTCGCTCCCTCCCACTCGCTAAACGCAAGTGTATACTCCTGTTTTATTGGTATGTGCGTCACATCCTCCCAAGTGAAGTTTGCAAGTGAAGTTTACAAGGGTGGAGAAAAAACTGGATTGGGACGCCGCCTTAGTGTTTGTTGGCACAGCTGTGAACGGAGCCTGATTTGAGAATTCGATGCAAGTCCGGAGTTTTTCCGAGGTGTGATCTACATTTTTTTTTTTTTCTCACTAATGCTCCTTGTTCTGATGGTACTTAAGGTAACCCGTGGCAGCTTACAGCTGAAAAGTGGACGGTGGTTTTAGGAAAGTAGGAAAGGTCGTCTGTGTGGCCTTTACGATGAGCACCACCTGAAAGCTCACGCTTCCCCAGGTAGCCGTGAGCGGACTCTGTGTCTGGTGCCTCTGTAACAGGAACTGTGAAAGTCCCGAGGCTGCTCCTTGCATCGACTCACCTGGCATTTCTCCCAGTTGACACGGTAACAGGGGAGGAGTATCGGGGAAGTCACACGCCGTTTTGTTTATCAAGGAAGTGTTGGTCCTGGCGTGGTGCTTGCGATTGGCTGTAAGGTGTGTGTGTGTGTGTTGCGCGTGTGTTTACTTTGCCTCTCGGGTTCACATGCTTGGTCATGTGGATGCTATAAACAGTACCTGCTTGGAAGACGTCAACTTCAAAGAACTTTGCTCATGTTTGAGGTGAACAAACATGTTGATGAAAAAACACGGAAGTGGAAAGCTTAGGGAGATTGGCTGATTGGCTGAGTGAGTGAGTGAGTGAGTGGAGTGAGTGAGTGAGTGGAGTGAGTGGAGTGAGTGGAGTGAGTGGAGTGAGTGGAGTGAGTGAGTGAGTGAGTGAGTGAGTGAGTGAGTGAGTGAGTGAGTGAGTGAGAGAATACAGCTGAATAGAATACCCATGTATTTTTATCCTGACACAAGGAATGCTTTTCAGAGTGGTTAGAAAGGAAGGTTGTAATGGGTTTACTTTGACAGTAAAAGCAAAGCGGTGTAGATGAGATGTGAGACGTGCCAGCTTGTCCTTACCTTGTCGGCTCAGTAAGTGCAGGTTTGTGTAATGGCAGGTTTGTACAGGAAGTCCCGTTCGGAATCCCAGTGACTGCACAGGCAGGCTACGTTGTTCCATCACTTTGGAGACTACCTTGGCGTCAGACATTTAAAAGGGCGCACACTCGTATGCACAAACGTGACGGCACTTAACGAAAGTCGTAAAGTTTGCGCGTTCTGGCAGTGGGACGAGGAAGTTCTCGAAGGTCGCTGTGTGTTGCGGTCCCGAATGCGTTTTCCTGTCTGCAGACGTTGGTGTAAAGCGGGAATTGTGCAGATCCTGTAATCTCACACGGATGTTTCTGTCTAATTGTGTGTTTGCTCTCGACCCCATAGATCTGAGCAGCACCTGTCCTGAATGGATTTGCGTGAACAAGAAGTACAAGCAGTATTTATAAAACTGTCCTCTGGAAACCATGAACAAAATAAATAATAAGAAAACCGTTTTTATTACTTGTGTTGAGCTGTCGAGCTAAAGTTCAGTTCAGGAATCAGAAATTTTACATTTGCTTTGATACCGTCACCCAGTTTAGGAATACTATTATTCAATCAATGGCAACAACAGAATTATTATTTATTTTCAGGAAAAGTGAGGAGTGAAGAAAAGTCCACTCAGTGTTCAGAGCTGGGGCAAGTTCTTGTCATTTAGTTGTCATGCTCTGGGATATTTGCTGCTTTTTTGTGGATATAAAAGGATTACAAATCTGTTGTTAGATGTGTAGGGAGGGTCTTGTTTATTTTAGTTTGTTTCCACTGGTCACCTGGGACCCGTGAGGAACACGTTAACCCGAGGTCGATCTTGAGTGCAACCTCACCTAGTTTAAGCACATACCAGCCCTCTTCCTCTGTCAGCTGAACCCTGTACCTCCACTTGGGGAAGTTCACCACCAGCCGCCCTACACAAAAATAACTTTGGCCCTCCCCACTGACTGATCAGGTCCCTGTTTGGGCCAATCGGGGGACGGGGAGTGAGTACCAGAATAGCCCCAGCCACACAAACGCTCGACTCTTACTAGAAAACCAGGAGCTCGTTTGTCGCTCAATCTGAAGTTCTGTCGTCTCTCGGTTCTTGTTTTATCCTCCCATTTCTCATCTCATGTTTTCTTGTCACTCATTCTGTTTTTTAAAAATATCTGTTATACTCAGCTGAAGTCTATCTGTTATTCTCTCTCTCGTTCTCTCTCTCTCTCTCCCCCCCCCCTCTCTCTCTCTCCCCCTCCCTCCCCAGTTGAATCCATATCTTTAAAGGTGGCAGAATGTAGCTCTCACCGCCTCCCTCTGTCCACCATATCTGTGGACTCATAAGGCCTTCTGCGAGCAGCCTGGGACTATATTTATCCTGTGACATGGACTGACTAATATGGGCAGGGGTAGGTGGGGAGTCCCACGTCTCTCTCTCTCTCTCTTTTTCTCTCCCTGTGTCTCTCCCTCTCTGGTAGGAGATCGGTAGGAGGGACGAGGGCCTTGCATTGATCATTGTGTCCATGTTCTGCCCTAAGAAGGACTACTGCCCAACTGTGGGTGTCCACAAAATGACCTTTCCACACCCCCACTCCAGTGTAGGGATATAGGGGAGCTTGGGTATGTGTCCTGTTGATGAGAGCCTGCCTGCGCACAAGAGAAAGTGGAGGGGTAGCTGGAAAAGCATGCTAACTGCTTCTGTCACCGCACCGCTAACACGTCGCTAACGCTTTGTCATTTTTCAAATGTTTGTTAAAGGCCCAGAGTGACCACTTTCTCCCCCTCATATTCATATTATTCATTAAACCACACAATGACAGTGTATACTCTTTTCGTAAGCAGAAAAATATTTCTTTTGATGAAGTTTGCTATATATGAACACAGCTGGAAGTGTGACGCTTCGTGTCCGTTCTGTATGGACATTCACTTCTGATTGGCAGCCAGCTAAACGGAGACACCACTGATTGGCTTAAATGTCAATGCCATGTTAGTTATGCAAGAAACATGGCCTCCAAATGACTAATACCTGATCGTGCTGTTGCAGGCAGTATAAGAAGTTTGCTGCTTATAAAAACACAATAAGCCATTTTATGTTCAGGTTTCTTATGTATAGCGCAGTATAACTCTTTAAAATTGTTTTTTTTTCTCTTCTTGGACAGTTCAGAGTGCCCGGGCACATGCCACTCTAGGGCACCTCGTCTGAAAGGCAGTCCAGTATTGCCCTTTTTAATGTAACGTGGACGTCTTTCGCTTCAAATCACTGCTGGTCTGCTGGCCTACTGTTTCTCGGTTTCAGTGCACTTAAGCGGAGGCCTTTTAAAAATTTTATCCAGCTGTGGAAGAATACAGTGAAGGGGCTGTGAGGGAGAGTATTGGCAGGGGGGGCGTGTATGGAGCAGGTTATGGGAACCAAAGCATTGTTTTTTTTGTTGTTGCGATGGCTCGAATTGCACAGCAGCATTTTGCCTCATAGTTTCACAGCTTCGCGTTTCTGCAAATGCTGCATTTCTGTGGCCACACTGTTCTCACTCTTGTGAGTACCTTGGAACCAGGAAGGAGAAGTGTCTGTTCACTTATGAGCTTCCTGTTCAGGATGGTTTCTGTCTGTCTGTCTGTCTGGTTTCTGTCTGAGTGTGCTTGTGCGTGCATGGGAAAGCATTTTGTTCCTCTGTTGCTTTAGTGTAATGACAGGAGAAAGAGGGTATGTAGTTGGGCTCTCCAGGTCAGTATGTCAGTGTGTGGCACTGCCAAGTCTCAGAGATTTAAAGTGGCAGCTCTTGATGCGATGGATTCTCTGAGTCTCTTATCTGTCTAATTCTGCCTTCAGTGTTAACCACGAGAGTGAGCCATGTGTACAAGGATGCACACATGTATGCGCACACACGCACACACGCACAGACTGTGGTCTAAGCTGGAAAGTGGAAACCACACTGCCTTCTACAGTGACTGGCGGGTGCGCACACGCAATGAAGACAATCGAGAGGCAGAGTACATTGTGTTCTGTCTGTCAACTCTGTGTTCTGGATGTGTTTTTGTCAGGGATCGAACTTCCTCTTCTCTTGGATGACCAACTTGATTTTGTGATCTATTTCAGCACAAGATATTGCACAAGGTTTCCCAGCATTCATATTGACGCAGTTGTTGGCCGCTGCGTTTACTGACCATGGTAGTCCTGTTTCTTTACCGATGTTGTTAACCTGCTTCCTCCCCCCCTCCCCCTCCAGCATCAACGAGAGCTTCCTGACGGTAAAGGGCGCCGCCCTCTTCTTGCCCCGCGGAAATGGCTCCTCCTCTTCCTCCGTGCCCCTCGTCACCCAGCGGCGCAACAAACACGCAGGTAACCACAGTAACGGCGTGCGGAACGGGGGCTGCCATCGTGCTTGCAACGGCAATCGCAAGACAAATGCACGTGTGTGCACGCAAGCATGTACGCACACGCGCAGATGTACGTGTGTGCACTCACATTCGCATGCACGTCAGACCTGGGTTCAAATAGTATTTGTTTTGGATTCAAATACTTTTCTGTGCTCTATTGATCTTGCCTGGAGCATTTCAGTCTGCTCGGAGGAGCATATGGGTGGGGTTTACACTTTTGGGATTATTTCATTTGTTCCAGTACACCAGGCAAGCTTAGTCAAATGCAGAAAAGTATTTGAATCCAAAGCCTATACTAATTGAACCCAGGTCTGCTGCTGGTATGTACACGCCGGCATATAACATACACAATTATAAATCTGTACACCACTTCATATTCAGCTGTGTCAGTTAATCGGTATTGTGCTGTTCTCCTGGAAATGGTCGACTGCAAAGCACCAAAGCTGAGTTCAGAGCCTGTATTCATGAAGCATCTCAGGGTAGGAGCACTGATCTAGGAACAGGCTTCCCCTGTCCACAATCTAAACATCATGCTTTATGAGCTAAAAGGCAAAACTGATCATAGATCAGCACTCTTGCTCTTACACACTGAATACGGACCTGGAACAATTGTCCTCAGTGCATTACAGCACATCATGGTGCAGTACAAACGGTGCAGGAGACGAATGTGTTGATGGTGGTGTATGGTACACTGCGGGTTTTCCATGGGGGTGTCCTTGCACTCTGGAGCGGGGCGTTTGGGCGGGAGCCATGCGCCTCCTGGGTTTCTGTGGGAACAGAAGCTCTGCAGGGTCTGGAGGAGTATACAGAATGGCTACTACAGTACTACAGAGCTTGTGTAGCCTGGTGTAGCCTGGAGTCATCATTCTGTGTGTGTGTAACACCCTTTTTATCCCTCTCCCTCACTCTCTTTCCCTCTGCAGGCGATCTACAGCAGCACCTGCAGACCATGTTCACCCTGCTGCGACCCGAGGACACCATCCGCCTGGTGAGCTTACATTCAACACACACACACACACACGCGCGCGGATATGCCCGCACACACGTATGCGCACATGCATGCGTACGCACACAAACACACACACCTTACGGATTATACACATTGCTCAACTCTTTGCTCAACTCATTGCTCAACACCTCTTCTCCCCTTCATCCCTCTCTCCCTTTCCTCTCCTCCCCTCCCCCCGGTCCCATTCCAGGCGGTGCGCTTGGAGAGCATGTATCCCCAGTGCACCCGCTACATGGTGGTGGTGTCCACCAACGGCAGGCAGGACACAGAGGAGAGCGTCGTGCTGGGCATGGACTTCAGCTCCACTGACAGGTCAGCTGCACCTCCAGCAGGGGGCACTGCTGACTGGGGTCACAGTAACCTAAACCTAACCTAGGCAGTGTCTGATCTGTGTGTGTGTGCCTTAAGCTCTCTTTCACTGTTGCACAGTGGTTATGTAGCAACTATTTCTTTGTCATGAAAGAAGAGTGTAGGGCATGATTGTTTTTTAGTTTTTTCTTTTTGTCGCAGTGTAGTATGTGACTGTACTCGCTGTAATTGCAGTGTGATTTTCGCATAACGTGTGTGTGTATGTCTCCCTCCTACAGCTCGTGCTCAGTGGGGTTGGTGCTGCCCCTCTGGAGTGACACGCTCATACACTTGGACGGAGACGGGTAAGGCCCAGAAGCAGTAACCTGTAACGCACAGTTCTGTTGCTGACATGGTAGCAGTTTGTGACCTCTGACCCCACCATCTCTTTCTCTCCTCAGGGGATTCAGTGTGTCCACAGTCAACAGAGTCCATGTCTTCAAACCTGTTTCTGTACAGGCCATGTGGTGAGTACTGATTTTACCTCTTGCTCTTTCCTTCCTTTCCTCCTACTTCAATCTTTGTCTTTTACTCTCAGTCTCTTCTTTCTCTCGTGTTTCTCTGATCCCCCTCTCTCTCACTAACCCCTGCAGCTGCTCTAACCCCTCCTGTTTGCCCCCTTAGGTCGGCCCTGCAGTCCCTACACAAGGCTTGCGAAGTGGCCCGCTGCCACAACTACTACCCAGGCAGCCTGTTCCTCACCTGGGTCAGCTACTACCAGAGCCGGGTGGCTTCGGACCAGACCTGCATCAACGAGTGGAACGCCATGAAGGACGTGCAGTCGCACCGCGCCGACTCTCCGGTTCTCTTCACCGACGTGTGAGTGTGCTGCCCGTCTGTCTGTCCGCCTGTCTGCTTGAGGAAGATACCACAGTCACAGAGGCTTTCCACACACAGACAAGTTTAAAACAAGATCCAGTTGGCTAAAAGGTTTTTTTCCATGAGGACTTGGGGGAAAACGAGAGCAATTGACAGACAATAGTGAGCCAGTAAAATGCTGAGGTTAATATGTAGAATGCAGAGGAAACTCCACTGAAGAAAGTCAATGGGACAAACGGGGATTGTGACTCTTCGGGGGTGTGATTTTCCTGATTCAACCTGGAAATTTAGACCCTAATTGTCTCTAGGGGCCAGTAGTATCTTATTCTCTCGGGGCCAGTAGTATCTTATTCTCTCGGGGCCAGTAGTATCTTATTCTCTCGGGGCCAGTAGTATCTTATTCTCTCGGGGCCAGTAGTATCTTATTCTCTCGGGGCCAGTAGTATCTTATTCTCTAGGGGCCAGTAGTATCTTATTCTCTAGGGGACAGTAGTATCTTATTGTCTAGGGGACAGTAGTATCTTATTGTCTAGGGGCCAGTAGTATCTTATTCTCTCGGGGCCAGTAGTATCTTATTCTCTAGGGGACAGTAGTATCTTATTGTCTAGGGGCCAGTAGTATCTTATTCTCTAGGGGCCAGTAGTATCTTATTCTCTAGGGGCCAGTAGTATCTTATTTTCTAGGGGCCAGTAGTATCTTATTTTCTAGGGGCCAGTAGTATCTTATTCTCTAGGGGCCAGTAGTATCTTATTCTCTAGGGGCCAGTAGTATCTTATTCTCTAGGGACCAGTAGTATCTTATTCTCTAGGGGCCAGTAGTATCTTATTCTCTAGGGGCCAGTAGTATCTTATTCTCTAGGGGCCAGTAGTATCTTATTCTCTCGGGGCCAGTAGTATCTTATTCTCTCGGGGCCAGTAGTATCTTATTCTCTAGGGGACAGTAGTATCTTATTCTCTAGGGGCCAGTAGTATCTTATTGTCTAGGGGCCAGTAGTATCTTATTGTCTAGGGGCCAGTAGTATCTTATTCTCTAGGGGCCAGTAGTATCTTATTCTCTAGGGGCCAGTTGTATCTTATTGTCTAGGGGCCAATAGTATCTTATTTTCTAGGGGCCAGTAGTATCTTATTCTCTAGGGGCCAGTTGTATCTTATTGTCTAGGGGCCAATAGTATCTTATTTTCTAGGGGCCAGTAGTATCTTATTGCTGAGCATTCTTTTTTTCCCTCAGCTGTCGGTGTAAAAGATCTTGTGTGTGGTTGTGACGTGTACCCAAGTCCACTGTCTCTGGGTGAGGCAGTTCGTATCCGAAAATCAGTATTTCCTTATTAATCGGGTGAAATTCTGAGGAATGACGCGGTGCCCTCTCCCGCCCCTGGTGCTGCGTCTCGCCAGGCACATGTGCCCGGCTGCAGAGCTGGGCTCAACAGGCTGACTGAACCCAAAGAGAGGGAACGCGCTCTACAAAAGCCATTCGCCAAAATGCATGAAACCTGCCGTTTGTGTAAACGGCACGCCCAGATACAGGAGCGGGTGACTTGCGGCGTCTAGACCCACGGGCCCGGCTGAGAGACAGAGCTGGAACCCGACACCGCCGGCTGAGTGTCCTAATGGGGAAGATGAATCGGGTTTAAGCGCCGGGGTCAGCCACATCTAAATATAAACGTGCAGTCTCTATCACATGCTGCCTGTGCTGAAAAACAGGCCCTGGAGTTAGACATCCCATCATCCAAGGGACCGAGACCAGTGCAAAGGCTCATGCACATACACGCACATACACATACGTGTTCACTCTCGTGCTTGCACACGCGCATATGGGCCCACCTCCACGTGCACACGCGCCCACGTACACACACACACACACACACATGCGCACACAAGCCCACCTGCTCGGTGATGTTTACTTGTCTGCAGTACTGGACTGTCTGTCTGTCTGGTAATCACAATGTCTGTCTGTCCCCAGGCCGACAGAGAGGGAGCGCACAGAGAGACTGATAAAGACCCGGCTGAGAGAGATAATGATGCAGAAAGATCTGGAAAATGTCACCTCCAAAGAGGTCTGCCTCACCCCCCTCTCATCCCTCCATACTTTTCTCGTCCCTCCATACTTCTCTCGTCCCTCCATACTCCTCTCATCCCTCCATACTCCTCTCGTCCCTCCATACTCCTCTCGTCCCTCCCATACCCCTCATCTCTCTGTACCTCATCACTCCATATTCCTCCATCCCCCTCTCATCCTTCCATCCTTCATGTCTCCATACCCCTCATCTCTCTGTACCTCATCACTCCATATTCCTCCATCCCCCTCTCATCCTTCCATCCTTCATGTCTCCATACCCCTCATCTCTCTGTACCTCATCACTCCATATTCCTCCATCCCCCTCTCATCCTTCCATCCTTCATGTCTCCATACCCCTCATCTCTCTGTACCTCATCACTCCATATTCCTCCATCCCCCTCTCATCCTTCCATCGCTCATCTCTCCATACCCCTCTGATCCCTCCATTGCTTTCTCACCACCTCATAAAAATCCACTATCTGTCTTTTCTCTGCTCAATCTTACTGTTTTATTTTCTCACATCTTTGCTTATTTGCACAAGAGTATCAAAAGTAAGAGGACAGATGAATGTACACTAGGCCCCCCCCCCAAAAAAAAAACCATTATATTCAATGGAAATGACTCATTGATGCGTAGAGTAACAGTTGAACTCAAAATGAAATGAGCAAAGTGACAATGAAATTATCCTTTTTCTTTAACACCTAGTTTTTTTCTTCCTGTTGAAATTTTTTTATCTGTAAATGTGAGCTTTGTTTTGGAAGGAAAGGTGACCCACTATCTGTGAGGGGTAGCTTTTTATTTTTTAAATTTTATTTTTTATTTTTTTAAAACTTCTCAATAAATGAAGGGTCAAGATTCAATCTGAGTTGAGCCATATTTGGCCCCTGCTGCTGGAATGGTTGAATTGACATGGGAGCCATTGGCCCTGCTGTAGTTTAGCCCTGGCAGTCGGGTTGAACGTGGATCCGTTGCTAATGGGGTAGTAACCCTGTGAACCTCCCGGCCCAGATCCGCACCGAGCTGGAAATGCAGATGGTCTGTAACCTGCGCGAGTTCAAGGAGTTCATCGACAACGAGATGATCGTCATCCTGGGCCAGATGGACAGTCCCACTGAGATCTTTGAGCACGTCTACCTGGTGAGAAGCACCCCCCTTCCCCAAACCTCTCCCTGTGACCCTGTTGGCTAGAGATCTCTGACACGGCCCTGGGGAGCCGTGGTGTATGCCAGATTTTGGTGCATTTCAGCGCTTAAGTGCTTAATTTCAGTTGGTAATCAACTAAGGAGTCCACATGCTTTGTCTCCAAGGCTTAATATGGAGGTGGCTTAGAAAGAAAGCGCAAAAACATGCAGACACTGTGGCCCTCCAGGACTGGAGTTAAGCCTACAGACACTGGTCCTCCAGGACTGGAGTTAAGCCTACAGACACTGTGGTCCTCCAGGACTGGAGTTAAGCCTACAGACACTGGTCATCCAGGACTGGAGTTAAGCCTACAGACACTGTGGTCCTCCAGGACTGGAGTTAAGCCTACAGACACTGTGGTCCTCCAGGACTGGAGTTAAGCCTCCAGACACTGTGGTCCTCCAGGACTGGAGTTAAGCCTCCAGACACTGTGGTCCTCCAGGACTGGAGTTAAGCCTACAGACACTGTGGTCCTCCAGGACTGGAGTTAAGCCTACAGATGCTGTGGTCCTCCAGGACTGGAGTTAAGCCTACAGACACTGTGGTCCTCCAGGACTGGAGTTAAGCCTCCAGACACTGTGGTCCTCCAGGACTGGAGTTAAGCCTACAGACGCTGTGGTCCTCCAGGACTGGAGTTAAGCCTACAGACGCTGTGGTCCTCCAGGACTGGAGTTAAGCCTACAGACACTGTGGTCCTCCAGGACTGGAGTTAAGCCTCCAGACACTGTGGTCCTCCAGGACTGGAGTTAAGCCTCCAGACACTGTGGTCCTCCAGGACTGGAGTTAAGCCTAAATCCCTAGTCCGGAGCCTCTCCTTCTCTGTGACTTTGTTTTGGTCTGCTGTTCTGCCTCCTATCCACTGCCGAGTGGTGGAGAGGTTTGTATCGCTGACGCTGCCTGCCGCTCTGTTGATTCCTGTCTGAATGTACTTTGTGTTTTGTTAATCCTGTACCTGACTCACTGTTAAGGATAAGTGCAAGTGTGTTTTTTTAAAGCTAACTGACTGCACTGTTGTCATTTAGATGAATAAAACGGGTCAGTGGCGCTGATCAGCAGCCATGTGTCGCTGATTTATGCTCTTTACCGCTGTGCGTTTAGGGCTCCGAGTGGAACGCGTCCAATTTAGAGGAGCTTCAGACCAGCGGGTGAGTGCAGCCTTCCTGTCTCCCGCTACACTTCTTGAACTTCCTGCGCTGATGTTGAACACTACTTGTAAGCCTGCAGTAAATTGTGACATCTACATGACGTTACAAATGACTTGTTTAGCACTCGCTCTCTTCTAGAGCCACATACACTGACTACATACAATCCATATACACTGCTGGGTATTTTACTGAAGCAGTGCAGGTTAGTACCACAGTCACAGGTACAACGGCTGTTCCCCCACCTGGGATTTGAGCGCGCAACCTCCGAGTTACAGGCCCAGTTCTCTAACATACACTGTGGCATCATCTCTCTCCCTCCCTCTCTTCTACGTTCCAGGGTGAGGTACATTCTGAATGTGACACGAGAGATTGACAACTTCTTCCCCGGCTTGTTCGAGTACCACAACATCCGCGTGTACGACGAGGAGGCGACTGATCTGCTGGCATACTGGAACGACACGTACAAGTTCATCTTAAAGGCCAAGTGAGGACGCTGTGTGTGTGCGTGTGTGTGTGTGTGCGTGTGTGTGCGTGTGTGTGTGTGTGTGCCTGCCCATGGACATACCAGTGTGTGAATACAGCGTTGGGTTCTCATTGGTTTAAGTTTATTTGTCGTTTAAATATTTAGTTGTCTGTCCACTTGCATATCCACATTAGCTTGATGCCAGCTTGGCTAAGCATTTCCGTGAGGGAAAAATCATTTGAAAACTTTTCTTCTTACCGTTTAATGATGACATTCTTGCCTTTTGATTAGAGGTTTCTATGGTGCTTTTGAATTAGAGAGTAGTTAGAGCTGAATATAAGCCTTCTAATTCTGTTTCAGCAAGTGCTAAAAGTGTGAGTGTGCATTGTCTTCTGTAAAAAGCGTGGTCTTTAGCGTGCAATCTACAAACCCAGTCGGCCGAGGGATTCGGACCTGGTGTGTTCCAGCTGCATGCACATTACTCACCTGTCTTTAATTTCTGTGATGGAAAAGCAGAGGTCAACTCGAGTTGAAAAATGTGTCTTTAATTAGTTTTCTAGTGAAGTGCTGAGCTCACGGCCGGACGCAACGCCACCACGTGTCTGAATATCGGTGGTGTGATTAAGTCGGCGCTCTGCATTCTCAAGCTGTCGGCACACTGCCCAACAATGCAAACATTCATCACAATGCAACACAATACATCCACAACTGTTATCCAATGAGCCTCTCCCTGCCTTTGCGTAATAAGTGTTCCTCACACACAAACGCAAGGTTGTGTTTCTGCTGTGGTCTGAACCACCCTCATTTATCATTCAACAGTTACACAAAAAATGTTAATTTATAATATCATAAAATATAAAGCAAATAATAAGTGTGTGTGTGTGTGTATTTATATATATATATATAATGCTCAGCCTGGTTTAGCAGTGCTGAGTACCGTGTCAGAATGCGACCGTTCCCGTCTGTCTTTGTTTGACGGACCATTTGTGTGCAGGTGCATTACATTATATTTAGCCATTTAGCAGACGCCCTTATCCAGAGCGATTTACACAGCTTATATTTGTTTTATCCATTTACACAGCTGGATATTTACTGAAGCAATTCAGGTTGTTCCAAGCTCAAGGGCGACGACTGTGCCCCAGTCGGGATTTGATCCTGCAGCCTTTCACTTTACAAGTCCTGTTTTCTAACTATTATATTACGCAACTTACATTGCGTTTTGCGGATGCCCTTGTCCAGAAGCACTTACAAAAGTGCATACACAACAGTTTAGGCAAACGGACATTGCCAAGTAATCATTGTGACAACATGCAAACACTTTAGGGAGCTCCTTCCCCTCCGAGAACTTACAGTACTCCTTCCTCTTTTCCCCTCCGTCACAGGAAAGCGGGGGCGAAGTGCCTGGTGCACTGCAAGATGGGCGTGAGCCGCTCGGCCTCCACCGTCATCGCCTACGCAATGAAGGAGTATGGCTGGGACCTGGAGCAGGCCTTCGACTACGTCAAGGAGCGCCGCGGCGTCACCAAGCCCAACCCCTCCTTCATGAGACAGCTGGAGGAGTACCAGGGCATCCTTCTGGCCAGGTACCCCCCCCCCTCAGGAAGTACAGTCGCTGAACTGTTTGCCCAACACTCTCTCAGCAAGTACAGTCGCTGAACTGTTCGCCCAACACTCTCAGGACGTACGCTAACTAAACTGTTAGCCCAACACTCTCACAGGAAGTAGAGTGGCTAAACTGTAAGTTCACACACACACACACTCATAGGAATCAAAGTAGCTACAAAGTAATCTGGTGCACAAACCTCAGTTACCAGAAAGTGTGGTAATGTCTTGGAATTTGCCCCACTTGTTTGACAGTGAATGCTATCACGCTAGCACCAGCACCTTTCGTTTGACAGTGAATGTTATCACACTAACTCCAGCACCTTTCGTTTGACAGTGAATGCTATCACACTAACTCCAGCGCCTTTCGTTTGACAGTGAATGCGATCACACTAGCACCAGCACCTTTCGTTTGACAGTGAATGCTATCACACTAACTCCAGCGCCTTTCGTTTGACAGTGAATGCTATCACACTAACTCCAGCGCCTTTCGTTTGACAGTGAATGCGATCACACTAGCACCAGCACCTTTCGTTTGACAGTGAATGCTATCACGCTAGCACCAGCACCTTTCGTTTGGCTAATCACAGCTGATTTTCTGTTCTATTCTTGGGATGCTGATCATTTTTCGAATTTAATACCAGCTTTTGCTCTTAAATATTTAATTTGTCAATTATTAATTTGTCTGAAATGTTTTTATTAAAGTAATTCACTCCAGTTGCAGACTTATGAGCATGTATCCTTGGTGAAAAGGTTTTTCTGTGGTCCAACTGACGAGTGAACCACCACAGTTCTTCAGAAAATGCCACGTTTAATTGGTTGGAACGAACAGGCTTCCATACACGAGCGCCGCGCGGGTCCTTTCTGGGTTTTGCGAAACCACGCCTTATTTCCACACCACCAGAATACAGACAAACGGCAAAAAATTTGACCCACTTTTTTGGCTGTGAATGGTGTCACGCTGCTGCCAGTAAAATTCTGTGCAGTCAGCAGCTGGTTAAAGGCAAAGGATGTGCAGCTTCTCTGTTCTAACATGACTCGTTTCAGTATTTCATGCCAGCTTCTGTTATTTAATAGGCCCAACTATTTATTTTGTCTGCCATTTGTGATAAAATGAGTAAAGTTTCTCACTGTTTTGCTGTGGCCTGAAGTAGAATTGATGTACAAAATTGATGTACAAACCTGCCAGTATAATTAATTGGTACAAAATGCAGCGCACACACATCAGCCTTCCAGTATCACTGCCGGTCACCCCTGTTCTAGACAGAAGATTATATACAGTAACGGCTATTTGGGGCATGATGAGTGTTTTGGCTTTTGGATACAAGCATTAATAAGAATAAGTGCCTCAAAGTGCTTTACAGTGGAATTAGAGTGAGTATTAATACATCAAACACATATTAATCTGTCATTTTTCTTCTCTCTGCCCCCCCTGTCTGTCTGTCTCCGTCTGTCTGTCCCCCGCAGTAAACAGAGACACAATAAACTGTGGCGCTCTCACTCGGACAGCGACCTATCGGAGCGTCACGAGCCACTGTGCAAGACCACCCACTCGCTGGGGCGCTCGGACCCCCACAACAACAACAACAACGCCCCGCCTTCCCTTCAGCACTTCCTGGGCATGGCCGACCTCCAGGCCCAGAGCGCCCCCGCCGCCCCCCTACTGGCCCCCAACGGCGTGTGCAGCTCAGAGGAGAGCCTCCCCTCCCCGACCCTCCCTCCCCTGGAGGACCCTGGAGTCCCTGCACTCCCCCGGCCGCAGGCGGCCACGGCGGTGCCGGAGGAGAGGGTGGACAACTCCCTGCTGACGGTCGCAGTGAGCGTGCCCCTCGGATCCCCCTACCCACCCTCTTCTCTTACTCTCCTGCCCCCTTCCCCCTCGTCTCCTCTTCCTCCACCTTCAACAAGCAACGAGCCAAAACTGGAATCTCCTGAGGTGCTACCGCCGAGCGAGGACCCCTCAGGGCTGTCCACCTCGGTACCTGATGAAAAATCGGAAGCGCCGCAGACATCCCCGCCCACTCTCAGTCCTATGACGAGCACAGAGGTGTCCTCTTGTGTCACAGGACCCCAAGAGCTGCCTGTGCAGGTGCCCGACAGCATAGGAGACTGTGTGGAACCTCCCGAGACCCCAATGGCTGTCATCCCTCAGGAGCCTTCAGGCCCCCTGGAGCCAGGGCCTGAGGCCAAGGACGACAACAACAACCCGAGCGGCACCGAGCCGGCCCCCGTCCCTGCTCCGCCTCTCAGCACTGACCGCATAGACTTCTTTAGCGCTCGAGAGAAGTTCCTGGGCTTGTCTCTGGAGGGCCCTGCTTACTCGCATTCTGAGCAGGCACCTCCTCAGCCGCCCCATCCTAAGGGCCCCGACCAGGAGCTTCAGACGCTGGAGGACTCCAGCACTGCGACTGAGGAGGGACAGTGTAAGGTGAGGAAACCGCAGGCTTTAGAGCCGTCATTATATTACCCTGTCTCGTCTGCATTGCTGACCACTTTAGAGGTGTCACACAGAGGTAGACAAAATTAATGCCTGGATGCACATGACACAATTGGCAATTATAGTAATTCATGATGTATTCATGATAATTATAACATTTATAATATAACAATACATTGCATTAATTTAGCACTTAGCAGGCTCAAATCACTGAGCAGCATGAAAGAATAGCAGAATAGAAGTAAAGTTGTTTCTTTTCTTTATGAGAAAAACCATCCTTCAGAGAGACTGTTTTGAGTTTATGCAGCAGTGCCTCCCACCACAAGAGAGAGGTACTACAGGATGTTTGTGGATTAGACTTTACGTAGACTTTGAATAGGTACACTTACAGCTTACCTCTGTGCAGTATACGTGTTTTAGGGCCCTTGCCTCTGTTATGGTCTTTGGAGCCTAAGTAAGTGTGTGAGCTGTTTGAACTTATGGCAAGACTTTTGGTGGAATGTGTTTATTCTTTTACAATAATAATGGATTCCTGTAATAAAGAGCTTTCTCTCTCCCCCCCTCCCTCTCTCCCTGCTGGATCAGGACCCTGTTCACCCTGACGAGGGCGGTGACAGGGCGTTGGCCCCCAGGGCCCTGCAGGAGAACGGCGTCTCTGTGCGGCACATGGTAACAGAGCTGGAGTCCATATCACACCCTGGCCCCGCCCCCAACCAACCCCAGCATATGAAAGAGGAGGGAGAGGCAGGTGCAGCCGAGGAGGGGTCTCCAGAATCGGCCTCGCCCCCCTCTCCCCTTGACTCCCCCTCCACCCCTCCCTGTGAGTGCCCGTCGGGTTCTGTGCGCCGAGCCACCAAGCAGCTAGAACAGAGGCTGAAGCAGGAGCTGGACTGCCCCACCCCCACCCCCACGCCTGGCACCACCCCCAGCCCCGCCTCCACGCCTGGCACCAGCCCTGCCCCCACGCCTGGCACCACCCCCAGCCCCGCCTCCACGCCTGGCACCAGCCCTTCCCCCACGCCTGGCACCAGCCCTGCCCCCACGCCTGGCACCACCCCCAGCCCCGCCTCCACAGCTGAGACCCACTCTCAGCCCCGCCCCCCACTCCACACGGCAGCAAGCAGGGAGCAGCCGAAGAGAGACGTGCCCTCCCCCAAGCATCCGGAGCGAGAGGGGGAGGAGAGTGTCCCAGGGCCTTTCTTCTGTTCTGACATGGATGGCCCCGAGCCCCACCCTGATCAGTTGGGCCCCTTCCCCTCTCTGTCCTGCCTGCGGCTGGATGGCGTGACGGAGTTGGAGACGAGCACAGATGTACCCCTGGAGCCCCGAGGGGCCCCAGAGCAGGGCGGGGAGGACCTGGAGAAGATCAGCGACACTGTGAAGCAGCTGCAGGCCTTCCTGAGCCAGGGGGGCGGGACGGAGGGCAGGACGGGAGGCCGGGAGGGGCAGGCCTGGCTGAGCGCGCAGCAGGACAGGTTGAGGGAGAGGGGGCGGGACATAGGCGGAGCCTCGGAGGTGGAGGCCAGGATCCGGCAGGCTGGACTCACCCTGCCATCCCTCATGAAGCGCTCCGCCTCTCTGGCCAAGCTGGGCTGCCTGGAGCTCAACCCCAATGACCTGAGCGACTGGGAGCCCTGCCCCCAACCAGCCCACATCGTTCCAGATGACGCCTCCAAAAAGCAGCGTGTGTTCCGCGCTGGCTCCGCCCCTTCCTCTCCCACTACCCCTTCTCTCCCCCGGCCCCCCTCGGCCGCGCGGGAGGAGCCTGTTTTCAGGGCCTGTGAAAACCAGCCCTCGCCTGGGCAGAGGGCTGCCCCCACGAGGGACTGCCCCCAGTCCCCCTCGCCTGCACCCCTCGTCTCGGTGTCGGCGCGGCAACAGCACGGGAGGACGCACCCTCTCCGGAGGCTCAAGAAAATGGCGGACAGAAATCAGACGCACAGCTTCCTTTATAGTACCATGTGACCCCCGCCCACCCTGGCCAGGGCTCTGAGACGGGACAGAACTGCAGTCGACTGCTCTGTGGGTTAAAGCAACGTCCGGTCCACACTGAACGAGCAAAACAATACCACCGTGTAGCGAGCACACATTCAGGTACCACTGTCCAAGCCAAGCGACCAACCGTTTCTGTTTTCAGAGGCAAGCATGAACCGTCAAAGAAAAAACTGCAAAATGACAGTTGGCGGTTCTCTATGTCTTTCTACGTTGCGCCTTTAGCAGTCGTAGAGGAAGAAGGGTGCATTCTGTCGATGTCCACAAGACACCGCTGTGGTAACTCTTTCCCCCATTCCATCCTCTCAACTGTGGAACGGGATTCTCCATCCGGTCACATGGGTTCACCCGTTCTCTTGCTTGTTTGTTCTGGAACACCCTGAGCTTACTGACTGTGGCCACACTTGTAGCTCTGAGGAGACCGTTTGGACTGGATGGGCGTATGGGGCTCAGTATGGTTGTGTGGCTAGTTGCCTGTTAGAGAATGTGCGTGTGTGTGTGTGTCTGTGTGTTTGGGATGGGCTGTGCACAGGTGCTTAGTCGTGTGTTTCGGGGTGTCTGTGTGTAGTTCTGTTGTCTTGACACTGTTGGTTGCTCTGGGGTGGGGGGGGGGGGTGTGTCTGTGCTGCTGTGTGACAGGTTCAGATGCATTGTGGGGGATGACAGGTTCAGATGCATTGTGGGGGATGACAGGTTCATATGCATTGTGGGGGATGACAGGTTCAGATGCATTGTGGGGGATGACAGGTTCATATGCATTGTGGGGGATGACAGGTTCAGATGCATTGTGGGGGATGACAGGTTCATATGCATTGTGGGGGATGACAGGTTCAGATGCATTATGGGGGGTGACCGGTTCAGATGCATTATGGGGGTTTTATTTGTACATTGATGCCGTTTCCCTCTTCAGGGTTTTTATTGTTTTTATTTTATTTTTTGTAAAAATCTAATGAGCAGAAATAAGGGGCTTGTTTCTCAGACATGCACTTTACTAGTATTTTGTTTTCTTTTATTTTTTTATATGTGTGTTTGTACTTGGGAAGCATGTTCACTGTATGACAAAGGGTAGCCTGTCTGAGTGTCATTTTGTGTGCACAGTACATTAACAAAAATGTAAGTGAACTCTTCATTTTAAAGTCTGAAAGGTTAATATTTTCTTTTTTATCCTGTTTTAGCTGTGAATATTAAAGACACAAAATGAAAAATACCTGTCTCTTTTGTTGTGTACTCTTAATGGAAGGAACAAGGAAAATATTTTGGCATCAGCCGATGCATTTGTGGTGTATTCAAGATTAAAGGTGATATCACTGGCTTCAGGTTAGTATGCTGGATGTTGGTGTAAACGTTTCAGAAAGTTAAAGGGGCAGTTCACCCAAAAATACATTTATAAAAATACTATATCCATCCAGGGAGTTTCACTGAGAACTCACTAGATTTGTAGATATCATCTGCAGCTCACCGTGATATCACCCTGATGGAACGGACCTCAACATGTCCAACGTTTGTGGCGCTCAAAGCACCAAAAATGTACATTAAAAAAAACGAACTGCTTTTACCAAATATAATGACACGGTTACTCACGAGCATCCACATATAATAGCACTTCTGGTATGTAGAAACCTATCAAAATGTAATTTTTGGGTGAACTGCTCCTTCACCTTCTCCACAACCCCTGTGCATAGCTGCAGCGACTGTTAATGGCCACTAGATGGAGACAAAATACCATATTCTTTAAACCCGAGTTAGTTAACTCAAACATTGCCGTCGATGTCGGCACGAACCTGCCTGGCCTGCCCTAGCCTACTATTCCATCTGCGGCGTTAGGATATGTTACAAGTGTTTCGCGCTTGTATACATGTTTTCGCTGGTAGTATTTTAGTTGATTGGTGGCATTTCCTCAAATGCTTCTCGGCTACCTACATTGCACCATACCACAGTAATATTGCCAGTTCGGAATTTTTGGAGTTCAAAACTACCTCTTGTTGGTCTTCTAAGCCGTCTATCTGTCTTAAAATGCTGTGAATACCCCACTCTAGCATTATATCTAGCAACTATTGAATGTGCTTACCGTAACATTTTATAAAAATGTATTGATGTAAAGTCTCTTGGTTCTATCGATGGTTAGTAGTTTAAAACTCGTGAAATTTTCTTTACTATTAAAAAAAAAAAACTTAATTTTAACCAGAAACATGGTTGTAAGCAGCAACAAAAATAAATTGTGCTTGGTTTGAGAAAGATGTTGAATGTCGCCACAACTTTGCGGTTTTTAGCTATAGCCTACTGGCAATAGCATTTTTTTTTAATGACGAAATTTCTAGACGGTGATATTAACTTTGCAAAAGTTTGACAAACTTTCATTTTAACCTTTATTTAAGCATTGTCCTGGCCATTATGTTCACATACCAATTCTGCTCATTCTTCGCCGAGCCCATTCTTTATCCGGTTCTATTGCGCTAGATAACACCTGACCTCAGGAATCTAACTGTGTCACTGACGCGAAGCGCGGTCCCAGCTAGGGCCGCTCCGTTTTGGAAAATAGACGCATCATGCCTTGATCCACCGCTTATCCAACTCCCTTCACCCCTCCCCTTCCTCCTCCTCCGTCCCTCATTCTCTATTCGCCCTCTGCGCAGGGGAACTGCACGAGTTGAATCTCAGTCCTGCCAGGAGAGCCACCACACCAAACTGGACTACTGGGGCTCTATTACAAGAATACATCGACAGTAGAGTTGGATAGCAACAGAACAAGAAAGCGAAGGAGGGAGAATAGGAACGGTGAACGACCCGTAAATATTCCAAAATCCGAGGTGAGTTTCCTGAATTCAAAGCAGAAATAGTTTTTATTATTACTACTATCGTCACTGCAGTGGGTTGGAAATATGCCTATAAACATATGTCCATTGTGTTTTTGGGTAATACAGCAAGTCTCAGTGTATGCGGCTTCTAACATTGTGACTGCGCACTTTTCCGTTGTGCAGAGATATACTGTAGCTTGCTCCCATAAAACGGAACACGTCAGACCGTGCCGGCAACTGACTTTGGAGCAAGAGAGGTGCAGTCTTAATCGTGGCAGGTGTCCAGGTGTCCAGGTGTACTTGTGGGGGGAGCGACACTTAGACCCTTTGTCGAATGATATTATTTTTCATTACATGCAAGAAGAGTTGGGGGCGCTTGCTTGATCTGTATTCATCGTCTCTATTGGGAAACGGAGAGGGAGAGAGACAGGGGACTGAGACTGGTATTTCTATATTAGGAAAGTGACCATAGCATTCTCTCCTCTCTGCCTCTTACGAAGTGCTGTGTGTGGAGGGGCCGTGGCACCTAAAGTCTTCATATTTACCGGCGTTTTTGTAATACTAAGAAGTTGTCATTTCATTGGTTACATGTTTGCCTATTTGGCATCGGTTATTTTCAAATAATTCGTTCTTTTTCACCAAACATATTGATAAAAGCATACTTATGTCGGATGTGTTGGTATGTTTCTCAGTCGGTGAAACAGCCGCATGCTGAGTGATACTGTTTGAAGTAGAGCTGTGGAGTAGCGGTGGATATAAACCAGGCTTACAGTGAAATTGGCACCCGACTTACAGACTTAAGGTTCACTGTACACTGTATGTATGTGCTTCTGAACTAGAGCTACAAGTTTTAATAATAATAATAATAATAAATACCAATAAAGCTTCGGCGATGTGCTGGCAAAGGATACAAAGATCCCACCAAAATGGGTTCAACCATGCTTGTTCTATTAATGTCTCTCACAGTTAATCTCCAACATGTTCAAATCAGGAGGAGGAATGACAGTAGAGCATGTGTGCAAGTGGAGGGTAGTACTTTACGGTTTGTAACATTATTGTCCACACTGCCTGTTGTCCAGATCAACATCAGGCTACAGCCTTACTTTATAATGGCATGGTATTACACAAATCAAGATCTCAATGTGTTCATAGCTTATTTGCTTTATTAAATATGTTGTTTGGTTCTCACCTTTCTTCAACCCCACTCTCCTTTCCACTTACTGTTGTGCCTGCTTGTCATTGCTTGTATGGAAAGAGTTCAGTTATGTGTGTGACACAACAGACAACTATTAATATCCGTCCTGATGGTAATGAAAGCTTTAGAATGTGTCTCCTGCGGGTGTGCGGCTCCTGCTGTCTGTGCTTCACGACAACAGCCCCTCTTCTGATATCCGTCCTGATGTTAATGAAAGCTTGAGAATGTGTCTCCTGTGGGTGTGCGGCTCCTGCGGGTGTGCGGCTCCTGCGGGTGTGCGGCTCCTGCGGGTGTGCGGCTCCTGCTGTCTGTGCTTCACGACAACAGCCCCTCTTCTGATATCCGTCCTGATGTTAATGAAAGCTTGAGAATGTGTCTCCTGCGGGTGTGCGCCTCCTGCGGGTGTGCACCTCCTGCGGGTGTGCGCCTCCTGCGGGTGTGCAGCTCCTGCGGGTGTGCGCCTCCTGCGGGTGTGCGCCTCCTGCGGGTGTGCGCCTCCTGCGGGTGTGCGGCTCCTGCGGGTGTGCGGCTCCTGCTGTCTGTGCTTCACGACAACAGCGCCTCTCCTGAGTTTTATGATGTGATGACTTAACTCATTGACCGGGTTGCCATGACCGCTGATTTTCTCAAAGCAACCTGTCACCATTCAGCACAAGTGAAAACAGCCTCCTGAAGAAATTTTAGGCAACGTACATCAACCGATGATTTTAACGTAGTAGCAGGTTACAGATCATCCTCATTAATAATAATGCAAGATTATATTTCTGACTTCTAAAAAATACATAACCAGCTGTTTAAAAGCAGAAACTGTCTCCCAGTTACTAGCTACCAAAATATTGTTGATGTCATGCTAGGGGTATAGCTAGCTACCATGACATACTTTAGGATATTGCATGATGGGTCCTGTGTAGCCTACTGCAGGCTATTTATTATGATTTTTCAGTTGCTAAATGTTATCACATGGCACCTATTGCAAGGAATGGGATTCCCTGGTGTCTTTGCCATCCTCAGTCTGAACAAGCACCCCCCTCCCCCCCACCCCTAGAATTTTTTATGACCAAAATGTAACGGAAGCATTTTTTACATTTATATTTTACTTTTTAAAGTTGATCAGAGTGTTTAGGAACTTTCAAGCGGTAATCCATGACTTCCTGTTTCACTGGGGTATAAATATGAGGTGACACAGAGGCCATATTCCCTTATTCATACATCAACATGGGAAAGATAAGAGAACACACAAATCAAATGAGGGAAAAGTGTGTTGAGCTTCATAAGGAATGGCTATAAAAAAAATAGCTACTCACCTGAAAATGCCCATATCTACCGTTAGGGCAATACTTAAAAAGTTCAAAGCAACTGGAACTGTTACAAACTTGCCTGGAAGAGGACCCAAGTTTATTTTGCCCCCATGCAAAGTGAGGAGGATGGTAAGGGAGGCAAAAAAAATCCCCAATGAACACTGTTGGAGAATTACAGAGGAAAGTAGCATCTTGGGGTCATCAAGTCTCCAAAACTACCATTAGACATCACCTCTATGCCAACAAATTATTTGGAAGGCATGCCAGAAAAATGCGTTTTCTGTCATTTCACCACAAAAGTAAGCGCCTGGAGTTTGCTAAACGCTACTGGAACTTTGACTGGAACCGTGTTCTACGGTCAGATGAAATGAAAATTGAGTTTTTCGGCAACCAGAGATTCTGTAAAGAGTAATGGTCTCAGATTCCTTGCTCTGTATTTATTAGATGTTACGGGAGAAGACTCAGTGCCGTGGCAAAGCGAGGTTGTACAAAGTATTAAATGCAGGGGTGCCAATAATTGTGACACGTGGTTTTGGTAAAAATAATTATTTCGCGATGAGGGATTTTATTTCTCAGAATAAATTTACTTCAATTAAAGGTTGGATTTTTCAAATTCAAATTTTGTGAGATTAAGCTAATTCAGCAAACGGTGAATTTTTTATAACCCGTTTTACTCATCTTTACCAGGGGCGCCAATAATTGTGGAGGGCACTGTATTTGTGGAGATAATGTAATCCATTAGTATGATTACAGAGCTAATCCCAGCATGCATTGTGCGCGAGGCAGGAATACACCCTGGACAGGTCACCAATCAATCACAGAGCACACACACCATTCACTCACAAACTCATAACTAAGGGAAATTTAGACTCTCCAGTTAACCTAACCTGCATGTCTTTGGACTGTGGGAGGAAAGTGGAGTACCCAGAGGAAACCCATGGGGAGAACATGCTAACTCCACACAGAAAAGGCCCTCGGCCGGGAGTCAAACTCTGTACCTTCTTCCTGTGAGACAGTGCTATCCAATGCACCACGTGCTACTTTTCTGAACCTACTATCATGGTATTACTATGTCTATATTTCAGTAAGAAACTTAACTGATTGAATTTCTGTTAATCATTGCACATGATTCTCTATAGCACATTTGGATTCAATAAACATTTGTCCTCAACTTTGACAAAGTAAATTAAGGTTTGTTTTTTTTTGTTTTTTTTTACCTTTGCAAACACAGTATCACAAGTTCATTTTGGTTATTGCGGGACTCACAATGTTTGTGAAGGGGAAAAAATGAATTTCATTGTGCGTCATCGCTGAGGTTGGATCTTTGTCTCATAAGTGCATGATTGCTGGTTTTGAACAAAATTTAAAAGTTTTGGTTGTAGAATACAATTATTGTGGAAAAATACTCAACGAATGTCATGAGACAAGAGAAGCTATCTCTGAAATGCATTCAGCCTGTCATCAATTGCATAGCAATGTAATATTGCTGCTTGTTTTGTGTTATCTCTGCTACTGGTTTTCTGTTTCCTCTTCCCTTTCACACTAAGGTTGAGTTTGCTTTTCTAAGACTACGCTGCTCAAAAACACTTAATCATCACAGTACAACACCAAGTCAATTAAACCAAACCGGTCATGCTGGATGATGTTGCAGGCAGCATAACATTTGCCACGGCGTCTCCAGACTCTTTCACGTCTGTCACATGCTCAGTGTGAACCTGCCAATTCTGGTGTTCTCTGGCAAATGCCAATCGAGTTGCACGGTGCTGGGCTGTGAGCACAGGTCCCACTACAGGATGTCGGGCCCTCATGCCACCCTCATGGAGTCTGTTTCTGACAGTTTGGTCAGAAACATGCACACGAGTAGCTCGCTGGAGGTCATTTTGTAGGGCTCTGGCAGTGCTCCTCCTGTTCCTCCTCGCACAAAGGAGCAGATACCAGTCCTGCCGCTGGGTTGTTGCCCTTCTACGGCCCTGTCCAGCTCTCCTCGTGTAATAGCCCGTCTCCCGGTATCTCCTCCACGCTCTTGAGACTGTGCTGGGAGACACAGCAAACCTTCTTGCGATGGCACGTATGGATGTGCCATCCTGGAGGAGCTGGACTACCTGTGCAACCTGAATGGGCTGCAGGTACCGCCTCATGCTACCAGTAGTGACAAGAGCACTAGCAAAATGCAAAACTAGAGAAAAATCAGTCAGGAAGGATAAGGAGAGAGAAATGGTCTGTGGCCACCACCTGCAAAACCATTTACTTTTTGGGGGTTGTATTGCTGTTGCCTCTCATGTCCGTCTGTTGTCACTTTCATTTGCAACAAAGCAGGTGAAACTGATTCACAATCATTTACGCTTCCTAACTGGACAGATCGATATCCCAGAAGTTTAATTGACTTGGTGTTATACTGTGTTGATTAAGTGTTCCCTTCATTTCTTTGAGCAGTGTATATTTATAAGACTTTTTGTAGTTATTTTATCTATCTATCTGTTCTTTTGGATTTTTGAAGTACTTATTGTTGGGCAGTTTAATCTTTTACTTATGATTGGTTGAAAGGAGGACTACTGCAACAAAAAATGTTGAAAATAGTAATGTTGAGTATTCTCAAAACAAACAAAAATAACAACACAATAACAATAAGAATGTTAATGATAAATCAACACAAGTATGAAAAATGAATCTCCTTTGAATGTTAAGAGTGGATGGTCACTCAGGTTATGACAAGCTAAAATATATTTGCTGCAATTGTGGCTGTTGGTCCTATTAATACAATTACATATTTTTCATCCTTTGATAAGATATTTAAGTTCTTTATAATGATAGAAAATTTCAATCTGTCTATCTTGTTCTTGAAGAAACAGTGCTCATATGTTTGTGTGATTGGCTGTGGCCAATGTTTTACTGAAGCGTTGGCCAAATGCTCAAATCCAACGTTTAGCCTTCTTGAGGTAAACATACAAAGGATATCACGTCTTCCGCCAAGCTAAGATGACAGATGTTAGTGTAAAAAAGTGAAAAGGTGAGATGCTGAGAACATGGATCAGAACTAGGATACATTAATATGTGATGTGTCTGAAACCTGAATTGAAAAGGTTTTGAACAGTCATTTTACATTCCACTAATGAAACAATAAATATGTTTTCTAACTGTCGTCATCCTCTTATGAGTGGATCTCAAGCTGCCTAAATTATTCTGTGGTTTATTTTTGCACGACGGAGTCTTTTTTTGTGTTGAATTCCTAGATGTGCAATGCAGTGTTCAGACTGTTTAAAGTCACTCATTAAAACTTGTGGAGTGTTGGGCATCTCCTGATCCACACCAGCGCACACAGTAGGGAGACATATTATTTGCTCTCAGTTTTTTACATTTTCATTCTCTCATCTATTTCTTGCGTTCCTTTTTATATTTACATTTACGTCCAGTTCAAGTTCTTCTATATTTATATATCTCAGTTCAATTCACAATATGCTTTTTTGGCATGACCACACATAGGCGTAGTATTGCCAAAGCAACCATTTACATCAGGGGTGTCAAACTAAAGTCCCTGGGGGTCACAGTGTCTGCAGGTACTTATGTTTTTTTTCAAATCAGCAGCCTATGAATGCCTTGAGAACACGGTGTGTGGATTCTTTAGCCAATCGATGATTTAAACAAATCATTGGTGCAAAAACACAGGGAAAACCAGCAGACACTGTGTCCCTCCGGGACTGCATTTTGACACCTGTGACTTCAATAAAATGTGAGTCAACAATAACAATATCAGCTACATTAGATGCTCATACTTACTTCTCCCTGTCTCCTCCTCTCTCTCTGTGGCAGGAGTGATGAGCCGCAGCATCGTACGCCAGAGTAAGTTCAGACATGTCTTCGGCCAGGCGGGCAAGGCGGAGCAGTGCTATGACGACATCCGCGTCTCCAAGGTGACGTGGGACAGCTCTTTCTGCGCCGTCAACCCCAAGTTCTTGGCCGTGATCGTGGAGTCCAGCGGCGGGGGGGCTTTCCTGGTCATGCCCCTCTCAAAGGTAGCGTGGGATTGGCTGCCGCATTGTCATGGTTACCTTGAATGGGGGCGTACTGATTATTCCTTTTGAGCCCTTATCTAATATGGCCGCCTAGCTCTTGCATGTGGCCATTGCTTTGAATTCTTAGTTTATGTGTTAGGGTCAAGTGCCATTAAACATTGATACAATGCAGAGTTTAACCCTAGGCATTATGCATGTTTATAGACAGAGCTAATTTCCAACACAGTCCTGTACTGGGCTTTGATAGTTTCTCTTAAAACAGGAATGGTGACACACTATCTACAGTGCCCTCTATAATGTTTGGGTCTAAGGCATATTTCTTTTTGATTTGGCTCTGTACTCCACAATTTTACATTTGTAATCAAACAATTCACATGTGGTTAAAGTGCAGATTATCAGCATTTATTAAAGGGCATTTTCATACATTTTGGTTTCACCATGTAGAAATTACAGCACACTTTATACATAGCACCCCCATTTCAGGGCACCATCATGTTTGTGATATATTAATGTTATGTAAATTAATGTAGTCATGTTTAGTAATAAAACATGTTTAGTACTTTGTCGTATGTCTTTTGCATGCAATGACTGCTTGAAGTCTGTGACCCATAGACATCACCAGGTGCTGAGTATCTTCACTGGTGATGCTCTGCCGGGCCTGTACTGCAGCCATCTTCAGCTCCTGCTTATTTCTGGGCTAGTTGCCTTAAGTGTTCAGCATGTGAAACGCATGTTCAATTGGATTCAGATCGGGTGACTGACTTGGCCAGTGAAGAGTTTTCCCGTTTTTGGCTTTGAAAAACCTTTGTTTTTGCTTTTGCAGTATGCATGGGATCATTGTCTTGCTGTAGGATGAAGCGCAGTCCCATGAGTTTGGAGGCATTTGCCTGAACTTGAGCAGATAAAATGTTTCTGTACACTTCAGAATTCATTCTGCTGCTGCTATCAGCAGTTACATCATCAATGACAACAAGTGAGCCAGTACCAGTGGCAGCCATACATGCCCATGTTTCACAGATGAGCTGGTGTGTTTTGGATCTTGGGCAGTTCCTTTCGGCCTCCACGCTTTGCTTTCGCCATCACTCTGATACGAGTGAATCTTGGTCCCATCTGTCTACACGGGAACTTTTTCCAGAATTCTGCAGAATCTTTTACGTACTTCTTAACCAGCTGTAACCTGGCCATCCTGTTTTTGCGGCTAACTGGCGGTTTGCATCTTGCAGTGTAGCCTCTGTTTGTGAAGTCTTCTGTCACGGACACATCCACGCCTCCCTCCGAAGAGTGTTTCTGATCTGTGGGACAGGTGTTTGGGGGGTCAACTGTCGAGGTGTTCCTTGGCCTACCAGGCCCTTTGTGATTACTGAGCTCACCAGTGCTCTCTTTCTTCTTAATGATGTTCCAAACCGTTGATTTTGGTAACGGTTGGCCTCCTTTGTTTTTGACAGTTTTTAAAAAAAAAATTATTTCTCAGCCTCATAATGGGTTCCTTGACTTTCATTGGCACAACTGGTCCTCATGTTGACAAACACCAATAGCAGACTCCATAGACAATAAAAAGTCTAGAATCAAGACGAGATACTGAAAGCTCTCTTATATCTGCATTAAGGAAGCAATTGGACACACCTGACTAATTAGAAACACCGGTGAAGCCAGGCACGTGCACACATAGACCTCAAAGGGGGCTTGAGCACCTGCCGTTTTGCCTGCTATAGAGAAGTGCCCTTTTTCAGTAAAATTTTTAAAATAATTAAATAAATTCCTGTTTGCGCACAGCCTGCCCTGCCGAACAGATATATTGATTGAATCAAAATATCAGGTCGGGAGATTGGTGCTCCCCGGCGATGCCCTCTACCTCTACCCTCCCTCTTGGTTTCCGCCGCAGCGGCGAGCACTGTGTGGGCACCGAGCCTTTACGGTGAAATAACGCACGCACGCAAAATTGCACGCATACGCGTGCATAGGCACTCGACAGTCGTGAGTCAGTCTGTGTGATGAGTTACTTTGAGGCAGACATCAGGTATGTTGCCAAACAAAGTATAAATATACTGTTCATTTTCGTTTTATATTAATATTAATGCGCTTTAGAAATTGCTTGACACTATTTGGCAAGTAGGGTCTATATATGCTTGAACTAATTAGCAGCTCAAAATGTGCCAACTAGCTATCGTTAGCATTGATACCTTTTGCTAGAAATGTGAGAATCAGTGGAATATGGTCGAGTTCTTGTGTCCCATCCACTGCACTTAAAAGAACGGTCCCATCGCACCACAGTAGTTGTAATGTTGTCTTATTGTCTCGATAGATAGTTAGCTAATGTAATACGTAACATGTGAGAATAATTTATTGAAATACACTTCATTTCTTTGCATGTATCATTAATCAACTGTCATGTAGCAGTGTTTGAACCAACCTCAGTCATGGGTTTGTTTTAAATAAATTATTTCAAGGACCGCCAAAGGGAAATCGCGACCGCCAAAATTACAATAATTGAGAAAAACGGCAAATAAATTCATATCCAAATGAATTACATTTTTTGGGTGCAATATGGTCTTTCGGCTAGCGGATGGCGATGTATATTGTACTAGTCGCCTTCAGGATTTCAGTACTAGGAGATGAGTAGAAGAAGCAGAACCATAGACTATAGAAATGTGGCTCAGATATTCTGTGGCAGAGTGCAACCTAAATCTTTGGGGCGACTCGGTAGAAAGACAGCGTACGCAGCGAGTTGGATGGAACACGCTCCAATTTTGAATTAGGCTACCTTTGAAGCCCTAACTTCTGAAAAGGTAAAAGCTTTAACCCAATCCACGTTGGTGCCCCATACTATAGTGGTAGATGTATCGGTCCCAATTACAGTATTTATGTTTGTCTTAAATTATAAACTAGGCTACAGCTTTAAGAAAACCAGCAGGATTGATACTGCAGTGCCATATATTGTATATATCGGGTGCTATTCCCGTTTTGCCAATGCACAGACTGTAAAATGCATCATTTACAAGAAAATAATGTTCAGATATAGCTAGAAACAATATGTTTTTAAAATGTTGTACAAATAGACCTAAGCATTCGGCGTGTTCCATTGCTTACTGTAGGCTACTGGCTACCTGATGCACTTTTGGTTTAGAGGACACCTAATTTTTTTCAACAAAATCTCTCGTAGCTATAAATATGTTAATGAAACCAAATATCTTACTTGTAGGCTATATGCAGCTACCACTGTGTTGTGATTAACCCTGAAGAATTTATCTTGTTACGTTTCGCCAAAGTCCCGTACAGTCGACATTTTCACAGTGACCTATCGCATATAGGGCTGAAATAATGACATCAACGTAGACTATGTAAAAACACACGGTGCTTTTGTAAGGTTTTTAAAAAAAAAAAAATTTACTTGAAGCTACACTTATATTTTATTTGTGTTTTAGAGTGTTCTTTATTTATTTTTCTATTTGTGCACTATCAAAATATCATAATTGGTATAATATTCAAATATTCAATTACCTTCGATTTCTAAAACCTAACTCCTAAACACAACCCTACTGGTACTTTACAACCATAGCCTACATATATACTCCAAAAACTGTATTTACGGTAAAATTTATGGAACAGAAATTTGCTGCGTGCGCTCGCATAACCTATGTACCGCCAAAAACCATATTTTCTGCCAGGAAAAACCCTGAATCCATACATTTTAATATCCCTTTATTCCAGGCATATATTTATTTAATTATTTGCAAAAATCACCGGCGTGCCCTTTTATGAATTTGGGCCCCTGCCCCTCTAACATCCTCTGCACGTGCCTGGGTGAAGCCATTTGTCCCAAACATTATGGTGGCCTGAAATGGGGCTATGTATGAAGTGCTACAATTTCCACATGGTGAAACCAAAATGTATAACAATACCCTTTAATAAAAGCTGAGAATCTGCACTTTAACTACATGTGAGTACAGAGCTAAATCCAGAAAAGAAATATGTTTGTCCCAAACATTATGGAGGGCACTGTATACGTATTATTTTTTAAATGTGAGCATTTGTACCATGCAAGATTTTAAAAAATAAAAAATAAAATAAAATTAGCAGGGCCATTTCTTTCTAGCAGTTTCTGTGGTCCTGACAGGCTGCGCAGCTGTCCTGCACCTGTGCGTCAGTCTGAGCCTCTTCTTCCAGCGTGTGAGTGGGTGCGTTTGTCCCTGTCCTGTTCAAGCCCCCCCCCCAAAGAGCTGCCAGATTCATGCCCCTACATGTGGGCAGAAATGGACAGACCCAGAGGCTTAATGCCCCATAGTGAAGCGTACCATGCCCTCTGAATCAGCACGGCAAACTCCTGATACCGCTCCGGGCTTATAACAAAAATATACCACGAAAACAAAATCCCTGTCAGCACATGGTACTGAGTACCAGGCAGCTGTTTCTTAATTTTCCTATTTGCCTCTTTAATAATTACAGGGGGGGTTTTAGACGATTAACTGAACCGTGCTACTGGGAATATCTCTGGAATGCAATGGGAGAGAAAAACATCTGAACGCGTAACTACGTTCCACAGCAGTAATGTGGGCACATGTTGACAGGCACTGAAATTGGCCTAGGTTAGCTCTGTCATGGTATACCAGGGCAGCCTGGGGACAGTCTACGGTCCACTGGGACACACTCAACTCCCTTCCTTCCTTAATTTATAAAAGAGAGAGAAAGAGAGAGAGAGGGAAAAGGAGGCATATCACAAACTCTTTACCATCGATTATTCCATATTTTTCTCCTTTCTCCCCTCTTCCTCTCCCTCCTGCGTTCTCTCTCTGTGCCCCACACTGTGGGGGATGGAAAGATATCACTGGGGTTTGGGGAGACTGAACGCTATAAATACTCTAAGCACTGCTGCACCCCCACCCGCGTCGCGACTACCCCCACGTTCAATCTCCTACGAGCAAAAAAAGAAAAAGTGTCTTTTCATCGCCTCATCATGGGGCTATAAATACCCCGAGGGTGGGGGGGAGGGGCACTGGGTCTGGAACAGACACATGTTCACACTGACAGACAGGGATAGGTGGCATCGCAAGGAAATGACATCAGCAGTCAGGGATGACAGGCAGCTGCAGTGGCTCTCCCAGAGACTGAGGAGAGAACAGAGGGATGTCTGTCTCCTGCGAGGTGAAGTGCATCTAGGGATAGCGGTGTGGAGGACTACACACACGCATCCACGCACATGTAAAGTGTGGACAGTGTAATGTAAGTGTATTCACGATACACCAGGCTAAACTGATTGTTGCTGGGGAAAGGTGGTGTGCACATGTATGTGTGTGCATGTGTTTGTTTTCATATACAGTATGTGCATGTGAGCGCTCATCCAAGTGTGCTGTTTTCAAAAGGCACAGAACGCGGTTCTGCCATTTCTTATAATAAGCGACTGGCTTTTCTACTAGTCACAGTAACACAGTAACACCTGAAGTACTAAGGTAAAAATTCTAGTTTGTGGAATTTACATATTCATTTGGGTAGTTTAACCAATTAATCCAAGTATACATTGTGTAGAAATCAGCATTATGTTTTTTGCATGTTTACTACTTAATCCCAACAAATTAGGAAAAGTCACATTGTGTCAAGATCGTGTCAAGATGAAAAAATAAGGTTAACTGTCTTTTAGGAGATGTCAAACATAATCGGGTCAAATTGACCCCTAAGATGATATTACATTACAGGCATTTAGCAGACGCTCTCATCCAGAGTGACTTACATAGTATCCATTTACAGCTGGATATATACTGAAACAATGCAGGTGAAGTACCTTGCTCAGGGGTACAACGGCAGTGTCCTACCTGGGAATCGAACCTGCAACCTTTCGGTTACAAACCCAGTTCTTTACCCATTGTACTACGCTGCCGATATGATGCATAATATGAATATTTTCAATGCGTAAGGGCGCGCCATGGTTGAGGGTGCACTGGTGTTTGTGGGCCTCTCTCTCAAAGTGCTGGTATTCTGTGCTGTGTTGCAGACAGGAAGAGTGGACAAGAACTACCCCCTGGTGGTGGGACACTCGGGCCCCGTCCTGGACATTGACTGGTGTCCCCACAATGACAACATCCTGGCCAGCGGCTCTGAGGATTGCTCTGCCATGGTAACCCGCTGACCGACCGATCTATCGACCGACCAGTCAAGCCAAATTGAATATAAATACAAATCCTACAGTAATTCAGTGTGTTGCAAATGATAACAATGCAGATTATTTATACTTGTCTTAACAGCCATGTATTGTACTGTAAAGGCACGTTGAGTCTCTCTCTCTCTCTCTCTCTCTCTCTTTTCCCCATTGTCTCCTCTTTCCCTCTCCTTCTCCCTTCGGCCCTCTATTTGTCTCTCTCCCTCCCTCCGCTGTTTCTGTTGCCATGTTGTTGTTTTGCTGTTACCGTGTGCGCTTTTTTGTTGCTTGCATTGTTGACAGCGCTATTAAACCAGCATTGGCAACAGCAGTCGTGGGTTTCACGCGGTCTCCCGAAGACTGGAATAGAGACATGGCGATACTCACTGGGACACACAATGTAATAGAGATAAAAAGAAGAGAGAGGGAGACGTACAGTGGCAGATGATGATGATGGTTGATTCTGCTTCTAGCTCTAGATCATAACTGTAAGGTTATAAACATTGGTTTGGGTGGGGTGTTGCAGGGCCGTATTAACGGTAGATACTCACATACAAAGGCATCCCACTCATTCTAGCCATGTCAGCTATTTTTGGGAAACGCAGCTGGTAGACAAAGTGGGCTGTGTGTTTGGCCCTGAAATGCCATGGCTCCCAGAATGACAGGAAACAAGCCGTAGGCTGCCGTGTTTCTGTCCATTGCATTACATTACAGTCACTTAGCGGACATTCTTATCCAGAGAGACATACACGAGTGGAGAATATCCCCACCAATAAGAATATCACCAAGAAGGCAAAGAAGGCCCATTTATAATAAATAACAAAAGTGTCATTTTAACCTAACACACAACAATTTGTATTGTAACAAAAGCAGGCACCACTAGACAGGTGACCAATCTTTACACAGCTATACCTGTGACAGTATCCCAGAAGAAAAAAAGAAGGAATATTTAAAGAGAGTCAGGGGAGCCATGGTGCAATCTGAAGAGGTGAGTCTTCAGTCTGTGTCAGAATATGGACAGGGTTTCTGCTGTTCATTCCACCACTGTGGGGCCAGAACGGAAAGGAGATGTGACCTTGACTTCCAGGCACATGGAGGGGGAGGGGCCAGATGCCCAGATGTAGCACAATGCAGAGGTCTGGTTAGTGTGTTCAAGATATGTGCTGTTTAGTTGCCCAATAAGCTAGCACCAAGGGTTTGAGTTTCATACAATTACAAGCTCATATAGGAGCCAGTGGAGGCAGATGAGAAGGGGAGTGACATGGCTGAGCCTGGAGACATCATGTGACAATTTAAGGTTAATGAGGGCGCGGAGTGAACCATGTTAGCTGCTATGAAGTCAGCTATTCCCTACATTGATGAGAAGGGGAGAATGTTTATTACATGCAAGCTAGTGCACTTTATTGCACAGGGGAGCCAGTTAGCCAATTATAAATCTAAATAAAGCAAAGAGTATAAAAAACTCTTTTTAAACTGCTCATAAAACCATGAGGTGAATGTCTCAAATTCATAAACAGGAAAATAATATAATTTGTTTTGTAAAGTGAGATGTCATTTCTCAACACAAGAGCTGGAGGTCTTACAAGCCCTGTCTTTTCTGTATGGATTTTGACGTCGTGTTCTGATTGGAAGTGCACTTAATGGTGATTGGTTAAAATGTAAACGCCATGTTACTTCTGTAAGAAACAGTCTCAAAATAGCCAATACCAAATCTTTCTGTTGTGGGCCGTATGTGAACTTTATTTCTTTCAGGATGAAACAAAACTAATATCATAGAACACACACACACACACACACCCACGCACACACGCACGCTGTCAAAGATCAAAAACATGTGGGGCCCTTTATTGTCTTTGTTGTCTTTTAACTGTGGTTTCAAATAAAGAATTATGATGTGTGTTGGTGGGTAGCAGCGGCTGTTCCATTGTCTATTGAGCTGATACACAATTGTAATGTTACCCTTCAGATCCTGAGGGACTATTAGCATGAATGCTCCAGTGCTGTATCACCTGATATAGCACATTACCATTAAAATTGGGAAGAGGTCATATGGATCTGAACTATAGATCACTCGGCTTCCCTCCTTAATTCGGTTATGTGTTTTAATCTTTGCATAAGGAGTAAAAGACCGTTATTCTTGGACACCTCTGTCACTTGGAAGTTCCTACAGAGCTGATTCATGTCTCATTGAAACCACAATCCCCGTAGAATTGGCCCTAAATGTGAAAACCTGGTGTTCAAAGAGGTGATCTTGACTTGCCAAATGCCTCAGTTCTAACTAGTGCTTACGAACCAATTGCCCATCCACATGCTACAGAAAATTGGATTATTATTTTTAAAAAGTAACAAAAAACAGAATCTATTAGCGTGAGCTCATCTTTTCCATGTACAGATTCTGTCCAGGTAGAACAACATGCACGACTACAGTTTTCAAAAATAACATTTATTTCCTTTTAATCAGTATAAAACTGAAATTTTGATTTAATTGTACTCTCAATACAGAAGTCTGTTGATGCAATCATTTATCATTTCATTGAATCAATTCAATAAATCTATTTATTTTCCTCTCAGAAATGTGACATTACCAACTTGTTATGTCATTATCAGGAGTTGGGTAACTCAGGATTGATGCACCAAGGTTTTTGTGCTCTGTGTGTGTGTGTGTGTGTGTGTGTGTGTGTGTAGTTTTTGTAATAATAAGACAACGATGGAAAGTACTGGTGGGTCTGCCATTACCTGTATCTGTAAAAGGAGTCTGGATGGAGCTCCCACAAGCTGTGCATTAATACACACATTATATATGTTTATAGTGGAGTAAAGGAAACACTGGAGTTGGTCCTGAACAGAAATGGGTTTGGACCCACAAATATTGTAGTAATTCTATGGTGTATGTAATAATGAAAAACTATGGTATAAACAGTCATTCGTTTGGTAGCCTACTGAGCCTGGTCATGCAGTACTTCCTTTTAAAATAATTAATCACTTTCTGGTTTTTAAAATATTATTTCAGTGTAGCTATATTTTAATTTGTCCCAGACAGTTTTGTGCAATAACTTTTAGTTACTGGTATAAAGCATGGGAATACACTTCAAGTAAACCCAAAAGCAGCGTGTACAGGGACGGTATGTCTACAGAGAGGCTGTACATGTGAATAGATTTATTGTATAGTGTTTATTCACAATTACAAACATAAATGTCAATTTTAAATCGTGCTGGTCTTCTTTGCTTGAGAGTGGATGCGCTGTAGGAAATAGTTCCAACCGAAAATAAGACTAAACATATTATTTTTTAAAAGCTTAATCAAGTAATATCCGCATGTATGTGTAACCTCTGGAGCATACCATTGCTGTACAAGCTGCTTTGGAGTTACTCAAAGTGTATTTTCTTGCTATAGACCAGGAACCCCCGAATGCCCCTGAAGCCACTGTAAAGCTGACAGGTTGACAGAAACGTCTGTAAGCATCTAAAGCACTGGTATTAAAATTGCGATCCTCGAGGTCCGAGACCTGCTGGGTTTCCACCCTCCCTTTACCTGGGAGTCAGGTGTAAAGACAGTCTGGCCCATCAGTAGAACTAATTGTTCATTTATTTACCTGGAAAAAGAAAAACCAGGCACGGATTTGGATTCAAGGTCCAGATTTGAATATCCTGGATCTAAAGTATGTTTGATTGCACACAAAAAGGTGCTAATCCAAAACATACTAAAACTGAAGAAAAAATTAAAATAAACAGAAAGTGAACTATACTTTTAATGCACTAGAGGGCAGCAATGTAAAACTTTTAATGAAACACAATACATGCTCTCCAGATAGTTTTTTTGTTGTTGTTGTTGTTTTAGTTATTTAATCTTCTTATTATTTTGGGGGTCAATTTGACCCCATTCAGTGTTTGACGTTTGCTAAAAAAGAATAATAATAATAAATAGTTAACCTTATTTTTTCATCTTGATACTTTATGACTTTCCTAATTTGTTGGGATTAACTAGTAAACATGCAATAAACATAAGTATATGTTTTCAAAAGTCCTGTACCAACTTTGGGTACAAAGGTGTTGTGTGGGGTCTTGTAGGTTTTGTAGGTTTATAAAACTTAAGGAAATTTACAACCTTTTTTTATCTCTGAGGGTATTCTGTGGGTGACTTGCATTGTCCCATACAGTTTTTAAACATCCCAAAATGAAACAGCACTTCATTGAGGATCTGAAGTATATTTTGAACAAATTAAAAGGTTTGAAATTTTGTCCGTGTTGGCTGGGGTCAATTTCACTTGAAACTCAATAACGGTGATGATATTTAGTCATGTCAAGTAAACTTCTTTCCAGATTTCAAGAAAATGTAAAGATATTACTTAAACAATAGATAACCCTTCAAACACCAAAAAAATCTATCTGGCCATTTTGGGTGAAATACTTTATTATATATAATATAAATACAATATCACTATATTGTGATATTGTTTAGTTAAGGATGTAGTACAAATACGTGATATATGTGGTGGGAATTGTGTTGATCTTTAATATTTAGGGATAAAAGATTAGTCAATGGGGAGACCTAAAGAAGACGACACGCAAAGTGTAACAAATGTTCTATTTCAATAATTTTGTGTTGGTTTAAACTGTTCGCTCAATTTGTCCCCAAACATAAAACGTGTCATAAAAGTTCAACATAATAGGAAGGTGAAGGCAAACATTGATTGTTCCCAGTGTTTCCTTTTATAGCTAGCTAGTTAGTGGATATAAAGTTTGTTTTGGTTTCTAACATTTTTATTTTTTTTATTTTACTTCCCCCATTTTTCTCGCCAGTTTGGAATCCTCAATTTGATTAGTTTTATCAGTGCTCACTGCGGTGACCTCCGCTATTGATGGTGGAAAGTGCAGATAAGCATGAGCTCTTCTCCGAAGTGTGTGCTGACAGCTGCTGCTTGTTATCACACTGCAGCTGGTGAGTCCGGTTAGAACAGACAGTTCATGTGCAGTTCAACCACTTGCTCTTGTATTTCTCACTTTGTAATCATGCGGAGAAACATGCAGCATTACAGCATCACACCTTTCCTTTTTCTTCCTCCGCCCCAGGTAAATGACAGTCTTTATCTTCCGTCCCCCGTAATGCCCCCAATATTAGCTTCATTGCAGTGGGGCTGGGAAGCAGGTTACAGTACAGTCGCTTTACAGTGTGTATAATGAATCTTCTCCATTAATTGCTTTAGTGGCTTGATTTGATAATATGTGTTTTGTGTTGTGTTGCTTTTTTATTCAGCATTCATATAGGGGGCCTTTTATTCTGTACCTTGTGTATAGTATTGTTTAGGGTGGCCATATATTAGGCTTCAAAAAAAGTGGACGGGGCGGGTGGGCGTTATGAACATAATGCTAGGCTATTTGTTTATAAAAGGTCTATAGAATTAGCAAAACATAACTGGACAGATATTTTCAGTCCCAAAATGAAGAAATGTCTGGTCAGCCTAGTATTTATTTATTTGTGTAGGTCTGGCAGATCCCTGACCACACCCCCACACGGCCGTTGTCAGAGCCAATCGTGACCCTGGAGGGGCACTCCAAACGCGTGGGAATAGTCAGCTGGCACCCCACTGCCCGCAACGTTCTCCTTACTGCAGGTACGTACTCACCTGTACACGCCTTTTCACCACAGGTAAACCCACACCTACGCACACCATATCACCCCAAATCCAGTGAACATGTCTCCTATGACTTGCTTTTCTTTGATGAGCAGTGTGAGTAGCATTCTTAACCACAGGAATGTCAGGGAGGACATTGGCAGTTTATTTTGGCTTGGTATATTTCTGGTATTCTTTGCCAGTGTCCGGATTGTGTATAGTACTGTTACAAAAGATGAACTCTCCTACAGGCAGCGATAATTTGATCATTGTCTGGAATGTGGGGACGGGGGAGCCCCTGATCTCCATGGATGACCACCCTGACCTCATCTACAATGTCAGCTGGAACCACAGCGGCAGCCTGTTCTGTACCACCAGCAAGGACCGCAGACTGCGCGTCTGTGACCCCCGCAAGAGGGAAGTGGTGGCGGTAAGAAGCTGGGCCAGAGAGGGGCAGGACCGGAGAGTGAGAGAGGGAGGGAGGGAGGGATGGGGAGGACAGGTTCAGACCAGAGGGGAAAGAGAGAGGAAGGCAGAGGATAGGGGTGGGATCAGAGATGGGGAGAGAGGGAGAGGAGAGCAGGTTTTTTGGCTCCTCTGTTTGTGTCCCAACCGGTGTGACATTCACATTCGTCTTTTTATGCAACTCAATGGATTATATACATATAGGTCAACATGTGGTGTAGTTTACTTGTGGACTGGGTGGTAAAAGGTTTGAATTTCACGTGTGACACTGCACTTGTCACCTTAAGCAAGCAACGTCACGTCACCTCAGTTGCTCCAGTGACAAAACAAGCGATCAACTTTGTGACCAGGTCCCTGATTGTGCAAACTTCGATACTCTAAGCAGTAAGGCATCTCGGGTGAAGATATCTGTCGTGCTGATGAATGATGTGGTGATGGTGTAATGAGGGATACTGGATGTGTGCCACGTCTTAGCGTTAGCATAGCATCTAGTTTTTCCACCTTGGCTTTTGAGGGATGCAGCATCGTTTTTATGTCGCTCATTACACTGGACCACCTGATTCAACAAATCACCTCTCGACTGAAGCAACCCCATTCCCAGTCTTCCACCTAGCACTGGATGTTCACCCTTAGCAGGTACCCCACCTTTACCACACAAGTACCAGCTTAGAATGGTACCTGTATACTTATCCTTATTTTTATATTTGTTACTTTACGTTTTACGTTGAAGCATTTTGAGACACTCCTGTCCAGAGCAGCATTCATTCAGTCCAAACATAAAGTTTTGGGCAATAAGCAGAGAGGATGCCAAGTCACCAGTGTCACATTTCATAGGCTCAGTAGGCCTACATCAACCTACAACATAACCGTATGTACCGTAGTAAGATGGAGATTGAGGTTATAGTGCGTTAAGTAACAGAAGATTTGGTGGGTTTGAGGATGTAGTGTTTGGTATTGCAGAGGTAGGGCTAGTTCAGTTTTGGTTAAGGCAAGGTGCTGTATAAACAGGTGTATTTTCAGTCGGTGGGGGAAGACAGACAGTGATGCAGCTGGCCTGACTGACTGATGGGTTGGACTGGGTTCGGTTGCTGAATGCCGTCTGTCTCTATGCGTGTTTGACAGGAGAGGCTGGCTCCGCACGAGGGGATCAGGCCAATGCGCGCCATCTTCACCAGAGAGGGGAACATCTTCAGCACAGGATTCACCCGCATGAGCCAGAGAGAGCTGGGGCTGTGGGACCCGGTAAACACAGTGATACGCATACGTTAACATGCTCAGACACACACACACTTGTACAAACACACAGACATGCACACACACACACACACACACACTTGCGCGCACACACAGACACACAAACACACACAGACACACAAACACACACACACACACACGCGCGCACACACAGACACAGACACACACACACACACTTGTACATACACACACACACACACACACACTTGCGCGCACACACAGACACACAAACACACACACACACACACTTGTACATACACACAAACACACACACACACACACAGATGCACATTAAGGCCCCGTTTACACTTCTCTTTCTAAGCAATAAATATCCGATTTCATGACAAATCCAAATTGTGTCACATTTGATAACTATAGTCTAAACGTAAGAAATGGGATATGGATTGTCCAAATCAGATTTTCCTCCAGTTAAGATTGTGCCAGTATCTGATTTGAATGTAAATGCTCCAGCATTCATTTTCTCCTCTCGCAAACATTCTACTGACACATTACATCCCATAATAAGTGTGTGGGAGTCACAAGAAACCTTGTTGAAGAGCTGGTTATCAGGTTGGATGGAGAACTGAGTGATACAACAAGAAGAAATGCAATCAACCTTTAAACGGACTAAATCAGATATGCACCACATTAAAAATCTAAAATAAACACATGAGCATACATATCAGATATACAGAAATGCGATTTGTCAGCTGTATTGAATACAAGTGTAAACAGCGTCATAGTGATGGAGATGAAATCAGTGTAATTACATCTTGCTTTCATAAATGTGGCTCTATATTCATACACAATATTTGTGAAGTTCAGTTTATTGTGGAATAGAAATATTATGGTAATCAGTCAAGTTTTTCATCCACCAACCTTAGTAAGTGTTTAATTTATCATTTTTTGTCATCATTTTATTATTTCATGATCTTAACTCTTTCCCCTTACTTTCCACCTACACAGACTAATTTTGAGGAGCCAATTGCCCTGCTGGAAATGGATACAAGCAATGGAGTCTTGTTGCCATTTTACGATGCAGACACCAACATAGTTTACCTGTGTGGAAAGGTGACAGAGCCCAATCCCCATTTCACATTGCCTAGCACTCAGATAGGGTATATAGCCATTTTTGGGTATCAGAATAATCCTGGAAACTTATGATAAACATTCCCAGCAGATACACGTCAAACTTCTTGGATGTCTCTTGAACGTTATTTTTAAGTTACAAGGTACATTGCAGAAACAGCCTTAGAAAGTTATTTATTTTTTCTTCTTCAAGTTAACAAAAAATATTTGTGGATATAATTCATTTTATGAGGAATGCTAGCAATGTTGAACAAATCTGTCATTGAAATACTTTCATTCAGAGCGTTTTTTAATGAATAAATGACCATCAGCTTTGTTGCACGTAAGTTTATCTTCGACATACCTAGAATGCTTTTCTGTAATTTATTTGACAGAACTTATTTGAACCTACAAATATGTTCAAAGACTGTTTGGGGAGTGTTCTCATCATAACGTTATCTGACATCCAAATGCAAATCTAAACAGAAAGCTGTTTGGATAATATTTTCAGCATTTAACTACATATGCCAATGATATCAATAAGTCATCCTTTTCTCAAACTCCTCTCTCCCTCTCCCTCTCCCTCTCCCTCTCCCTCCCCCTCCCTCCCTCCCTCCTGTAGGGTGACAGCAGTATCCGGTATTTCGAGATCACGGAAGAGCCCCCTTATGTGCACTACCTCAGCACCTTCAGCAGCAAGGAGCCCCAGAGGGGCATGGGGTTCATGCCCAAAAGAGGGGTGGATGTCAGCAAGTGTGAGATTGCCAGGTCTGATTGTGTCGTGGCATCAGTCAGTGTCAGTCAGTGTCAGTCAACCTGTGTCAGTCGGTTTCGATCAGTCAGTGTCAGTCAACATGTGTCAGTCAGTGTCAGTCAACCCGTGTCAGTCAGTGGCGATCAGTCAGTGTCAGTCAACCGGTGTCAGTCAGTGTTAGTCAGCATGCGTCAGTGTCGGCCAGCATGTGTCAGTCATTGTCAGTCAGCTTGTGTCAGTCAGTGTCTGTCAACCTTTTTAGTTGTGAATCTGTCAGCGTCGATCATAGATCTCAACTTGAGGTCTAATATCACAATCATGTAGATAGTTCCAAAAATCTTACATTTTAAAGAAAATAATTTTGGGTTTTCAGCATCTTAGATGGTGAATTTGGCATAATAGTAAACCAAATTCAGTTCTCAGTTCTGGGTCAGTACAATGTGCTGGTACAGAATGTTCTTTCAGCGTAGTGTGTCTCACTGTGTCAGTCAGTGTGTCAGCAGTGTGTTGGTCAACATGTCAGTACATAAACATTTACATTTAGGCATCTTATCCAGAGCAACTTACAAAAGTGCATACAAATAGGTTAGGAAAAAAGTAGACAAAATTACAAGTTATCATTGTCAGAACCTGTAGAATTTATATAAACCACATCATGATATAAACTTACAACATAACATTAGATGCCATAGTAAGTGCAACAGTGAGGTTGAGGATATAGTAGTAAAGGTTTGTGCATTTGTGCCCTGAATTCTCCTGCTTTCTCGCCTTCTAGGTTATACAAACTCCATGAGAGAAAGTGTGAGCCAATCATGATGACGGTGCCAAGAAAGGTGTGTTCTACAGGGACTCCAACCTGTATTTCCACAATCGCACCCACAACATCTACCCACGTCACCCTCTTATTTCCACTTTTTATGTTTCTTGCCCCATCCCCTGTGTAAAATGTTAGTAAACATATGTGGAAATTAAAGAAAAAGTCTTAACATAGTCTCTGCTGTACGGCAAATAACCACGCTTAGTTCGGTAGCCAGGTAAGGCCTTGATAACAAAGTGTCTGGATTCTTTAGCCAATAAATGGCTTAAATGAATTATTGGTGTTGAAATGCACTGAAGACATTGTGGCCCTCCAGGGCTGGATTCTATCACCTGTGGCTTAGACTCCTCCTTAAAAAGCCATGAGATGCTGTATGAATTAACAGGAGGCTCCATCTTGTCTACACTCTGTCTCCAGCCAGTAGTTCCTATATACATCACTATAGTTTCATAGCATATATATATATATATATATATATAAAAAAAACAGGCCCCATGTCTCACGCCTCTCTGTCCCTCTGGCAGTCGGACCTGTTCCAAGACGATCTGTACCCAGACACCGCGGGCCCAGAACCGTCGATGGAGGCAGAGGAGTGGCTGGAGGGGCGGAATGAGGACCCCATTCTTGTGTCCATGCGGGACGGCTACACCCCCCCCAAGAGCAGGGAGCTCAAGGTGGCCAAGAAGAATGTTCTGGACTCCCGGCCTGCTCCAAGACGAAGCATATCATCCTGCGATGGCAGCAACCTGCCGGTGAATTACTGTGCATGCGTGTGTGTGTGTGTTTGTCTATCTGTATACGCAACTGTGTGTGTTTATGTCTATCTATGCACGCATCTGTGTGTGCATTTGTGTTTGTCTGTGCATTCCACTGTGTGTGCACGCGCATATATGTGTGTGTGTGTGTGTATATGTCTATCTGCCATGCATCTATGTGTGTGTGGTAATGTGTGTATGTCTACCTGCATGAATGTGTGTGTATTATCTGCATGTGTCTCCTGAGTTGTGTCTGTGTGTGCGTGCGCATGTGTCTGTGGGTGTGAGTGTAGTTATGTGTATGTGTGAGTCTCACGTCTGTGTGTGTGTGTCTGTGGGTGTGAGTGTAGTTATGTGTATGTGTGAGTCTCACGTCTGTGTGTGTGTGTCTGTGGGTGTGAGTGTAGTTATGTGTATGTGTGGGTCTCACGTCTGTGTGTGTGTGTATGTGTGCGCATGTGCGGTGGCGTGTGTGTTTTTGTGTCCCCCTCTCCCGTCTCGTCTCCTGCTGTCCTTCCTGTCTGCGACTCAGTGGGAGTCATATCTCCTGTATGTCTATTCACCCTGTCTCCTGCATGCTTATTCACCCTGTCTCCTGCACGCTTATTCACCCTGTCTCCTGCACGCTTATTCACCCTGTCTCCTGCACGCTTATTCACCCTGTCTCCTGCACGCTTATTCACCCTGTCTCCTGCACGCTTATTCACCCTGTCTCCTACACGCTTATTCACCCTGTCTCCTGCACACTTATTCACCCTGTCTCCTGTGTAATGGCTATTTCACTGCCATGACCTGTTTATCTGTGCTTTCTCCAGCCTTCACCCATTCTCAACAAGCTGGATAATGTGTAGGGACAACTGTCTGATGTACAGTATGTGTAAATTACTCTATTGAATGTGTAATTTCAGTCCTGATTTGACTTGAGGATATAGGTTTACATTATGTTTGTAGAAATAACTAAACTGTTTATACTCTTACACTACAGCCCAATAACCAACCAACTCTAGATGCCACTATAGCAATTTCCTGTACTTGCATTTTGTTACACCTAAAGTTCATTCATAATCAATTAATTAACTCAGCTGTTTTACAAACCATGTTCTATAACACAAATAAGTACCCTAGATAGCCATATTAACTACATTTACATCATCATCATAGTTGTCATATCCCTGGATTAAGATAGTGATTCTTATTCTGTCTCCTTTTTCTTGTTTATTCTACAGCCTATCCTTAACATCCTTCTTTCATCTGTCTCCTTTCTTTCCTTCTTCTTCTCCCTTTCTTTCTTTTTTTCTCCCTCCTGCATCTTGCTCTAGCCTCAGTTACTGGAAAAGCTGCTGGACGAGGTTCAGATGCTGAAGGCCACGATCCTGTCTCAGGAAAAACGAATCTGTGACCTGGAGAACAAGCTCTCCAAATACACCAATGGCACTGCATAACTCCACTCAACCCCGCCCCCATCACCTCCCCTACCCTCTCATATCATGACCCCGCCCCCATCACCTCCCCTACCCTCTCATCTCATGACCCCGCCCCCATCACCTCCCCTACCTTCTCATCTCATGACCCCACCCCCCTCACCTCCCCTACCCTCTCACTACCCTCTCATCTCATGACCCCGCCCCCATCACCTCCCCTACCCTCTCATCTCATGACCCCGCCCCCATCACCTCCCCTACCCTCTCATCTCATGACCCCGCCCCCATCACCTCCCCTACCCTCTCATCTCATGACCCCGCCCCCATCACCTCCCCTACCTTCTCATCTCATGACCCGCCCCCATCACCTCCCCTACCTTCTCATCTCATGACCCCCCCCCCCCACTCAACCCCGCCCCCATCACCTCCCCTACCTTCTCATCTCATGACCCCCCCCCCACTCAACCCCGCCCCCATCACCTCCCCTACCTTCTCATCTCATGACCCTCCCCAGCCATTAGTATTGCACTGCCCGACCTGACCCCAGCCATATTCTACCCTCCCTAATTACACACCCCCCCCCCCCCCCCCACCACCTCTTAGACGGCACTGCTGGTAGGTTTTTATTGTGGTGAAATATAAGCATGTAACTGAAGGATACCATGGCAGTGGTGTGTACATACACTCCCTACTCTTACTGACTCCATCATCATTAGTCTTGAGCCCTGATACTACACAGTGCAACCCAGACTCATACCTCAACATCAGGGATAATGAACATTGTTGACATCGCCTTTCCCGTTGAGACCAGAATACCTCCACTAATCGAGGAGTACATTGGTAACAAGAAACTGAACAATGCCAACTGTGATTGGTGAATACTTTCTGACTATACTTCTGATACAATATCAAGGCAGTGTATCCAGAAGGTATCCACCAATTACCACTGGTGATGTTTTATTGGTTGTTACCAACATACTTTGTTATTGGTGGAACTCCTCTGATTTATATGGAAAATGTGATGACACCAATGTCCTATCCCTTTTTTATTATCTCTGCTCAACATATAGACTATCCAGCGCCCCTCCGCTTCATCCTACTACCCTACGAAAAAGACTGGACCTTTTACAAATGATGAACAGAATATTGTAAATATTAATGGGAAATGACAAGTAAAATTTGAAAAACTAAAGATGCTTTGAAAAAAACAACAAAACCATAAAATTACTAAAAAGAAGTTCTGTGTGTGTTCTGTAAAGAATTGTCTGAGAGACACATGATAACATCAATAAAGAGCAAAGTTTTTTAAAAGCTTATATTTCTATTTTCTTGGCAGACCCCTTCTATGCAAGTCATAATCAGCCATGTACACAAGCACAACACAGCCAAACACACATTTTACTACAAAGAAATATGGTGAAAAGCTTTAAAATAGCAATAAACGTTCCCTCATGTGAGTGAAAATCAGAAGAGGACAATATACCGTATTATTCTCATTTCTTGGGGGCAAACTATGACATCAGACAGTGAAACTAGTCTAGTATGTATGCTGTATATTTACATTCAATGTAGGCCAGTCAGACAGTGTATAATATAGACAGTGTATAATATAGACAGTGTACAATAGTCGGGTCTGGCCTGTCTTTCAATGAGAAATTAATGAGTCGTATAATTGCCCATATATGTTTTTGAAAATTATCATTTTTGTTCATGAAATACTAATAGAATCATAAGAATGTGTGTAGATAGTCACATTTTCAATTATTCTGTCAACAGTAACAATGTAATGAAAACTACCTCATTAAGATTGTCACATGTTCTATGATGTCAGAATGGTGTTAGTGTTTTACTGTGAGCCAGCTCAAGTTAAAATACGAAAATAAACTTCATACATAGAAGCACAATCCGAAGGGCATTTGAGAGTATATGGGTGAATGGTGTAAATTGGTGGCTGTAAAGAAATTTAAATTTGTATCCTATGTTTTCCAGTCATAAGCATATACTGTATGTGTTAGTCAAAAGGTTCAAAAATCGAAGGATCAAAAATTTACCTAAGGAAGTCAACAATTATAATGTATTTTGTCTCTTCTCCCAGAACATTGTCACGGCCATAACAGCGTACAAAGCTGTGCTAAAAGCTGAAATAAAATGGCAACAATTCATTCTGATCATTATAATGAATTGAGTGAAACCCATTTTTTCAAAATTGATCTCACTTGTTTGCAAGTTGTAGTGATTTAGAATTAATTTATAATCAAATTTCAAAACTGAATTAAGAAAATGAATCAAAATGACCATAGTTTTTTTTTTTGTAAAATGCAACATGTATCAGAATTAATTCAGTAATAGGATTTAGAATAATAATGTCACACCAATGTGAACGTTAACATCCTGAGTTTTGTAGCTGTCTGTTGTTATGCGAATGATATACTGTATGTGGTTATTTTTCTTTTCACAACCATTTTTTTTTAAATTGATCGAGCTTGTTTGTAAGTTGTAGTGATTTTGAATTAATTTATAATCAAAGTTCAAAACTTAATTAACAAAATGAATCAAAATTACCATACAATTATTTTTTTGTAAAATGCACAAAGTAAAATTTTCATACTCCCTGGCTGATTGAAGCACGTACGTATACACTTGCATATAATATTACATTTTGAATTGATTACACAACTTATTCTAATTTTAACATTATATCAGGTGTTATGGTCGGGAGCTGAGTGTTATGGTAATGTGAACTTTTTGTTTAGCTAAGCTCTAATTGATAACATTTCTAATGATTAAAGACAAACGGCTATTAAGATTTCCACGTACTGTCCATTTATTTTGCTGCAGAAATGGTTGGGGTGTCTGCTCACTATGACTGAAGGTAGCATGGAAGCCCTGCATATAATATTTGCATCTCTTGCTGCCTTTTCACTAATGCCCTGTGTTTTTGCTCATTTCATGCTCATCTTCTAACAGCTCTCGGCTCCCTGGGAGAGAGCTCTGTGACCAATTTAAACTTTCCTCTTCTTTCCAGTTCTTATTTCTGTCCCTTTTTGTCATTAGACATTCCTGATGCTTTGCTGGATCTTCTCTTATCCTCTGTCTGTAAGGTTACTCTCTCTGTCTGTAAGGTTACTCTCTCTGTAAGGTTACTCTCTCTGTCTGTAAGGTTACTCTCTCTGTAAGGTTACTCTCTCTGTCTGTAAGGTTACTCTCTCTCTCTGTAAGGTTACTCTCTCTGTCTGTAAGGTTACTCTCTCTGTAAGGTTACGCTCTCTGTCTGTAATGTTACTCTCTCTGTCTGTAAGGTTACTCTCTCTGTCTGTAATGTTACTCTCTCTGTCTGTAAGGTTACTCTCTCTGTCTGTAATGTTACTCTCTCTGTCTGTAAGGTTACTCTCTCTGTAAGGTTACTCTCTCTGTCTGTAAGGTTACTCTCTCTGTCTGTAAGGTTACTCTCTCTGTCTGTAATGTTACTCTCTCTGTCTGTAAGGTTACTCTCTCTGTAAGGTTACTCTCTCTGTCTGTAAGGTTACTCTCTCTGTCTGTAAGGTTACTCTCTCTGTCTGTAAGGTTACTCTCTCTGTAAGGTTACTCTCTCTGTCTGTAAGGTTACTCTCTCTGTCTGTAAGGTTACTCTCTCTGTCTGTAATGTTACTCTCTCTGTCTGTAATGTTACTCTCTCTGTCTGTAAGGTTACTCTCTCTGTCTGTAATGTTACTCTCTCTGTCTGTAATGTTACTCTCTCTGTCTGTAAGGTTACTCTCTCTGTCTGTAATGTTACTCTCTCTGTCTGTAAGGTTACTCTCTCTGTAAGGTTACTCTCTCTGTCTGTAAGGTTACTCTCTCTGTCTCTCTTTGCTACTCTTGGGCATGGTGCTGCTTGTTCCTCTCTCCTGGTAACATTCTACAAAGCAAGGTATAAATCAACATTTTCTCTGTTTTACATATACAGTTTGGTCAAAATTTATTAAAAAAACAATTCAGCTGATGACATCATTATATTTATTTACATTAAAAAAATTATAGATTCATGACTGTCATCAACCATAACAATCATGTCACTACCAAAGCGTTGCTGTTTGTTATGATAATTATTATGATAGTGATAATTTTAACAAATTCTTAGAATGCAACAAAAATGTTAGCGAGCACATGGCTGGTGACCATGGAAATTGACAGATGCACCAACCATAAAATTTTAGTCTAATATCCAACTGTTTTAATCAATATTAAAAAGTAAGTGTTTGGTAATGACACTCAGCTATTTTTCAGGCTTGGTGAAGCACCACTATCACCATGCAACCATAATGCACAACGATGCAGTCTCATTTGCTGGTTGCAATTTTAGGGGTGTGGCTAAAACACGGCTCTTTTGGACCCTCATGAAAACTGGGAACAGCATTTTTTAGGTTTTTTCTTATTTAAAAAAAATCCACAAAATAAAACAGAAATTCCAACTTTCCATTCAAGAAATAAAATGGTAGTGTTAGAAAATTGGCAATAATCATTCAACTGTTATTTTCATGAACAGAAATTTAAGGGTTTGTGGTGGGGATGGACACTCTCAACTATAAAGTGACATTTGAAAAGCAATTTTTGTGTAATTAACTTACGTATAATTAATTAATGCTTGAGACTTAATTAGGTCACCGCTTGATAGAATTTTCTATTAAAAACCTGAACTCTTAATATTTTTAAAAACACTTTTCTTGGGTGAGGACTGCAATGTACACCATTTATTTAGAATGGCTCATATAGGATGCAAAAAAATAATAATACACAAGTCGACATGATCAGAATGAATTCAGTAATACAGTTTAGAATAATAATGTCACACCAATGTGAAAGATAACATCCCGAGTTGTGTAGCTGTTGTTATGCGAATGATACACTGTATATGGTTCTTTTTCTTTTCACAACCATTGTTGTGTTTGGTTTTGGCGTAATATAAACTGAATGAAAGTCATGCTGGGTGGTTCTGGGAGCAGAGACCTGCAGGACAGTTAACTGGGGAATGTTTAGACCAGGGGTAGGCATCCCTGGTCCTGGAGTACCAGAGATGTTCATAGCTTTTGTTCCATCCAAACCCATAACGACATAATTGTATTAATTAATGAATTATGCTAATTACCTCTAGCACATAGTCACCATACAGACTCTGAATAATCCATCAAACTCATGAGGTCAAGCTCAGATGGAACAAAAATCTGAAACATCACTGGCAAATTAGCAATCCAGGAGCAGGGTTGCCTAGCCCTGGTTTAGACCAATGGGAAGACATATTCTGTAATCGGGATGTTTCTTCACTAATGTAAGATGTTCAACTAAAAAAAGCAGTGTGCTGATGGGCTGTTGTTTACTGTCACCCCATTTGGATGATGGCAACTGTTTAATTGAGGAAGTTTACTTCAATTGGACCTGTTTGAGATGCACTGAGCCGTGTTAGTGTACTAATTACTTTGGTGGACTGCTGTAAAAATGACTGTATTACCTACATAATAATGAGTGCATTTTTGAACGGGATTACAACTGCTCATATTTTCTCAAGTATTTTGTTTGTGAAAATAATAATACCTTGCAGTAAATACACGTTCATATTTCAGTTGAAGCTATCATTATTCAGACAGGCCACTGGCTGCTGTTGCCAAACAGGACATGTTTTATCGGTTATAGAGCCTGTTTCATTGCAGTCAAATTGAGGCACCAAGAAATGCAATCAGCAGAATTTAGAGGCTATGAAAAAACACATCGAGCCTGCATAGCCTAACAGCTCATTTGCACCACGGTCTGAACAAACCTGAAAGTCTCCCAAAAAAGGAGTTCTCACCTCCTTACCAAAGGTGGAGGAAGACAGTGCTGGGGGATAGCTGGGTGAGAGACAGGTGATAGGGGATATAAAGCAGGGTACAAAGGGTATTGGAGGTAAAAACTGAAGAGTGAATGGGGGGTGGCAATAACAGACGGGAGGACAGAAAAGACACCACTATTGGACCATTTAAGGCATATTGACAGAGAGAAAAAATGTCAGCATTTCACTGGGAGAGTGAGAGTATGTGACATACTGTATATATATGTATATGCATACCAACATATAACTGTGACTGTATTTTGTCAACGTCATTTAATTAAGCCAATTAAACTGTATTGAATTTGAGAGAGAAAGAGACAGGGAGAGGAGAATTGAAAGAGAAGAAGTAGAGGACAATGGAAATAAAGGGAGGATGCACCATTAGATAAGGGAGAGAATAGAAAAAGAGGGAAGCGGAAACGCCAACTGCTATAGAGAACCACCCACCCAATAACCCAGCTCACTGCTATTTATACCTCACACTAACACACTCTATCACACACACAAGCTTGGTGAGTTTTAAATGCATTATTGATATTTTTATCCATCTTTAGTATCAGGCCTGTCTCCACCACGCATGGATTAATGGTCCGTTATCATAACGATCCCTCGATCTTTCAGATTATGTGATTGTGCGTGTCTGCATGTGTCCCCCCGTGTGAGTGTATGCTTGGATGCCCGCATTTGTGCTTATGTGTGTGGTCCACATTCGCTCACAGACAACATTAGCCTAGCCAATACTACTTGCGCACGCATATCATGCGTCATTTTGTTAATGCGCAGTGACAGATGCAGCCAAGAACCTTATGGACAAAAAGAACTAGCGGAAAAGACGAGAGCTGAGGTTCTGGACAGAGAAACGTGGATTCTTTAAATAACTCTGCAGTGGTCAGCAACCTTGACACTTCTCACTGTGAACACCACGAGGGAGGGTCAACGTGTGGGTCTTACTGTCGAGTATAAATACTGTGTGCACAATGCATTAAACAGACCTTTTCCCAAAATGGCTGACACTATAAAACCAAAATCAGGAACCATTTAAAATGACTGGATCCATTAATTACATGGGGACCTCACCATATGTGCAATTATACAGCTGTCACAAACTGTGATAATGGGGGGGGAAAAACAATAATTATATATTTTATTTGAATTAAATCAAATTAATATCAATTAACACTACATGCTATGTGAATTACTTTCAAATGAATAGCTGTTCAGGGAAAATTAAACCAGTTCATCATTTAAACAAGCCAAGGGACACAATCTTTTTGGAGAAAATAATGGATTCATATATAGACCATAAGGCCTGTTAGTACATATTTAAGTGTGGTAAATTGAAGGCATTAGATGATGTGTGAACAGAAGAGTGCAACATACATTACATTACATTATAGGCATTTAGCAGACGCTCTTATCCAGAGCGACTTACACATCATTTCTTTTTTTTGCATTTATACATAGTATCCATTTATACAGCTGGATATATACTGAAGCAATGCAGGTGAAGTACCTTGCTCAAGGGTACAACGGCAGTGTCCGACCTGGGAATCGAACCTGCAACCTTTCGGTTACAAACCCAGTTCCTTAACCATTATACCACACTGCCGCCCGGAACATAGATATCGTTCAGTTTTTTCTTTTGGAAAATCACAGACGATGACGATGACGGTGCACGATTGATCCCAACCCAGAGAAAGAAGATATGCAAAACATGGAGATTTAGAGATGAGAGAATGAAGGTCTGTTCTCAGACTGAATCTGTGAGTGAGATAGTGAGTCTGCTTTTGAATGTTTCTGAGAGGGAAAGTCTCAGCAAGAGGGCCAAGTAAACAACACACTGTTATTCTATTTGTTTAATAACACCCTGTTAAAAACCTGCTCCTCCTCTCACTCTCCTTCTGTCTCCTGCCTCCTTTTACTTTATTCCTCTCTTTCCCTCCCTCAGGACACCTCCCTCCACCCTTTCTATCATCCCATAGGCTCTCTGCTCCATTTCAACATGCTGCCATTCTTCTTGACTGTTTACCTGCCTTATTTTGGGTTCCCTCTTTTCTTTAAACTGTTCTCCTTCATTCTTATCCTTGCATTGAATTCCAATACCATGCAGGGATGCACTCTCTTTGCTGCTGCTGAACATCAGTTTTACATCGGCCCAGACACCATTCACCCTGATCACCCTCCCTCCTCCCCAACGTCGCTCTCAAGAAACAGGGTGGGAGAGAGCAGACTCACGCTCACATAGGACACCTAAGCCAGAAAAACAAGCTCACATTTAAAGGTACTTTTGTGCACAATTGGCTCACACTCAAACTTGCACCGTGCCTCCACGACTCGCTGCACTTGCCCACTGCAGGCCTCGACTTCGGCAGGAAGGTTGCGATCGTGTTTGACACAACCCCATGATTCCTCCTGCAGTACTCACAAGGGCCAGCGATGAATGAATGAATCACTCAAAACCAGCAGTAAAGGCACATGGCACCTAGGAGCAAATAGCTGTGTAGGATAGCTGTGAAGTGAAGGGAACAACTCCTGATCACCAGGATTGCACTCAGATTGTGTGGTAAGAGCTCTTGTTTGAATTGCAGGCTTTTATCGGCTTGTGGTTCACAAAAATGAGCTGGATATTCAAAGGAAGTTTTAAACCTGAAACAGTCCTCGCCGGTTTCTCTCCCACGCTGAGACTGGTGCCAAAAGCGGACAGTCTCATTCCAGTACTGCAGGAACGTGTGTTTGCACATACTGCAACACCCAGCAGTACCATCAAAATCATTGGCAAGCTGTTCTGTTATTCTGTGTGATCCATCGCTAACTTGAACATATTTGCAAGTTTTATTTTAAAACCACCTGCACTTCTAGGACACAGAGCAAGGCTTTTGGGTTGCTGTATGTCTTTACCAATGTGTTGCCTATGGCTAGGAATCTACACCAGCATTGGACGTCTTCTGTGATGCATTAAAAACAAGTTGCTCATTGGAATGCTTCTACACCGTAGGATTGTGTGTCTGCTGCACCTTCCCTGTTTGTATATTGTCCATCCTTCTTTCTGCCTGCTGTCCTTTGCCATTCACTCAGACAGGATCTGTCCATTTGTCTCATCTAAATTTATGATTACACTTCTACAATTATCAATTTATAACCTAATGTAATAGAAAAGCTTTGTACTTTTTACAATTTACCTTCTTTGCAATGCAACATTACCTTTTTTATTTTCTGATTCTTTCCCCCAGTTGAAATAGTAGCCTATGCTTTAGTATACGTCAAGTATAATTACATACTTGTATTGTAATAAAAATATTAATTATGACAGCTCCCAGAAAAGCCAGATTTCACTTGCTAATTTTAGCTCAGACATGTCTTAGTAACTAAAGGGACAGGTTTGTGTGCGAAGCACTAAGCAGTTGGCCAATGAGCACATACTTTCCCGTTTATCAGCTTGCCTGTGATGCAAGGGGAAAAATCCCAACATCAAAAATGTATTCGGTCACCTTCGACTTAGTTCACTTACCTGCCAATTTAATTATCAATTAAACTTTATCCAGATGACATCCGTCACTCATTTCATAATAATTGTACAGATTTTACAGTAACGTTACAATCAGTACGGAGTATAATATACTGCGGATATAACCTACTATTTTCTTATAAGAAATTTAAACCACTCTGATATAATCGCGAGTATATTTTGTGTTCCGAAGACAGGAGCAAGTAATAGGAAAAGAAACGAGGTGCAGCCTATTGAGTTCCTGGAATATTGGTGTAATATCTGCGTCGCTCCAACCCCCTGCCTGCCCTGGGATTGTACATCGACCAAGAGCTAGAAACCGAGAGGGGGAACTGCAGGGCACCGCGTCCATGACTATTTCAAATTGCTAGGTAGAGCTAGCTAGCTACCTGCTATCTAGCTAGCTACAGAACAACATAAAGAAAGCCTGGAAATGGGATCTTTCTTACCTCCTTTAAAAATAAGCTGACCCTTGAATAACAATAAATGCAATATTATAACAACCAATGGTTTTGTTTTCGCACTAGTTTGTCGACGAGGACTGGACATTTTGCTGCAGCTTTGGACAGGGAGAAGAGAGAAAGGGGTGACAGTCGGATAACTGGAACACATCGCCGGCTTCCGGGGATTCGGAGCGGCTTCAGAGAACCGCAGACGTCGCGAAATCTGAAAAGACGAATATAAACATTCAAACATAACTCGGGATACTTGCTGCCCAGCGTATCGGGGGATTTCAAAATGTCCAGGAAAGTACAGAGAAGCGAGGTATGCGCGGACTGTAGTGCACCAGGTAAGAAGCTAGCTAAGTAACGCAGCTTGCTCGGAAATAAGGCGTTGTTTGGGAGGAGATGGGGTGGATTGGCGGACTGGATGTATTTGGAGAGTCCGACGCGTGAGGTCACTGTGCCGCATCTGGGAAGCAGGAAAATGGCCGAGACGCCCAGGCAGAGATGCGGCCTAAATGTGTCTTGAGTTTTACTTATGTTTACTCTCCCTGCAATGAGCTAACATTAGCCATTTATTGTTTCACTATTTGTTTCAGTGCCCTCGCGTGTACGTTATCTACATTCGTTTGCGCACTAGTTAGCTAGTCTAAGTAGGTTAGCTAGCTAGTTAGCTACTACTGGTTTCAGTTGGAGTAATACAGTCGCTCATGGGCTTTAAGTAAACTGGTCATTTATTGATGGGTGTTTAGCCAGCTAGCAGCCTATTTGTTTTGTTTTCCATGGAGATCTAACGTTAGCAATTACGATTATCTAACAATACGATTAGCTTGTTAGCAAGCTTGGTCTTCCAGTACCGTCAACGTAGCTAGGGTAACGTTAGCGGTATACTCTATAGAATAGCAAGCTAACGTTTACTATAGCAACATTACAGTCTTGCTAACGTTAACGTCTGTTGTGTTAGTGAAGGATTCGCGTAGCTACGCTAGCTGGCTACAGATACAGAGCTACAGAATGAGTGAGCGAAAACGCATATTACCGAGCTAGATAAATGTAACGCTCCATGGACACATTCTTGACTGGAGCTGAAATATCATTGTTCCTTATTGTTAGTTTTCTCTTTGAGTCTTCGGCGTTCAAACTATACAGTTAGCTGGAACTATTTGTTATCTGGCTTGCTACATGTCTCATCTAATTCGTTATAACTAGTAACCTATCAAAGTAAAAATCAGTAGAATTTGGACTGTGTTGTGCCTATGTTGCAGGGTTGAACTTGACTCCTGTGCACTCAGGACACAAACGAAACAGTGGTCATTTACTTAATTAAATTTTTAAAAATTAAAATCGGAAAATGTTATAAACATTGCATGTGAGCACTAGTCGCACATCAAGAACATTGGGCACTGTAGTCTTGGACTGGGCGATTGGGTTAGGTTAAAACCCTTTTCAGTGCTTCTTGACTTTTGAATCCTCTGTTTGAATGGGAAGGCAATCGTTAGGAAGAGACTGAAACATGTCTGCCTGAATGGCTGTGGTTCTCTAACTCGGTCATGAGGGCCCCCTGTGTATGCTGCCTTTCCTTACAGCCAAAATTGTAATCCCAGAATTTTAACAAGCTGTTCATTTTTCTTAATTAGCTTTTCGTGTTTTCATTCTTTTGATGTTTGTTCATTATTTATCTTCTTGAGCCACATTGTCAGAAATAGCTATGCAGGTTTATAATGAAAAACTCAAAGCCAAAGCAAATAACAAGCCAAACCTGCATTGTGTTAACAAGTTTAAGTAATGTAAAAAAGAAAAAGAAAAGATGAGCCCATGTGTTCAACAACCTTAATTGAGCAAGAGATTGTCTGTCACAAAAACGGTCATATAGGAGTCCCCAGGACAGAGTTTGAGAACCACTGGGCTAAGGGTTCAAACATGAGGATTCAACACCATGGCCAATTTAATTGTTGGCCCCATATTTATCATAGCATCTAAGAGCCAAAGAGGATCAATTTAAGTGCAAATAGACTCTGATGTTGAATTAAGGCACTGTAGACACACGCCGTTTATATTCTTGGCCCAGAATTGACCAGTAGAGCTCAGACGATCGACGTACTGGAAAAACAGGCAGGACACAAATAAGTTTGCAAGACAATTATTTCTTTCCTGTATGCTCATTAAAAGGAAACATTGAGTACAGCACAGCTATAGCCTACATAATGTATTGTTATTGTTCGGTGTTATTCCTCCAATTCCAAATCTATTTTCTTAACGGACCATCTTTGAAAACAAGTGTATTATTGATCATTTTTAAGTGACTTCTATGCAAAAGTCTTTCTGACAATGTCAAGTTCACAGATGGCTGCCGAAACTGCGGCACAAAGAATGGCAAATTGACCCCACGCCGCTGGGCTTTCTGTGTCATTTGTTTTGGTGCCGTGACCCTCCTCCACGTCACTCCTCTCCCCAACTTTGTGGGCTGCTGTTCTCCGCCGCATCCTGCCCCACTCGGCTGACCTTGACTTAAGGCCAGTGTTGCGGCTCCGTTCTTATCTTTCCCATCTCCGTGCGTTCTCTAGGCTATTTGCTTTCTCCCCAGCCTGCTCCCCGCAACCGACTGTGGTGAGAGTCCCACCTCCTCTCTCTGACATGCTAGCCTACTCTTTGAGCCATTTCCCCAGTGGCTGAGCTGCCTCTCTCGAACTCCCAGGAGAGCCTCCAGCCGGGATCTTCTCGCTCCCCGTTAATGACTGACAGTGCTGTCAGTGAACACGTTTATTGGGTGGACAAGTTGGGTCCTGGAGAGCCTTGGGGGGTGTTGCTTGTTTCCATTTCGCTCGCTGCACTGCACCTGATGGGAGGTGAAGTCCGGGGGATGTTCAGATGCCATCAGGACTTCAACTCCCAGCAGCCCCCGCTAGTTCAATGCATCGGGTTACGTGCCAACGCAGAAACTGCATGCTGCATCTATCCTAGGTGCCTGATGAGCAGCCGACTGAGAGACACGTTTTGAAGTCCACAGGAATTTGTATCGCCGGGGCTGTTTATGGTTTATTCCCAGCCAGCTCTGCTGGTGCATGAAAAGAAGTTTGTTAGGGGAAGGTAGCAGGAATCCTCAGATGAGGCCTTAAAATGGATTATTAGGGGTCAGGAGCTGTGTTCTTGGTGTCTGAGTGCAGTGCGTAGAGCGTGTATAGCAGAAATCATGTCAAGAGGACCGCTGGATCGCACTTCCCAAACATACGCGTGTGTGCGTATGTGCGCGCGTGTGACATCACGTTAGTCACACACAAAGTGGAACTAAACAGAGACACAGAGAGGGCGACGGAGCAGCTTCTGTGACACGTGAATAATCGTCATTCTTGACTTTGTGCGCGGAATGAAAAGGAACAGGATCGGGCTAATTAAAGGGCCGTCCTCTTCCTCAGCTCATTGCGCACGATGCCCTCCCGCTGTGCCAGCTGCCTCAGCTGCGCAGGGCTCAGCCCCGCCCCCCCGGGTCCTTTACTGAGCACAGCTGATGATGCAGTGGCTTTAGCATTGGCTCCATGGCTTGCAGCTCAGTGTTTAGGAACGGCGTGGTCTTAATTTGGCCGTAGCCTATTATTTTGCCCTCGTTCTGAAACTTAACTGCATCTATCCCTCACTGCCGTTCTAACCGTAAATCTCTGCCTGTCCAATCACAAAAGTGGCCATGTCACGTCACTGTACCAGCTGGCTATTCGGTTCAGTCGTGGGAACGCAAGCATGTAACAAATTCTTTAACGGAGGCAAGGTGTCTGTTAATTCACCCAGTGCATGTGAGAAGTTTTCCCCTGTCCGATTGGTTCCTAGTCACTGTTGTTACAAAACATTTCTGGACACTGGTGTCGTAATTTGGATGTTGTCTCTGCGGTCTCTAATACACAAACATCATCTGTGTGATCTCAGTCCAAATGTCATGTTTTATATACATACAAAAAAATGACTTGTCTGTGCGCGTGCGTGCAAGCGTGTGTTTGAGCGTAATTGACGTGCGTTTGCTGTGTTTGCACAAAGCACAGAAAGTGGGACTGAGCGTGCCCAGAGCCTGTGGAAATGTCATACAAGGTCTGCCGTGTACTGCCTCAGTCGCCTCGCGGGGCGTCATCTCGTAAGGGGAGCCGGTAGCCGGATGAATCCGAACGAGAATTTCACTTTAATTTTATCCCTTTCCCTCGGGCCGCTGGCAACCGGGAGCACCGTTCTTTCACAGCGTGCCGCTGTCGGAGGACCTCTGTACCTGAGCGAGACCTTCACACTGGGCCAGGTTTCCCCTGGCAACCTCTACCTGTCATGGGAGTCACTGTCTCCTGAGGCCAGAGGATAGGGGGAGAGGGGGAGGGGTTCTGTTAAAGCCCCTCCGCTGGCAAGGGTGATGTCATTTATCCTGTCGCTCTCCTAACAGCCGGGGCTGCAATTCCACTTCCTGTTTACCTGTGCTGTAATACTCGATGAATGGCTGTAACAGGAAGGCGTTTGGGTCAGTGGGAATAAGGTGAGCCCTCTGTGCTTTCTGGCAGGATCTTGCGGGTTTGTCTCCTGGACTCACTCTGCTCTGAGAATGCCCCCCCCCAGTTGTCTGTATCTCTACAGAAAGCAGAGTGGGTTTTAATCTGGCTCTGTGTTGTACTGAGTACACCTCGGCTCCAATGATGAAGGTGTTCTGAAGTGGTAATAATGAATGTGTGAAATATATCATTTATATCTCTCACATTCTCTCACACATCAGCGTACTTGGCAGCGTGTGCTTCCTGGTGAGCTGGAAGTGGGGAGTAATGGATTTTTGATACTTTATTGCACTGTGTGGAATTTGGGTATGTGCTGATATATGAGTTACCCCTTATTTTTGCTTTGTCTTTTTACATCTACATTTTTTATTCTCTTCCTCTTTCACCCTCACTCTTCACCTTCCCCCTCTGTGTGTATGGTCAGACCCAGGATGGAGCAGCATTAACAGGGGTGTGCTGATCTGTGATGAGTGCTGCTCTGTGCACCGTAGTCTGGGGAGGCACATCTCCGTGGTGAAACATCTTCGACACAGCGGCTGGCCCCCCGCACTGCTGCAGGTAAGGCCTGACAGGACGGGTCCAGATTACCCAGGGAGGGCTGAGGCATACTCTACAGGCCTGAGGCTGCTGGGGTAGGGTGCACCACAGGCCGGACGGTGGGGGTGGGGTGTGGAAACGGGCAGACGGCGGGGGTGAGGTGTGGGAACGGGCGGACGGTGGGGGTGAGGTGTGGGAATGTGCGGACGGTGGGGGTGAGGTGTGGAAACGGGCGGACGGTGGGGGTGAGGTGTGGGAATGTGCGGACGGTGGGGGTGAGGTGTGGGAATGTGTGGACGGTGGAGGTGAGGTGTGGGGACGGGCGGACGGTGGGGGTGAGATGTGGGAACAGACGGACGGTGGGGGTGAGGTGTGGAAACGGGCGGACGGTGGGGGTGAGGTGTGGGGACAGGCGGACGCTGGGGGTGAGGTGTGGGAATGTGTGGACGGTGGGGGTGAGGTGTGGGGACAGGCGGACGGTGGGGGTGAGGTGTGGGGATGGGCGGATGGTGGCAGTGAGGTGTGGGGACAGGCGGACGGTGGGGGTGAGGACGGTGGGGACGTGAGGACAGGTGTGGGGACAGTGGGAGCGTGCGGCGGCTCACGGCTGCGTTGTGTCCCAGATGGTGCAGACCCTGGCCAGCAATGGGGCAAACTCCATCTGGGAGCACTCCCTCCTGGACCCGGCTCAGGTGCAGAGCGGACGGCGAAAACCCAACCCACAGGACAAAGTCCAGTAAGAGCGCGCTCAGATGAATCCAACACACACTACACCGTACCGGCATTCTGGAATATTTGCCGGAAAATTGAGTGTAATTACTACCTACACATTTGCAGAATTTAATGGTAAACATAATATTTAATATTTTAGGAGATGTTATTTTATTTTTTTGTACCCCTGATAAATCAGAGAGTGCAGAATTTTCAGACCCGAAAAGTCTGTCAGAAGCAGAGGACCTGAGTGTGCATAAGCACAAACATTAACATTCTGTACTCTTTCATACTATAGTAGAGATTGTTCAGTAATTTCTAGGTGCCCCAGTAGAGATATTTAGGATCTGAAAAAAATTATTTTTAAATTTATTTTTAAAGTTCACCCACGTGAAATTGTGTACCATAAAGTAACACAGACCACCTTTCTTTGGCATTGATATGCTTTCCTTTGAGTTACTCCCTCTCTCTCTTTCCCTCCCTCTATTTCTCCTACTTCCCTGTAGCCCCACCAAGTCAGAATTCATACGGGCGAAGTATCAGATGCTGGCGTTTGTACACAAGCTTCCGTGCCGTGACGATGACGGTGTCACCACCAAGGACCTCAGCAAGGTCAGAGTTCACTGAACGTCATGGGTGAAAAGGTCAGGGGTCAGAGGCGTCCCACGGCACCCTGTTTTAGCAGTATCTGCAGGGCAGGGTATTAAAAGCAAACTGATGACATCGATGTTAATTAATTGTGGTTAGGTGCTCATGTACAGTAATTCCGGTGGAATCTTCTGACCGATGATCTATGTCTTTCTCAGCAACTGCACTCGAGTGTTCGAACTGGCAGCTTGGAGACCTGTCTGCGGCTGCTGTCCCTGGGGGCTCAAGCCAACTTCTTCCATCCGGTGAGAGATTGCCAAATGCTAATCGACACTACGTTCTCTCTCTCTCTGTCTCTCCCCACCTCTCTATCTCTCCCTCACTCTGCCACCCCCCTATTCTCTCTCTATCTCACTCTCCATCTCTATCTCTGCATCTATTATCTCTATAGCTGTCTTAAATGCTCTCTCTCTCTCCCCTTTCCCCCCCTCACTCTGTCTTTCCCTCCATTTTTCTCGTTCCCTCTTTCTATCTGTCTCTTTCTCCCTCTGACTCACCCCGCTGGTGCCCATGGCCCTGTGTGCTCTCCCTCTGAGCAGCATCCTCTGGGTGTCACTTTGTGTGTAATTAGAGCGCTAAAGTGAGCGGAGCCACACAGGGGAGCCGGGGCGTTACTGCCTCCCGTTCCGGTCAGGGACTTTATCCCAAAACAGCTCTAGGGCGACCGATGCCGTCACCAGGGTAGTTTGTGTTGACCCCGCCCTCTTTTCATTTTCTTGCCCCGCCCACAGGAGAAAGGGACCACCCCCTTGCACGTGGCGGCGAAGGCGGGGCAGGTCCTGCAGGCAGAGCTGCTTGTCGTGTACGGGGCGGATCCCGGAGCCCCTGACATCAACGGGCGCACGCCCATGGACTACGCCAGGTACCCCTCACCTCTCACCTCCAGCTCTTTGCCAACTGGCTCTCATTCTGCCAAGTGCACCATTTAAGGACGTCCATAGCAGCGGCTGGGTGGAGACGCACAGTCCAAATAAAGTGGTGCCTCCGGTTGGTCCAAACTGCATCTTAGACGAGCTGGTTGGTACATGGTAAAGTTAGCTAGTGGTTATTGAACACAAGATAAAAGTAATACATATACAGCTTTCCGGCCATTATAGTGAGTGTACACTGTGGGTGAAGCAAGTACGGTTCAGTCTACATGCAGGCACGTGCAGTGATCATAGTGCTGTAGGCACTTTGATGGTGGATATCGTAAGAGCCCTCTGTGATTCAACCATGCTGTGTGAATCTGTATGTGTGTTAATCTCTATGCTGTGTGAATCTCTATGCTGTGTGAATCTGTATGCTGTGTTAATCTCTGTGCTGTGTGAATGTGTGAATCTGTATGATGTGTTAATCTCTGTGCTGTGTGAATCTGTATGCTGTGCTAATCTCTGTGCTGTGTTAATCTGTATGCTGTGCTAATCTCTGTGCTGTGTTAATCTGTATGTGTGTTAATCTCTGCTGTGTGAATGTGTGAATCTGTATGCTGTGTTAATCTCTGTGCTGTGTGAATGTGTGAATCTATGTGTGTTAATCTCTGTGCTGTGTGAATGTGTGAATCTGTATGTGTGTTAATCTCTGTGCTGTGTGAATCTGTATGTGTGTTAATCTCTGTGCTGTGTGAATGTGTGAATCTGTATGTGTGTTAATCTCTGTGATGTGTGAATCTGTATGCTGTGTTAATCTCTGTGCTGTGTGAATCTGTATGCTGTGTTAATCTCTGTGCTGTGTGAATCTGTCTGTGTGTTAATCTCTGTGCTGTGTGAATGTGTGAATCTGTATGTGTGTCAATCTCTGCTGTGTGAATCTGTATGTGTGTTAATCTCTATGCTGTGTGAATCTGTATGCTGTGTTAATCTCTGTGCTGTGTGAATGTGTGAATATCTCTGTGCTGTGTGAATCTGTACAGTGTTGTGAGAGACAGCTGACTTATTGGTAAGAATATGTTTGTCAAATTGCTCATTCTTGGCCACCTCCTGTAGCTGTGGCGCTTTTATGCGCAGCTATACATTCCGATGTAATGTCGATACTTTTAAAAAATGTTAACATTTTTTATTTTTTATTACTTTAACAGTTTGTGCGTCGGGCAATCCTGCATTGCCGGCACATGTTATCTCCTGCTGCGAAGACTTTTTACTTTACCAGTTATGACACCGGTACTGACAATACTAAATTATTTTTTCCTTTACTGAACATCTGCTGCTTTGATTTAGGTGTCGGAATGATTATTTATTTTGGGTTTTTCCTGGCCATTTCATATGCACTTGTAAATGGAATTAGAAATTTCCACAACTTCCATAAATGGAATTTGCAATTCATGGGCATGGATTTATGCTAATCGTAAAATAAAGTGCACGCGCTTGTCATTTACGATGATTTGGAGTGTATGAACATACGCACGCGTATACAAACAAATCTGCCTTTACACGCAGCTTGATGAATCCATTGTTATATACGCAGATATTTCGGAACGTTTCATGAATGAGGCCCAGTAATCGGACAGTGTCATATATCATATTGTTATATCCCTACTGTGCAGTTTGAATCTCTGTGTTGTGTGAATCTCTCTGCTTTTGGAGTCTCTGTGTGAATCTTTTGCTTTGTGATTTTCTGTGTGAATCACTCTGCTTTGTGAGTTTCTATGTGAATAACTTTGCTTCGTGTCTTTGTGTGAATCACTCTGCTTTGTGAGTCACTCTGTGAACCACTCTGCTTTGTGAGTCTCTGCGTGAATCACTCTGCTTTGTGAGTCTCTGTGTGAATCACTCTGCTTTGTGAGTTTCTGTGTGAATCACTCTGCTTTGTGAGTCTCTGTGTGAATCAATCTGCTTTGTGAGTCTGTGTGAATCACACTGCTTTGTGAGTCTCTGTGTGAATCACTCTGCTTTGTGAGTTTCTGTGTGAATCACTCTGCTATGTGAGTCTCTGTGTGAATCACTCTGATTTTTTAGTTTCTGTGTGATTCACTCTGCTTTGTGAGTCTCTGTGTGAATCACTTGCTTCGTTTGTTTCTGTGTTCGGTTCTCTGTGCCGTGTCAGCTGTCTGTTTGGCTGTTTGCACTGTGTGGATCTCTGCATGTTTCTGTGCTGTGTGAAGTTCTGTGTTTGTTCCTCTGCACTGTGTGGATCTCTGAATGTTTCTTTGCTGTGTGAAGTTCTGTGTTTGGTCCTCTGCACTGTGTTTATCTCTGTGTTTGGTTATCTGTGCTGTGTGGATTTCTGTGTTTGGTTCTACGTCCTGTGTGGATCTCTGTGTTTGGTTATATGTACTGTGTGGATCTCAGTGCATGTTTCTGTGCTGTGTGAAGCTCTGTTTGGCCCTCTGTGCTGTGTGGATCTCTGTGTTTGATTATCTGTGCTGTGTGGATTTCTGTGTTTGGTTATACGTACTGTGTGGATTTCTGTGTTTGGTTATACGTACTGTGTGGATCTCTGTGTTTGGTTATATGTACTGTGTGGATCTCAGTGCATGTTTCTGTGCTGTGTGAAGCCCTGTTTGGTCCTCTGTGCTGTGTGGATCTCTGTTTGATTATCTGTGCTGTGTGGATCTCTGTTTCGCTATCTGTGCTGTGTGGATCTCTGTGTTTGATTACCTGTGCTGTGTGGATTTCTGTGCATGTTTCTGTGCTGTGTTTATCTCTGTGTTTGGTTATCTGTGCTGTGTGGATTTCTGTGTTTGGTTATATGTACTGTGTGGATCTCTGTGCATGTTTCTGTGCTGTGTGAAGCTCTGTTTGGTCCTTTGTGCTGTGTGGATCTCTGTCTGTGTTTTTCTTTTGTGGGTTACGCCCTTCTCCCTGTGTCTCAGGCAAGCAGGGCAGGTGGAGCTAGCAGAGCGTTTGGTGGAGTGTCAGTACGAGCTGACGGACAGGCTAGCATTCTATCTGTGCGGCCGACGCCCAGGTGAGCTTTCCCTCGCCCCTTGTTATACTTGTTGCGATCCCTGTCCGTCAAGTTTATTCACCGCTTGCTTCCGTCCTGCAGATCACAAGAACGGCCATTACATCATCCCCCAGATGGCTGACAGGTAGGGCCGGGGTTCAGTTTTGTGTGTGTGTGTGTGTGTGTGTGTGTGTGTGTGTGTGTGTGTTTGTGTTTGTGTCTCTGACTGGAATGGCACAGAGTGACAAGAGTGTGTGTGGTTTTGGGGGAGGGGTTACTTTGTGCCTGTTTTTTAATGTCATAGGTCACCCATAGTGTTAACACATTAATGTTGTAGAATAACACATCTTCCTTTGATATTTTTTCAGAAATGAGAATAAAACCATTCCTGAAGGGAAATTTAATGTCTCCCCGACCAGTCAGCGTCCAAATCCATAAACCGGAATGTGTACTGTTCCGCTAAAGATGCAGCCGCTCATTCGGTTTTTTGAACTTGAGTTTTTTGGCCAATAGGTGGCTCTGTTTCACACATCACTGTTTATTTTGGGAAGCAGGACATGTTGAAAGCTGCACTCTGTGCCTGATGCCTGTGCTACCTGCACAGTGTGAATGCTCTGTGCATCTCACTGTGTCTGGGTGGGGGTGGGGGGTAAACTTGGGTAAAAGATGTCGCCAAAGGGAAATTAATATGGGATCTGTCCCTCACTCTTGCTTTCCCTCTCTCTCTTTCTCTATCTTTCTTTGTCCCTCTCTCTCTCTCTTGTTGTCTTTATCTTTAATCAAATTCAAAATGCTGTATTGGCATGAAATACATTTGTAAATATTGCCGAAGCGTACATATAGAAATGCAGAAGTACACTAAAACATGGATGTAAATAAAACAGAATAATTGCTATATCTAACTGTAACATTCATATATTTTTGGTTGTCAGCCAGTGTCCCTCAGTTCATGGCAGGCAAAGATGTACTTTGCAACTATTGGAGCTGTTGGCCCTTCTAGTAGGATTTGCAGTTTCTTCTCTTTTATTAGGGAATCAAAGTCTTTTATAATTAGAGATAATTTAATCTCTCTCTGTCTGTCTTTGTCCCCCTCTCTCTCTGTCTCTTTCTGTCTGTCTTTGTCCCCCTCTCTGTCTCTTTCTGTCTGTCTCATCTCTCTCTGTCTTTGTCTCTCTCACTTTTTGTCCCCCTCTCTCTTGCTGTCTTTGTTTCTCTCCCTCTCCCTCTCTCTCTCACTCGTTTTTTTTGTTTCCTCCACCTCGCTGCGCTTGTGGAGGCAGAGCTCGTCCTAAGTGCCCAACACAGAGGTATCTCTCTCTTTCTTTCTATTTTCCCCCATCCCTCTGTCCCCATCACACCCTCCTCAGTCATCTTTCTTGTGCTCCCTCCGTTTTTGCTTCCTCATCGTGCCCTCCTCTCCCATCCCCGCTCACCCCCGCTCTTCCTCCATCCTGTCATCAAAGTCAGAAAGGAAGGGCGGAGCGCTGAAATTGATTGGCATGTAAATGTAGCGGTGTACTGGCCTGTGTGTTTAGTTGAGGCCTAGCTGTGTGAGGCCCTGCTGCCCGTTTAGACTTCTCACTGTCTGTGCTTATGTTTTTCACTGTTGGCCTCATGCGTAGGGCCTGTAGGCTGCTTTGCGTGGTGAGTCAGAGTTGGGGTTGAGCGGGTGGGGGGAGTGGATGGTTAAGGAGGTGGGGGGAGAGATGTGCAGTACTGTGCAAGCATGATAAAGTGTCCACTCGTCACCCCTCAACAAACATCTCTCCTCCCCATCCTCCATGGATAGACGGTTGTGTTCACTGGCCTTCTCCTTTTCTCACTCCCTCAATATCTCTCCATGTCTCTTTTTTTCCCCCCCTCTCTCTGTCTTTTCAGCCTTGACCTGTCAGAGCTGGCTAAGGCAGCCAAGAAGAAACTCCAAGCGGTGAGTATCTTTTAAAATCTTTTTTCAACCATGTCACTCAGGTCAGGCAACAGGCATATCTGAGTAGAGCAAGGGTGTCTCTCGGTACAGTTCTTCCTGTACTCCAGTCAGCAAATCGGGTGACTATGATGTCACAGGGTTCTTGGGGGGAGAATACGTAGTCATGGTTCCGGCATGTCTGATCACAGGCGCCCGCTCTTGTTTGTTAAATGAATCTGTGGGGTTCTGTGGGGACCTGCATTAAAACCTTGATGGACACGTTGGACATGTTAATTGATCCTTGCATTTGTCTTTGGCGTGCCTTTGTGTTTCTCTGTCTGCTGTCGCCCGTACCACAATCCCCCACCCCCAAACATTGTTTTGCTTCGCTGCGTACGCGGGCCACTTTGTGTGTGGCAGCTGAACAACCGTCTGTTTGAGGACCTGGCCATGGATGTGTACGACGAGGTGGACCGCCGAGAGAACGATGCAGGTGAGGATTTCTGTGAGAGACACAGACAATAGCCAGTAGGCCTGACGGCGTCTGTGCTGAAATGCTGAAGCACAGCTGCTCTAGGTCTGGAGCCAGCGTTCGAATTATAAAATTTTAACAAGGGGGACGCTGTTTGTTGATGTGGGGGGGGGTTCATTCTGATGACTTCTGAGAGTAGAAAATTACTTTTTTTCAACAATTACATGGCTTTCACGGATGCATGTTGCCAGCCTTAAACGAAAATGTGTAAGCGATTGCTATACACTACACATTTGCCGCAGGCGGGCACACCCACCCATCACAGTTTAGTTACCTGTATGTAATTTATCCCCCGCCAAACCAAAAATAAAACTTTAACAATTTCAGCCATAATTTTACAAACAGACATATGATTTGTCCTGTGCTAATAATGAGCAGAAGTGGGAACCGCGGCATTAAAACTGTATTACTGAGAAAGAATAATGTCATTTACATCTATTTATGTGAATTGGCTGTCTTTCACTGATGCAATTCATGTTTTAGGCTATTATACAATTTTTTATAATTTACTGTACACTATATATTTCATGCCTGAAATACATCGTCCAGTAAAGCAGTAGGTTACCATTTTCAGTGCAAAAACAAGCTCTGAGACAAGAACAATGTTAAATGTCCACTGACAGATGAAACACCTGTGCAACGTCATCAGTAATTGACATCGCTTAAACTGACGCTTGACTGAGCAAAGACTCCATTTGCCTAATGCATGTTGCCTCGATTCCTCCGTCCTCATATCTCATCCTTACATCTCTTCCTCACATCCTCCATTGGGTGGAGCTAAGGACCGAGGAAATGATGCAAGAAGTGAAAATAAGCGATTGGACTGAACACAATGCATTTTAAAGAATTGCGCATCTTAACAAGGGGGGCGGTTTTCCCAATTTCACTTAACAAGGGGAGTGGCGCTCCCCGCGTTCAATGACAATTTGGGCCTGTCTGGAACCAAGGGCTAATAACACTAATATACAAAAGTGGAGACAAATTCGACCTCAATAACTACCGAAGCATCTGTGTGAACAGTAATCTGGGGAAGGTTTTCTGCAGTATACTGAATGCCCGGATACTGGCCTTCCTTATCAATCAATCAATCAAATTTTATTTATATAGCACTTCATATAACAATTCCAACACAATGTCTTGAGTAAGATTGGCTTTTTAATAAATCACTGTACATCAGACCATATTTACACCCTGATAAACAAACATGTCCACCAAACAAATAAAGGAAAAATATTTGCCTACTTTATAGATTTTAAAAAGCCATTTGATTCTGTTTGGCAGGAAGGGCCATTTCTCAGACTTCTTCAAAGTGGTTTAGGGAGCAGAATGTACAGTGTCATATAATCAATGTGATCAGAAAAAAAATGCAGTGTAAAAATTGGAAATCAAAGAAGATACTTCTTCAACTAAGGGGGTGAGAACTCTTCAGCACCTACATAAAGGAAGTGGCCGTCGCCCTGGCCTCGCCCGACAGGCCCTGGCCTCGCCCGACAGGCTTGCAGGTTGGTATTATATTTATTGAAATGTGTTCTGAGGGCAGCATTCATGTGATTAGGTGTCTCAGCCATCCAAGCAGCGAGAAGGTTATAGTTAGGGTTAGGGTTACGGTAAGGTTTGCAATGCTGCCCTCAGAACACATTTCAATAACTATAACACCAACCTGCTACAGGCCCTGGTCTCGCCCTACAGGCCCTGGCTTCGCCCTACAGGCCTTGGCCTCGCTAGCCGGGTTGACTAACCTCTGTGATCACTGTGGAAGCAGAGTAAGCCAGAGGTTCACTTTCTGTTCGTTTGTAAAAAAAATAAATAAATAAATAAATAAATGCACTCAAGGTGGGCAAATCTTATTTCATGATTTAAACATCATCCCCCACCTCCCAAATATATAATACAATGCCCTCCATAATGTTTGGGACAAAGACATATTTTTGGCTCTGTACTTTACAATTTCAGATCTGTAATGAAACAATTCACATGTAGTTAAAGTGCAGATTCTCAGCTTTTATTAAAGGGTATTGTTATACATTTTGGTTTCACCATGTGGAAATTGTAGCACTTCATACATAGCCCCATTTCAGGCCACCATAATGTTTGGGGAAAAATGGCTTCACCGGTGTTTCTGATTAGTCAGGTGTGTTCAATTGCTTCCGTAGTGTAGATATAAGAGAGCTTTTATTATCTAGGTTGATTTTAGGCTTTTGATTGCCGTTGGAGTCTCTTATTGGTTTTTGTCAACATGATGACCAGAGTTGTGCAAATGAAAGTCAAGGAAGCCATTATGAGACTGAGAAAATAAGACAAAACAGTCAGAGACATTAGCCAGACCTTAGGCTTGCCAAAATCCACTGTTTGGAACACCATTAAGAAGAAAGAAAGCACTGGTGAGCTCAGTAATTGCAAAGGGCCTGGTATCCCAAGGAAAACCTAGACAGTTGATGACCGAAAAACCCCTAAACACCTGTCCGACAGATCAGAAACACTCTGAGACAGGACTGGATGTGTCAGTGACCACTGTCTGCAGAAGACTTGACAAACAGAACTACAGTGGCTACACTGTGGGATGCAAACCATTAGTTGGCTGGAAAAACAGGATGTCCAGGTTACAGTTTGCTAAGAAGTACCTTAATGGAAAAAGGTCTTATGGACAGATTGATGATGTAACTGCTGGTAGCAGCAGCATAATTAAATCTGAAGTGTACAGAAACATCTTTTCTTCTCGAGTTCAAGCAAATGCCTCAAAATTCATTGGACATCACATCATCTTACAGCAAAACAATGATCCCAAACATACTGCTAAAGCAACAAAGGAGATATTCAAAGCCAAAAACTCTTGGAAAATTCTTGACTGGCCACTCACTCACCCGATCTGAATCCAATTGAACATGTGTTTCATATGCTGAAGAGAACTTAAGGTAACTAGCCCCAGAAATAAGCAGGAGCTGAAGATGGCTGCAGTACAGGCCTGGCAGAGCATCACCAGTGAAGATACTCAGCGGGTTACAGACTTCAAGCAGTCATTGCATGCAAAGGATACGTGACAAAGTGCTAAATATGACTCCCTTAATTTACATAACATGAATATGTCCCAAACATTATGGTGCCCTGAAATAGGGGGGGATCATTCTACATGGTGAAATCACATTTTCATTGTTTGATTACAAATCTAAAATTGTGGAGTACAGAGTCAAATCAAGGGAAAATGGCTTGTAAATACACTACCCTTCAAAAGTTTGGAATCACTGAGACATTTTTATGTTTTTGAAAGAAATTGATACCAAGGTAGCATTAACTTGATCAAACAATACAGTCAAGACATTACAAACTACTATTTCTATTTAATTATATTTCTACTTTAACAATTGTAGTCATTTTGACACATATTCCCCCCATTTTAGGGCACCAAATGTAATTAACATACATTTAAATAAAGTCATCATATTTGGTATTTGGTTGCATATCCTTTACATGCCATGACTTCCTGATGTCTGTGACTCAACAAAATCTAAAAAGTTCAATAAAATGAATCGGGAGAAACAACCCTTAAAGTGATCCACCCATATCTACTGCATATCTGGCAGCAGAGTGATGGTTTGAGGCTTGTTTGATATGTCAGACCCTTGATGACTTACAGCCATTTAGCCAACCCAGTGTCCCATACTATTCCCATGTCATTTACAACTTAATCTAGTCCCACCCCCCAATTTCCATAGAGATTCATTCAAATGCAGAGATGTTATAGTATCGCTTGTAAGAATATCTGAAAATACGATATTAAGAGTTTTTTGATGTTGTTGGGTCACAGACATCAGGAAGTCATGGCATGCAAAGGATATGCAACCAACAACATAGGACAACTTGTGCAACAACAAATGGTCTCCACATTTCTGTACATTAGGGCTGCAACTAATGACTATTTTGATAGTCGATTAATCTATCGATTATTGAAACGAATAATCGACTATTCGGATTATGAATCGCATAATTACTCAATGGCTCTTATTTAGCTATCAGCTTTTAAATTTAGCTTGAGGTTGTTTTAGGCATGTGCTAACTAACACTAAAGGCAATAAAGATGAATAAACTTTGCTGCTGATACTAAAGATAAATCTATTTTTTCTGTCAATTTTAAACCAAAGGCACGCAAAGTAGCAGCAATACAATATAACAAAAATACAGCAGTTTTCCCTTAATCAAAGCATATTTCTGGCATCAATACAACATACATTTTTAATTTATAGTGCGACTGCAGTACAAAGAACTTATTACTGGACTATCATATTAGGCCAACAGTCGTGGTGTAACGGACCGTAGTTCGTGATCCGTACGGACCCCCCCCCCCTTGGTTCGGCACGCATGTGAACCGCGGATTAATTGCAACGTTTTTAACCATCATAGTGTGAAATTCTGTTTTACTGCCGCTGTTACTTTTTAACGTAATAATTCCCTAAATCTCGACGCAGAGTTGCAATGATTTGATTATTTTTTAAAAAGCAGTTGTGTGTTCACGTGAACGGGGCATATTGAAAAAGCGAAGAAGAAAAAGGAAAAAAAGCGTAGTGACAATCATGGCTAGCGGAGGAGCGGAAGAACTTGAGAGGCCTCCCGCATCATTTAAGTCGTATGTATGGGAGCATTTGGGCTTCCCTGTAACATATAATGATGACGGAAAAAGGGTGGTGGACAAAACCGTCATGGTACTAGGCATAGTGCCACGAGAATGCCAGTTACTCCATTAAAACAATTCTACATTCAAGCCATATTTTTTGTTCTTGATTCTAGAATCCTGTGTAGATATTGAAATGCGTTCTAAATAAATGTTGCCCCTCTACATGTCCAGTTTCACGATAAATGGAGATGTGAGTTATTAGGGCTGTCACTTTTTCCAAAAGTCAAGTTCGAATGAGATCAGACAAACCCGTAAATCGTTCAAATCAATTCTAATGCAACGCACATTGGGCACGCACGCATAGACAGGAGTTGTAGAATTTTTTGCGATTTAGAAAGTATCAAATTCTCCGGTGTTCTCTAAACTTGTGCACTTGACAGCAACACATTATCCGTAAACGTCGCCATGATGACAATGATGCAACGTTTAAGATTGTAAAGTTAAGGGCACATTTGGAATGTGAACTGGATCGTTGTGAATAATAGGTTATTATTTGCTACTGTATGTTCAACGCCATTGGCAATTCATTGATCAAGAGAAAATGTAATTCAAAATAGAAGATGTTACAGCTCATAATGTGAAGTAACCGGGCTTTTAAGATTAACATTAGCTACTGTAGCTAGCTAGCTTACCGAGACAAGTCTTCAGATGCTCCAGCCAAACTGATGTGCTCCCATGTCACGCAAGATCAGCTTTGCAAATGTTGCAGTTCACAGCCTTTTTAGTTAAGACTGAAATGCGCATGTGCACCTCTCAACAAAGATGACAAGGAAGCAAGAAAGAGAGAGAAATGATGTTAGTGAAATGACATCACACGTGTTGTACTAACTTTATCCTCCTTGGCTTATTGTCCCTTCCTGCTTTGTTCTTGCAGTGTGGCTGACCACTCAGAACCACAGCACCTTGGTGACGGAGCGCAGCGCGGTCCCCTTCTTGCCTGTCAATCCAGAGTACTCTGCCACACGCAACCAGGTAACCCAGCCTGAGCACTTAAACAGCAGACACATGGCACATACAGTATATATATACAGTCAAGCCGGAAAGTCTGCATACCCCTTTCACCTTCTCCACGTTTTATTACATTACAGACATATTCTACAATAGATTGAGTTCATTTTTTGTCTCAAAATTCTACACAAAATAGCCCATAATGACAAAGTGAAAACATGTTTTTCGAAGATTTAGCAAATGTATTAAAAATCGAAAACTGAAATTTCTCATTTACATAAGTATTCATACCCTTTGCTTTAACATATTCTTAAAGTATCATATTTAATATTTGGTCGCATATCCTTTGCATGCTGTTACTTCCTGAAGTCTGTGACCAATCAACATCAAAAGACTCTCGATATTCTGTTTTCAGGTACTGTTACAAGCGATACTATAACCTCTCTGCATTTTAACTGATCTCTATGAGAATTGGGGGGTGAGACTAGATTCAGCTGTAAATTGCGCTGGTACAGTATGGAACACATGACTGGCGAAATGGCTGTATGTCATCAAGGGTCTAAGGCAGGGGTGTCAAACTCCGGTCCTGGAGGGCCGCAGTGTCTGCTGGTTTTTGGTGTGTTTCAGCACAAGTGATTAATTTAAGTCACTGATTGGCTAATAAGTCCAAACACCTTGTTCTCAATGCTTTAACTGGGTGCTAATTAAAAGGAAACCACAAATACCTGTAGACACTGCGGCCCTCCAGGACTGGAGTTTGACACCCCTGGTCTAAGGTATCAAACGAGCCCCAAACCATCACTCTGCGGCCAGATATGGAGTAGATGTGGTGGATCCCTTTAAGGGTTGTTTCTCCTGACTTTTTTCTATAGGAAAATGGGTCAGGAGAAACAACCCTTAAAGGGATCCATCCACATCTACTCCATATCTGGCCGTATATGAAACTGTTTGCACAAGCGCCTGTTAACACATTTTAGTGTTCTAGCGCCATTTCTGCTGTGGCCTTTTAGCAGAAGTTATTTTCAGAATGCTTTCAACAGAAAATAAAAATGTTATTTTGAGGATTTTTAAAGTCAACCTTTCAAAAAAGTGCAGGGGATATGTCCCTAGTGTCCCCAGTGGAAATAGCGCAGAGGGGATGAGGTCTGAGAAAAAGTCATAACGTCAGAGATACAGTGAAGACAGAAGCGAAAGTGGAAGGTAGTACTTTTTTTCACTAGTGTTGGTGGAAGCATGTCTGAAGCAGAGAGGGACTAAGAGGACTTCTGGCAAGAGACATAGGGCCTGATTTACTAAGACCTTTAGCTGTGCAAAACATTTTAGCACATGCAAAACCAATAACATGACAAATGATTCATTGTGGTATTTGTTTTGCACCAATCATTGGTTGTGTTATTAGTTTTGCGTGTGCTAAAAGTTTTGCGTGTGCTAAAAGTTTTGCGTTTTGCACCCGTACATCAGGCCCTAGGTGAACTGCCTTTCTACACTCTCAAAGGAATCTTCCCAAAACCTCATACTCTCTCCTTTCAGCTTGTCTTGTTGCTGATTTCAAACAACATCTTTGGAGTGTGTCCTTTCTCCCCTCCTTGTTTGTGATTGGTCAGAATCCCAGCCTATGTTAATTGCCTGGGAAATTCTGAGCTGTGATTGGTTAGTGGGAGCAATATTCTGGCCATGACAGTTTGTTTATAGAACGCTTCTTGTGGTTGAGAGAAGGAGGTGTCTGTGTGTCTGTGTGTCTGTGTGTCTGTGTGTCTGTGTGTGTGTGTGTGTGTGTGTGTGTGTGTGTGTGTGTGTGCGCTCATGTCTGAGCATGTGTACTGCCTCAGACTGGGGAACTCTGTTATTATTATAAATCGCAGCTGCTGTGACAGTGGTTTTCCGCAGTGCACTGCCAGAAGAGAGAGAGAGGACTGACTGAGAGGATGAGCTTCTGCTGCGGTCCGGTCTCTGCCATTTTCACTGTCCTCCCCTGGGACCCCCTTGTGTAAGACTTTATGAGTTACTCTTATTGTCTCTCTCAGGGCCGGCAGAAGCTGGCTCGCTTTAACGCTCGGGAGTTTGCCACCCTGATAATCGACATCCTGAGCGACGCCAAGAGGAGGCAGCACGGCAAAGGCCTCACCAGCCCCACCGGTGAGACGGGAGGGAGAGGGAGGGAGGGAGAGGAGATGCAGAGGGAGCAAAGGATGGTGTGGAGGCGATGGAGGGAGAGGGGTAGGCAGCAAGGATGAGTGAGAGAGGGAGGGGGAAAGGAAAGGGCTGGGGGCGGAGGGGAATAGGGAGGTAGCAAGGGGGAGAGAGGAGATCGTTGGATGGTACGGGAGGAGTGGGAGGGGGAAGGTAGCAGAGAGCAAAAGAGGCAGGGGTGAGGTACGTGTAGAAAGATTTTAAAAGGATGGGAGAAGAGATCGAAGATGCGTCTGGCTGTTTAGAGGTAGGACCAGGATTGGGGGAAGGAGGGAGAGGAGGTGAGACAGCAGTGAGGGGGGGTTTAAAGGAACATGTAAGACACACGGGTTAATGGACAGACTGACTGACAGACTGACTGACTGAAGGCCCATAGAGGGGAAAGCACTGTTGACTGAATCAAATGTGAAGTAATGAAAGCAGAACATGGACAGCTGTCACCAATGGGGAATGCGTGATCACTGAAATATGTCCAGTGGTGAGAGGCATTAGCTGTGTTTCCATGGTAACATGCCATTCCCCTCGATGTCCACTGTAGACCCCCTGCAGCTGGGCCTGAGTAACGATGACGACCAGCACGACTACGACAGTGTAGCTTCGGACGAGGAGTCTGACAACGAGCTGACCGCACAAAACAACAACAATCAGCGTAATAACAGAGCCAAGGTAAGATGCACACACACACACACACACACAGAAACACTCGCACACAAGCCAGGAAGTCTAGTGTATGCGTTTTTTTTTTACATAGGAAGCCACTGAAAACTAAACGGAACAGCTGCTGAGGGAACAGAACATATAATGGAACACACGCACACACACACACACACACACACACACACACACACACGCACACGCACACACACACACATATATACACAGGATTTGTGTATATACACAGAGTGCAGTTATCTGTGTCGTTCCTCTCAGCCTGTCCCAGCATGCCATGCAGCAGCAGTGCGGCTGCTGCATATCCTCTAAATGACATCACAGCTATTCTGGGGAAGGGTGCCGAGAGAAAGCGTGAGCTCTGCTTGTGCACAGCAAACAGCATTCCTGCACAAAACATAGAGGAGCAATTCTAAACACACATTGGGCCGCATTCGCAAAACATGCGTACAATCACATTTGATCGTGCTTCAGAATGTTTCCACAAACATTTCGGCATTCATCTTTTCTTATCTGAATTAGTCATTTGGCGTGATAAAAATCTACGTGCCTTAATCTGAAATCTGAAGCATTTTTCACTAGTTTTTATTTCTATTTAGTTTTCAATGTTTATTTAAATTTCAGTTTAATTTTAGTTTGTTTTAAGAGCAGGTTTCAAAAACTCCTTTTTAGTTTTATTTCAGTTTACAGTTTTTTTCTTGTTTTCAATTTATTTTTTATTTAATTTTTTTTCTCCACACCTCGGTGTGTGGACGCTATAGCCAACCAGTGATTTAAGATTAAGCACTTCAATGCTGAAACACTTTAAAGTCCAGCAGACACCGTAAATATCTGCTGTGAATATATAGGCCTAAATAAATCCGCTCTGTAATCTTATTGTGAAGGGTGCTTAATAAAATTTGATTGATTGATTGGATGGTTGCAATAATGAAAGTGTCGCAGTGAAGTGGAGAATGTAAGAAAACATTAGCCTTAGCCTCAGTTACAGTTCCTGCATCAGTTCTAATTTAGCATTAATGATTTCATAAGCAGTTCCACCAGCATTATGAGAATCATGTCCGCTTCATGCATTCACTCTCATAGGTGATGTCAGTGAAGCTGCTATTCTGTTCACAATGGAATTGTACTTTGCTATCCGCACTTCCAAAAGTCATTGGTTTGAACACAGTGTTTTGCTGCGGTGGCAACATGGAGTTGGAATTATAATGCAAAGGTTGCTGTTTCAGTTTCCTGGGGAGCATTGCTACCGTACGCTGTAATTTTCTCTGCAAATATTCAGCTGTATGAATGTGAAATGTATAAACATGCAAAGTATTTCCAGTCATCCCAGATGATTGCGCCTGCTACATGAATAAACAATGTTGTTCTGTTGAGTTGGAGCCTTCTCCAGAACTGATTCCGTTTAATGTCCATGCATGTGGTGACAATGATTAATGATGCATGTGGTAAGGGGATCATTTATGATCAGTGTGGTAGTCTCGATTTCCAGATGCTAATTCCCTGACTGAGCGCCTGCATATTTACTTAATTTGTGGCATGGGCTTGCTGTAATCTGATTGGTGGGGGCAGATATCTGACGCTTGATTTGGTTTGCTGGGGCTGTTTATCGTTTCACTTGCCCACCCCAGGGACTTCAATCTCGCTCCTCGCCCTGATCTGTAGTTCCTCTTCTCTGTCCATATTGATCATCACTCTTCGCACTGCCACATGAAACAGTCAACACTTCCGTGGCTAAAACCTTAATCATCTCCACTGTTACGGAAGTGAATTGGAACAGTTGTTTTACAAATTTGACAAATTGACAATTGTCAAATTCTGAAATTTGAGGGTCATCTGTAATTTGCTAAGCAAGCTAAATAACTAGCTTGCTTGGTAAGCTAGCTAGTTAACAAGCAGAAAGCATTATAGCATCAGCTAGCTAGCTAGCTTATATATCTAGCTAGATAGCTGATGCTATAATGCTTTCTGCTCGTTAACTAGCTATCTTACCAAGCAATCTAGTTATTTAGCTTGCTCAGAAGTCGCTATATAGTTATAATTTGGATAGCTTTTTGCAAACTAGCTAATGTTCAATTTTTTAATCAAGTTCTCCAAAGAGAATATAGAATTTTATTTTATTATCGAATGGTAATGCTTATTAGAGTCATAGGACTGGACACATTCACCCGCTGTCTAGTGGCTGTAAATTGCGATTAAAGATGGTATTGTTTCCCTATCCTCTTGCAATGAAAGTTTTCACAGTGACATTTTTCCCCCTGTATATTAGTTGTATTGTGGTATCTATCTAGGTTTACAAAAATGACTAGATTTAAACCATTTGCTTTTATTTTTAAAAATTATTTTTGAAATTAAGATTTCCCACTGACTAGATGCAAGCGTTCTAGCTAGCTAACATTGTTATATAGCTTCATTGATTGAGGCTCCTTGTAAGTTATTTAAACTTGGTAACGATGATTAATGGTGATTAACGATGGTTAACAATGCGTGTCAATGAGGTGTGTGGTAATGATGATTAATGATGCGTGGGTTGAAGTGTGCGGTAACGATGGTTAATGATGAGTGTGGTAATATTGTTTAAGGATGCGTGTGGTACTGATGCGTGTTAATGATATATGCGGTAATGATGATTAGTGATGCGTATGTTAAATCTGCCTGTGATAATGATTAACGATGCTTGTGTTCATGATGCATGATGTGATAATGTGTGTGTATCACGTATTACGTATATTGTTATGTTATGTGTATGGGCAGGTGTGTGTTTATCTAAGCAGCATTGTGTCTCGAGATTAAAAAAAATTCTGGGCACAATGAAGCATCTCATTAGATGCTGCTTGTGGACGAGTGTCTGATCCGGAAGGTTCTCTCTCCCAGAGCATGGACTCCTCTGACCTGTCGGACGGCCCCATCACCCTGCAGGAGTACTTGGAGGTGAAGAAGGCTCTGGCTGCATCCGAGGCCAAAGTACAGCAGCTCATGAAGGTCAACAGCAACCTGAGTGAGGAGTTGAGACGCCTTCAGAAAGAGGTAGAGCCTCGAAGTGTGGGAGGGAAGAGGAGAGAGAGGTGGAGAGAGAAAGGAGAGAAGGATAAAGGGGAACAAGGCGAGGGAGAGAGGGAAGGAAGTGAGGGAGTAAGGATGTAGTAGACAGAGGAGGGGAAGGTAGGATAAAGGGAAGGAGTGGAGAGAAGGGCGTGAGGGAGGGGGGATGGAAGGAGGAAATGGGGAGGGAAGAAAGAGGGGAGGGAATACGGGTTTGGAAATGGATGGGAGGAGGCTCAAGATAGAGAGAAGTGGAAGGAGAGTGGGGGTGGAAGAAGGAAGAGGAGGAAAAGTGGGAGTGGGGGATGATGGGATAGAGGAAAAAGAACACAGGCAGAAAGGGCACATGTAGAAGCTGTGGGTTTGTTAGTTGAATGTTTTATTTGTAAGGAAAGCAGGTGACGTTATGTGTGCGTGTGTGTGTAGTATGTGCAAGTAGATATTCAGCATCCAGGCTGTGTGCTTTACTGTGTTCAGTCTTGGTCTACAGCCTTTTGTCTCTGTTAGTTTTCAAAAACTCCATTTTAACCCCCTCCCCCCTTGCATTTTTGTTAACATTGTATTTGTTTACATTATATTTAGACTCACCCAGCATCTCATTTTGGAGTAGTGTCTCACCAATTTCGACCATCAGACCTGTCAGTCCCGCAATTCAGTGTGGTTCACCTGCTTATGTAGACTGCTCAGGATGTCTGTCAGATCTGTGCTTGTAGTGCTTTCCCACAAGAATAAATCTAGCAGTTTTGCACTACGTTTCCCATAATCCTCTATCGCAGCAGTAAAGAACACTGGCAGTGATCTTGGCCAACTCTGTAGAAAAGCTCCCTCATTGAACTGCTGAGGCTAAAACCAAGCCAACACCTTCGACAGACAGTTCACACACGTTGCAGAGACTACTTATCAGATCGGTTGCAGAGACCGACGTGTAATTGTCCTATGCCTGTTGTGTTTTACAGTATGTTTTCCAGTGTGAAATACACAATTAGGTGATGTCACCCCCTCCCCCCACTTCTCCTGTAGATCTCGCGGATGCAGATGGAGAACAGTGTGTTGCGGGGGGGGCAGGCAGGGAGGTCTGGAGTTTCGGGAGGGGGTGGCGGGCCGGGGCTGGGGTCTGGCGGGGTGCGAGGAGTTGGAGGAGGAGGAGGAGGAGGAGGAGTGGGGGGGCCTGGCGGGATGCTGTCCGCGGGTCCCTCCCACAGGCGGGACAGGCAGGCCTTCTCCATGTACGAGCCCGGCGCCGCCCCCCACAAGACCCTCTCCCCAGCTCTGGACTCCCTCACTGGCCGCCTGCACCCCAGTGTAAGTGGAAACCATGGCAACAGTGTTGCTGATATATCTGCCCCACTTCACTGCTTATGCAACTATTCTGCTCCCCCTCACAACGCTGCCCCCGACTGCTCACACTACTGCCCTAACACACACACTACTGCTCACACTACTGCCCTAACATGCACACTACTGCCCCCTACTGCTCACACTCCTGCCCCCTACTGCTCACACTACTGCCCCCTACTGCTCACACTGCTGCTGTAACACACACACTACTGCCCCCTACTGCTCACACTACTGCCCTAACACACACACTACTGCCCCCTACTGCTCACACTACTGCCCTAACACACACACTACTGCCCCCTACTGCTCACACTACTACCCTAACACACACACACTACTGCCCCCTACTGCTCACTACTGCTCACACTACTACCCTAACACACACACTACTGCTCACACTACTGCCCTAACGCACACACTACTGCCCCCTACTGCTCACACTACTGCCCTAACATGCACACTACTGCCCTAACACACACACTACTGCCCCCTACTGCTCACACTACTGCCCTAACATGCACACTACTGCCCCACACTGCTCACACTACTGCCCTAACACACACACTACTGCCCCCTACTGCTCACACTACTGCCCTAACATGCACACTACTGCCCTAACACACACACTACTGCCCCCTACTGCTCACACTACTGCCCTAACATGCACACTACTGCCCTAACACACACACTACTGCCCCCTACTGCTCACACTACTGCCCTAACACTCACACTACTGCCACCTACTGCTCACACTACTACCCTAACACACACACACTACTGCCCCCTACTGCTCACACTACTACCCTAACACACACACACTGCTGCTCACACTACTGCCCTAACACAACACGCAAACTACTGCCCCCTACTGCACACACCACTGCCCAAACACATACTACTTCCCCCTCCTGCTACTCTATTGCCCTTACATTGCCTACTCTACTGCCCCCTACTGCTCGCTACATGATATTAATATTATATTCCAAGTGTTGGTATTTGAGACTGGCTGCTGGTTGCACTGCCTGTACCATTATATGCACTCCCTCTCTCTGCCTGTATGCACTGTTGAGCACAAACTCACTACAGCTAGAGAGCGCACTCTCGCTGCTTTTAGGCACGATACTGAAGGGAAACTGCGCTACAGTCTACGTCTTTCCGTCTGTCTACTTGCCTGCTGCTTGTGACAGCATAGCCCGACAACCATTGGGGCATATGTGTACTTAATTTCCTCATTTTTATTTGCTACAACATTCCATTTATCATTTGGGTGACTATGTGTTGTGTTGGGTATCATTCATTTTGTATGTTTGTGTGTGTGTGTGTGTGTATGTTATAGAATAGTGAAATGTATATGAACTTGTGCTGTGGTTTATGACTGCCTGTGATGCACATCCTTGGCCACTAGGTTGCAGAATTTAAAATTGCCAGTTGGAACTAGTGAACCACACATTTAATACTGGTGGAGGCCATTTTAGTTTGGGTCCCAAGGAAGCTTTTGCATAATAGAGTATGATGCGGTGACGTTTGCTCATGTTATGCACTGGTAACGGGATTGCTTGGGAATGAGTAGCATCCTGCTGGGTGTGCTTTTTAAAAAGATATGTGGCATGGCATGATGGCCTCCACAAGCTTGCGATCTCCGTGGCCTGTGGGTGTGATGGTGAGTCCCCCCTCTTAACACTGATTAATCACTGAGCTCTGAATACTGCAGTCTGAACACTGACTAACCACAGAGCTCAGAACCCTGATTAACCACAGAGCTCGGAACACTGACTAACCACAGAGCTCAGAACCCTGATTAACCACAGAGCTCAGAACCCTGATTAACCACAGAGCTCGGAACACTGACTAACCACAGAGCTCAGAACACTTAACTAACCACAGAGCTCTGAACACTAACTAACCACAGAGCTCTGAACACTGCAGTCTGAACAGCAGGACTGAATGCTCTAAGCATGAACACACGATAGACAAAATTAGAAACGTAAACATTTTTGAATGTTCTAGAACATTGACACAGTTCTGCCCATTTTATTCATACAGTTCACTCTAATTGGCTAATGGTTATCGTATTTAGTGGTATTGAAAATGGCACATATTTGCATTCGGAAATTGGTTTGGTACAAAACATAGGTGTTGCGGATATGGTTACTGTTGTTGTTAGTCTGCGATAACAAACTGCCAATAGATGACAATTTAGCTGTTAGTTTAAATGGCGGAGACCGTAACAGCCTGTGACTGAGAACCATCAAGATGTTTTCTCTCCCTACCCTCTGCCAACAACCCCCATAATATCCCCCCACCCCATACCCCATACCCCATACCCCATACCCACCTTGAGTCCGCTCACACTCATTGATCCCCCCTCCCCTCATGTTCTCAGGTGCAGAAGGGGGTGTCCACAGGCCTCTCCTCCTATAGTGGTCTGCACCTCTCTGGCTCCACAGAGGTGTGGAGATACACGGTGAGACATCCACCCTTCCTTCCCTCCTTCTGCATCTCATGGTCTTACTTTCCCCTCTCTCCCTCCCTCCCTCTCTTCACCCGCTTGTCTTCTGGTATCTCTTTTGTCCTCTTTTATCCACCCCTCTCTAATTCCAACTCTGCCCCTCCCCCCTCTCTCGTTCTCTCTCTCTTCCCCTCGTTCTCTCTCTCTCCCCCCTCTCTTTCTCTCTTCCCCTCTCTCTTTCTCTCTCTTTCTATCTCCCCCCTCCTCTCTCTCTCCCCCTCTCCCCCTCCCTCTCTCTTTCTCTCTCTCTGTGACAAGCAGACTGTTAGAGTCAGAATGATTTGATGCCAGGGTCGAGCTTGGTAGAGCTGTGAAAGTGTTATGGAGGTGTGAACAGGCTTTCACTTGTGAGGGCTCACAAATAGCAGTGATGGAGTGATGGACATGGTGGTGATGATGATGGTTTTGCTGGTGTCCTCTGTCTACAGACCCCAAAAGGAGAGAAGCCTGGCAGTAGCACAGACAGTGACTATGACAACACTCAGACCTATGACCTTGGGTCAGTCGCACCTCTACAGTTTCCCACAAGCTTTTATCATTGTCATTGTACGCAGGTTCTTAGTTTTTTTTGTTTGTCGTGTGTGTGCGTGCGTGTGTGTGTGCATGTATGTGTGTTTGCCTGTGTGTGTGTGTGTGTGTGTGTGTGTGTGTGTGTGTGTGTGTGTGTGTGTGTGTGTGTGTGTACAGTGTGATGCGCAGCAGCGAGGATGACAGTCGTGGAGAGCTGGAGGAGGCGGGCGGTGGCGATGGGGGGGAGCCAGACCCCACTCTACCCGGCACAGAGGACGTTATTCTGAAGACCGAACAGGTGACCAAGAACATCCAGGAGCTGCTGAGGGCTGCACAGGAGTTTAAACATGACAGGTAAGGCCCAATACTCATAATACTATCAAAAAGCACACTTCCCGTACTCTCAAAAAGCACACTTCCAATACTCTCAAAAAGCACACTTCCAATACTCTCAAAAAGCACACTTCCAATACTCTCAAAAAGCACACTTCCAATACTCTCAAAAAGCACACTTCCAATACTCTCCAAAATGACACTCCCAATACTCTCCAAACGGACACTCGTAATACTCTCAAATAGAACATTCCCAGCATGCTCAAGATGGACATTCCCAATACTCTCAAAAAACACGCCTAAATCTCTCAAAAAGTACACTCCCAATACTCTTGGAAAAAAAACACACTTTCAAATACTCTCAAAAACAACACTCCTAGGGCCCTATCTTACACCTGGCACTAAGCGGCGCTAACCCAATGCAAGTGGCTTTGCTATCTCACACCCGGCGCAGGGTTCATTATAACGCCTTGCGCTCACGTTGTTTAAATAGTATGTATTCTTGCACCCATTGCAAGCAAACTGGGTGTGTTGGTTTTAAGATGAGGAGTGGCGAGGATCATTTTTGGTGTATTGCTATCTTGAGGCAGCAGAAAGCGCTTGCGCTAAAACCACCACAAACCTGGTCTAAAGTCATGTCGCAGTTGTTTACATTTTATTTTAATGGCGCGTATAAGTGCGTCTATATAGGCATGTGCACAACGCGCATACACCCTCCTGTCTGATACACGCAGGGGCGTGCACAAGCATAACTAATAATATCAAGATTACAATGTGACATATTATTATTGTGTAGGCTATATCAAAAAATGCATAATAATAAAAGGGTCCATAGGTCATAGGTCAGGTTACGTCAGTTTGCATTATTTTATTTTCTTTCTTTGGTTTGACGCCCCCCAAGACAGATGGAAATGGGAGTAATGTTGTGTAAATAATGTAGCCACCTCAATAAACCTCCTGTCTGCCCTGCCTCTCTTCACTGCCTGGCTGCTTGTGTTGCCCATATAAGTGGCAGAGCATCCCTACAACAGTCAGAATTGTATTATGTAGCGGCCAATTGTGCTGAGATTACCGCAAATCAAAACACTAATTTCATACTTAGTTTGTTCCTAACCGAAGAGTGTCCACAAACTGCGCACATCTATTTAATAGTTGATCATTTTGAGTTACAAAATGGTGCGCTGACGCGAACAAATTTTTTATTGATTTTTAAATGATAGTAAATTAGGTTTCAAAAAATGACACTGCCATTTTATATTTATGTATTGTAGGGGAAACACTGCTCGCACAAAAACCATCTGCTGATAATGTATCAGTGTTTCTTAGTCTGTGGTCCAGTGCACATAAGTATGCTGCCCAATGTTTTAATATATATTTGATGCACACGCGCATGCGCATATAGGCCGAGTGGAAACCGGCACGACCGAGCCAATTCAGTGGCCATTACGGCTCAATACTGCCAGTCCAATACACAGACGGGTGATCCTCAGCTCAGGTGATTGTGTGTGTGTGTCCCCAGCTTTGTGCCCTGTTCTGAGAAGATCCACACTGCTGTCTCAGAGATGGCGGCTCTCTTCCCGAGGGTAAGGCCTTAGAAATGCATCTGCTACACCAGAGCTCTCCCTGTATCAAAAAGACTCTGCCCCTCTTTCTCTCCATGTCTCAAACACTCTTCCCCCTCTCTCTCTGTCTCAAACACTCTTCCCCCTCTCTCTCTGTCTCAAACACTCTTCCCCCTCTCTCTCTGTCTCAAACACTCTTCCCCCTCTCTTTTTGTCTCAAACACTCTTCCCCCACTCTCTCTGTCTCAAACTCTTCCCTTTTTCTCTCTCTGTCTCAAACACTCTTCCCCCTCTCTTTTTGTCTCAAACACTCTTCCCCCTCTCTTTTTGTCTCAAACACTCTTCCCCCTCTCTTTTTGTCTCAAACACTCTTCCCCCTCTCTTTTTGTCTCAAACACTCTTCCCCCTCTCTTTTTGTCTCAAACACTCTTCCCCCTCTCTTTTTGTCTCAAACACTCTTCCCCCTCTCTTTTTGTCTCAAACACTCTTCCCCCACTCTCTCTGTCTCAAACTCTTCCCTTTCTCTCTCTCTCTGTCTCAAACACTCTTCCCCCTCTCTTTTTGTCTAAAACACTCTTCCCCCTCTCTTTTTGTCTCAAACACTCTTCCCCCACTCTCTCTGTCTCAAACTCTTCTCTTTCTCTCTCTCTGTCTCAAACACTCTTCCCCCTCTCTTTTTGTCTCAAACACTCTTCCCCCACTCTCTCTCTCAAACTCTTCTCTTTCTCTCTCTGTCTCAAACACTCTTCCCCCTCTCTTTTTGTCTCAAACACTCTTCCCCCGCTCTTTTTGTCTCAAACACTCTTCCCCCACTCTCTCTGTCTCAAACTCTTCCCTTTCTCTCTCTCTGTCTCAAACACTCCCCTTTCTCTCTCTCTGTCTCAAACACTCTTCCCCCTCTCTTTTTGTCTCAAACACTCTTCCCTTTCTCTCTCTCTGTGTCAAACACTCTTCCCCCTCTCTTTTTGTCTCAAACACTCTTCCCTTTCTCTCTCTCTGTCTCAAACACTCGTCCTCTTTTCTGAAAAACGCCCCCCCCCTCTCTATTGTTCTGGGCTAACTCTGTCCATCACATCCCCCTCCCCTCTGTCAGCTTAAAAATCACTCTTGTAAATGCTCTCGGACTGTCCCTGCTGCACAAACCCTCTCCTGTTCTCTCTTGTCTGACCCTTGACCCCCCCTCTTACAGAGGCCAGCGTTGGACGCAGTGCGCTGCTCCCTGCGTCTCCTGGCTGCCAGTGCGTCGCGGCTGCAGGGGGAGTGCCGCAAGGCGGTGCCCACGGACCCGTGCGCCGCCCCTGTCGACTACCAGCTTCTCACCCAGCAGGTCATCCAGTGCGCCTACGACATCGCCAAGGCTGCTAAGCAACTGGTCACCATAACTACCCGTGAGAAGAAGCAGTGAGAGGGGAGAGGGAAAGAGAGGGGAGGTATATATGAGAGAGAGAGAGAGAGAGAGAGAGAGAGAGAGAGAGAGAGAGAGAGAGAGAGAGAGAGAGAGAGAGAGAGAGAGAGAGAGAGAGAGAGAGAGAGAGAGAGAGATGAAAGAAAAGCACAGAAAGAGAGGGAATGGAAAGAAGGGACGTTTGAAAGAGAACGGAGATAGGAGAGAGAAATGGAGAAGACTAAAATAAATGGCGCCATTTTATAGAAAAAAGAGAAAGCTATCACAACCAATGAGATATGAAGAGAAAGTAGGCAGGCAGTGGACAACAGAGGAAAGTACAGTGGGTAATTTTTTTATTTCTCTCTCTTCATGTTCACATCCCCTCTGAACTTCTACCCCTTTCTCAATTGTACAAACATGTGGAAATGATGTAGAAAAAGACAAACGGACAGACTAACAGCCTGACTGGGCCTTGAGCACACCTGGGCGTGGCCAGGACCTCGTCTCCACGGGCCAGATCTCAAAAGCGTCGATAACATTGCCATTGCAGAACTGAGACCTTTTCCCTCTATCTTTGATTTAATCTTCATTTTTTTCCATTTTATTTTCTGCGTGCATTTCTGTTGGCCTATACCTCCTATACCTCTTGGGACTAAAGTACTGACTTAAAAAACAAACACTGGAATTATTATAGTTTTTATTATTGTTTTGCATCATTATCGTCATTTTGTTGTGTTATTTTATTATGTATTATCTGTTAGTTATTGTTTTTGTTTTTATTTTTTTTGTTATCCCATGTTTGTCGGTCGTCGTCGTCGTCGAGGGGGAAGAAATGTCTGTTGAGATTGTACAACGTTCACGAGGGGCCCCCTCTTCTCTCAGCCCCCTGTTTTAACTGGACGGGTCTTATTCCGCGAGCACTGGGATTGGGTGCCTAAAGCTACAAGCTATCCTCTCCCACCAATGGACTTCTAACGCCTTGTTTTTAAACGCACGTGGTAAAGACCAGCCTTTATAAGCCGCCGGCTGATCCACACTTCGTTTGCTATAAGGCGGGAGCCAGCGGTAAGCTGGTTAAGAACGGGTACTGGTAGTTGAGAAAGGAAAGGAAGAGCGTGAGCGATGGAGAGAGGGATGCAGATGATCCCTGGTTCCAGTGGAGCTGATTGGCCAGAAACTCTTTAACCCTTGCAAGGCCCCTGGATCTGGGTGGGAGGGGGTTGGGAAAGGGTGTTCTGTTCACATGGCCTCGAAAGCGCTCAGTCGAACAAATAAACATGATCAGGCCCAAAGAAGACACTACATACCCCCCCACCCTAGATTTGAGGTGGGGAATTATTTTGCGTAACCTTCCGGCTCAAGTAACGCTCGTCACTAATGCATTACGGCTTTACTTGCACGTTGCATTGCCGTGGCTCTACTTCTTAAGCCCGCTTGTGACAGAACATTGTTTTGGGAGAGTCTTCTGACAGAATAAGGAAAGAGCCAGTCCTGTGAGCCTGCCTGTTTAGTGCGTAGTCCCTCCCCTCCACTAGCGTTAGAGTTCACGCAGCTCTGACAGCACAGCGAAATGCTCAGCGGCTTCCTCTTCACAATCGCCCTAGTTTACATGATGCCTCCGTACCAAGTCTTATTCATATTACTGCCAGTTTTTGTGTTCCCCCCCCCCCCCCCCACATTATAATTTTTTCCCCCTAGGGTGGGGGTGTGGGTGGGGTTGATTTTTTTTGTAGACTGTGTCAAAGTGCTGAGAGCTGGTTTGTTTGTGGTAATTATCATTATTGCTTTTGCACATGTCCTGAAAAACTAGCTTATATATTGTAGTTTGAGAGAATACATGGACAATGAAGCACCCCCCCCCCACACACAAACTCAGTGCCAATAATGCCCCTACCCTGCCCCCACCACCTCATCCTAACCCACCCTCACACCAGCCATGCCTGTCCATCGTAGTCTGTTCATCATGGGAAAAAAGAAATTGAACAGAAGACTAAATATGCATATATGCTGTATTTTCATTATACATTATTTTTATAAGCTATGGGTTATGAAAAACTTTTTGTTAGCCATCCCCTCCAAAAATCCGCGTGTACCGCCGTCATTTGTCTAGAGGAAGAGGTAGATGATTTTCTGTCCTTGTACAGACCGTTGGGACGGCCAAGGGCCGAGGCCTGGCTCAGACTGCAGTTGGAAGTCTTCGTTGGCCAGTGGTGCACTATAGAAGCACATCCATCCACTCGTAGCTTCCTCCAAACGACAAGTAGAGTTCCTTTTTCTTGTGGACTTGCCAGAAGCTGCAGTGCCTGCCCTGTTAGACGTTGTAACATGGATACGTACGCATAGCACTGATCAAACGCAGGCCTTCAGACCAGACGCTCGCGCACACGCACGCACACACACACACACCCCCAAACCCCTGCTCAGACCGCTGTGGGGCCCCAAGCTCTGGCGGTACTTTCTTACAGTACGTGTCCTGCTACTGGGAGATTATGGGGTGGGGGGGGGACTATGTCTTGGAAGACAGTTTGAGTTCATCTGTACAAAATAGATTTAAAAGTGTTAGAATAAAAGTGATGGACACTCAATTGTACATTTGTAATAAATAAATAACCTGTTAATTGTCTTAAAGGACTGAATTTGTTTTTATTGTGGCTGTCTAAATGTGCGTAAAATATTTGATTTGGTTACACATATTCTCACTCACCTGCTCACAGACGTACAGTGGTGTTCAAATAAATAGCAGCGCGTTAAAAAAGTGAATAAAGTGCAAATATTTTTGAATAGCTTTTAGTTCCATATTTCAAATGTAGAGGAAACATTACAAATTCTATTCCAAATCAAAGCATTAACAAATTTTATCAAGTCTGCGTTATTCTTTTACAGGAAGCAAAGAAAAGGAATATTAATCTGTTCAAAAAAATAGCAGTGTCGACATTTTTCTCTTCAAACTCAAACACTTACTGTATAAACTGAAGAAATTTTTCAAGATTTATCTTCACTTTAAATTACTGAACTAATATTTAGTTGCATAACCGTTTTTTTTATATATAACTGCTGCACATCTGCGTTGCATTGAGTCAACCAACTTCTGGCACCTAGAAACAGGTATTTCAGCCCAGGATGAACAAACTACATTCCACAGTTTCTGTGAATTTTTTGGTTTTGCTTCAGAAACTGCATTTTTAATGTCACCCCACAAGTTTTCAATGGGGTTGAGTTTGGGAGATTGAGCTGTCCACTCCATTACCTCAATCCTTTTTGTCTGGAACCAAGATGTTGCTCGCTTTCTCATGTGTTTGGGGTCGTTGTCTTGTTGAAACACCCATTTCTGGGGCTTTTCGTTTTCGGCATAAGGCAACATAATCTCTTCAAGTATTTTGATGTATTCAAACTGATCCATGATCCCTGGTATACGATAAATAGGCCCAACACCGTAGTATCCCCATACCATGATTTTTGTGCCACCATGCTTCACTGTCTTCACAGTGTACTGTGGCTTGAATTCAGTACCCGGGGGTCGTCTGACGTGCTGTCGACGACCACTAGACCCGAAAAGAACAATTTTACTTACCATTTTTATTTGCGCCAATCGATGTGTTTCTTGGCAAATTTTAACCAATTCTGCACATGCCGTTTTTTCAACAATGGTGCTTTACGGGGGCTTCTTGCTGATAGCTTCGATCAAACGTCTTCTGACTGTAACAGCACTTACAGGTAATTTTAGATCATCTTTGATCTTTCTGGAGGTGATGATTGGCTGAATCTTTGCCATTCTGACTATTCTTCGATCCGTTTTAGCAGTAGTTGCTCGTTTTCCTCCGCGTGTTTGGGGTTTTTGTTGCCATTTTAAAGCATTTGAGATCTTTTTAGTTGAGCATTCTATAATTTGCTGCACTTCTTTATATGTTTTCCCCTCTCCAATCAACTTTTTAATCAAATTACATTGTTCCTCCGAATAATGTTTGGAACAACCCATTTTACTTAGCAATTCAGAAGGAAATATATTTTATAACAATGTGTGAAACATTTGCTTCCCTTCTTAAAGGACAATTAATGACACCTGTTTTTTTCACAGAATGAATGAATTCTCTAATTAAACTCCACACTGCTATTATTTTGAACACGCCCCTTTCAATGAATGAGTCAATTACTCAGAACAAGCAGCGTGCATGTCATGACAGTTGGGTCTGTTTTTCTATTACACTACTACATCTATATACTACATCTATTACACTACATTCTACCATGCAGAAATATCACTACTACTAATTACAGTGGTTCATCAGGTTACTGATGTTGTACTGCTATTTTTTTAACACAACTGTATGTACATGTATGTACTAATCAGTCCACAAGCTATTCTCTAATTTGTACATTTTTGCATGTCTGCTACAGACTTTCCAAAAATGTTCAGCAACAATTCATTGCAACTACAATTTCAGTTAAGATTCCAGTTACATGCAAGTGTGAAAAGGTACATTTCATGTGCAGTGTGATGCAGGTAACTACCAAAATAAACGAAACTCGAGTAAATAAAGGATAGAAAGTATGTCAAAAGCAGGTGCTTCCACACAGGTGTGGTTTCTGAGTTAGTCAGGCTATTAACATTTAGCCTGTTTAGGTTCATGTATACAAATGTTGGGCAGGCCCAGTTCCCCATTATCTTGGCAATCATGCCTAGAAGAAGAGATCTCAGTTACTTTAGTTGTTGGGGCACATTTGGCTGGAGCTTCAGTGACTTCTGTACTTGCTGATGTTTTATGAGGAACAGTGGCTAAGGTGATATTGATATTTACTGATTGCATCTGAACTTGAAATTGCTTACAGTTCATCTTATTGTAGCATTTTTGACCATTTTTAACACACACATCACACACACACAGAAATGAACAAAGGTGATATATCAAAATACAACTGGGCCCTGTTTCATACACATGGCTAATTCAGTTAACTTGATTAGTTTGTTGATATTTTGGGATAAACCCAGCATTGACGGTTTCACAGTTTCAATTTAGCCAGACTTGCTACCGGGGCAACAGTGTCTTAAAGGTACCATATCATACTATTTTTTGTCAATTTTATATTATTCTACAAGGTCTACCAAACATGTTGATAAAGTTTTTTAAGGGAAAAAGTATTTTTAAAAAATATATTAATCCAGTGAGTTTTTTTACTCTTGCAGCTGAACAGGTGGGTGGGCGGGCGGTTCAGGTTTTTTTCACATGCTCTGCGTTGATTGGCTAACTGACCCGGAATCACAATCGCACTCTTGCCTACACTACACTTTCGCTCTGAAAAACCGAAGAAACAAAAAAAATAAAAAAAAAGCAAACGAAGACATTAAAGAACGTATTTTTTACAAAGGCAAATACATGTAACATATATACAATATAGCGATTACCTCTTAACTGTTTAAATTATAGTTTGCTTGTAGGCTAAAGTTACTTTTCAAGCAGTCAAAGATGCTGCATGCATCCCTGCATGCTTTCAAACGTATCCTTTAGATCAACAAATGTGACATTATTGACGTGTTCCCCCCTTTGCAAGCTATTGTTTTTAAGTATTCGTCTGAATAATTTTGGGTAAAATACAGCCACACTTTAGACAGTTTCGCTTTTAGACACAGTCTACGGTCACTGACTGAGCTGTCGTTAAATAACATTAGCAATCGGAAGCCCAAACTTGCAAAAATGTTTGTTTGTTTCTCCTGACTGATTGAACTCCATGGAAAAATAAGTCAGGAGAAGAAACTCTTAAAGTGATCCATCCACATCTACTGCATATCTGTCAGCAGAGTAATGGTTTGAGGCTGGTTTGATACCTCAGACCTTGATGACTTACAGCCATTTAGCCAACCATGTGATCCATACGGTTTGAGTGTTACAGCTAAATCTAGTCCTACCTCCCAATTCCCATAGAGATCCATTCAAATGCAGAAATGTTATAATATCGCTTGTAAGAGTACCTGAAAATACGATATCAAGAGTCTTTTCATGGGTCACAGTCATCAGGACGTCATGGCATGCAAAGGATATGCAACCAAATATTAAATATGATGACCTTATTTAAGTTTGTTAACTTACATTTTAGGCATTTAGTTGATGCTCTTATCCAGATCGACTTACAATTAGTGTAAAAGGCCTAAGTTCCTAAACCACCAACATTCCAAGTAGCAATTAACGAGAGTGTAATGAACCGTCCATAACACACCTGTGATATTCATTCTGTGACAAAGAATGACCTATGTGGAAAGGAAGAGTTTTTTATTATTATTATTTTTTGATAGAAGATGGATTAGGAAGGGAGCACTGGAAATCAGGGTGGAGAAGGGGAGGAGGTATTTCCTGAATAGGTGTGTCTTCAGGTTGTCTTAATGTAGGAAGGTATGGAGGGACTCTGCTGTCCTGGAGGGCCAGCAGGGAGAACAGTTAAGGCCTGGAGGAGCGAGGTCCAATTACTTTTCGTCCTCTAAAATGGGGGACAATGTATAAAAAGGGCTACACTCTTTAATCTTTATATTTTTTTCAGATTGATTTGACAAAATGCGCCATCAACACCACAACGTGGTGTGTGCATGGAGCAGCGTGACCGCTCAATTCAAATGACCGCTACAGAGACTGGGTTGTAGTATCTTCCAATGCTGCTGTAACAAGCACGGAATTTTAAATGAACAGTTAGCTAACATTAGCTACGAAAGCGTTTGCTCCATAGGTCTGCTCTCAAGTGCTACTGCTAGGCTGGATCCACACCATGCAGAAAAAATAGGCTAAGTAAGTTCAAACTACTTATCAATTATAGCCTACACTTTCCGCTATTTAGAGTCATATTGTGGCGAGCGTGCAAGCAAGAATGGAAGGTCCACACAAGTTCTCAGCTGCTTAGTAACCTGTGCCCCATACACCGCACGACTCCAGGTCACGTGTTTATTTCGTAAACAAAGCACGAAGGAACTCAACTCAATACCCGCTAACGGCGGGGGTCAACGTTTAGCACATACACATTCACTCACGGTGTTCGCATTCATTCACAACAAACTACAGTACAGTACAGTAACTACAGTAGATTAACACAGAATTATAACGACTGATAACAACTATAACTATAACAACTATAACGATTAACAACATTGGATAAAACTGTACATTTAAACATTAACAATTAAGGGAAATCGCTAGCACCCGCGATTTCCCATGGCGCATTGCGCCCATAAGTCTGCATTGACGCGACCCAGCTTCCGGGTCGCTACATAGCCCCCTTCTAAGGGGTCAGTTGTCCCCAACGACCCCATCACCCAACACAAAGTCCCGGTAACGTGCCGGTGGTCGCCGTTGACGGCCCGGCCGCCTGGAGGGCGCATGAATTGTCAATGCTGGGGAACCACCCGGCTCCGTACGGGCAGTGTCCGGACTGGCCCCCCCCTCCTCAACAGGCGGTGCGAGCACAACAGGCGGGGTGAGAGAAACAGGCGGTGTGAGAGGTCGGTAGGGTGCCAGCCTGTCCCGGTGGAGCACCACCAGGCGACCCCGACCGGGCATACGCACCCGGTACACCACCTCAGACAGTTTCTCCAGGACTTCCCCCGGCCCCTGCCAGTGACTCCGCAGTTTGGGGGAGACCCCCTTCTTGCGGACGGGGCAGTAGATCCAGACCTGATCCTTAGGCGAAAAGGCCTGTCCACGACACCGGGTATCGTACGCCCGTTTCTGCCGCACCCCAGAATTGGCCTGCGCCTGGCGGGTGTACTCGTGGACCACCTGGAGACGGTCCCGCAGTCGGCGGAAGTACTCCATCTCCTTTCCCCCAGCGATCTCTGGCTCGGGCGGGGCCCCGAACACCAAGTCCACTGGTGTCCGGAGCTCCCGCCCGAACATGAGAGCAGCAGGGGTGCACGGGCTGGACTCCTGCACGGCAGTGCGGTAGGACCACAGGACCAGGGGCAGGTGGCGGTCCCAGTCTCGTTGGTGCTGGCTGGTGAGGATGGCGAGTTGGGTGGTCAGGGTGCGGTTGAACCGCTCCACCAGCCCGTCGCTCTGTGGATGGAGCGGTGTCGTCCTGGTTTTACTCACCCCCAGCCGCCGGCAGACCTCGCCGAACACCTGCGCCTCAAGTTCCGCCCTTGGTCGCTGTGTAGTTCGGTGGGGACCCCGAAGCGGGCAAACATTTCCTCTACCAGTCTTTCCGCAGTGGTGGCTGCACTCTGGTCTGGCACCGCGTACGCCTCAGGCCATTTGGTGAAATAGTCCATGGCCACGAGGACGTAGCGGTTGCCGGAGTCAGTCACGGGAAAGGGCCCGAGGATGTCCACCCCCACTCGTTCCATCGGGGCCCCCACCAGATACTGCTGCAGTGGGGCGTGGGAGCGTTGGGTCGGCCCCTTCCGGGCGGTGCAGGAGTCGCAGCAGTGAACATGCAGTTCGACGTCCCGCCGACAGCCAGGCCAGTAAAACCGCTCCCGGAGACGGTGCAGGGTTTTGGAATTCCCGTAGTGCCCCGTCCCCACCGACCCATGGACGAGTTGGAGCACCTGGGAACGGAGCACCCGGGGCACCAGCAGTTGGAGGAGGTTGCTTCTTCCTCCAGGGGCCTGCCACCTCCGGTACGCCACCCCGTGGTGCAGTTCGAAATTCCCCCACTGGGAATGGAATGCCTTCACTTCCGGCCCCAGGGCGGACACTTCCGCCCACTCCGGACGTCGCCCCGCCTCCAGCCAGCCTCTCACCTTGCCCACGGTGTTGTCAGCCTCCTGCTGTTGTTGCAGCTGCGACGGGTTTAACTGGAGCCACCCGTCTTCCGGACTGGTCGCTTGCACGGCTGTCACTGTGAATGCCGGCTGGTCGTGCTCCTCCTGTCGCCGGCAGTAGCGACATTCCATTGCCGCACAGGGACGCCGCGAGAGAGCGTCGGCATTGCCATGATGTCGCCCCGCTCGGTGCTGGATGTCGAAGTCGTACCCTTGGAGGGCCTCCAGCCAGCGGGCCACCTGGCCTTCGGGGTTTTTGAAATTTAACAGCCAGGTGAGCGAGGCATGGTCCGTGCGGACGAGGAACCGGCTCCCGTGCAGGTAAGGCCGGAAGTGGCAAAGGGCCAGGACTACTGCCAACAGCTCGCGCCGAGTCACACAGTAGTTCCTCTCGGCCCGACTCAAGGCGCGGCTGAAGTACGCCACGGCACGTTCTCCCCCCTCTCCTGGCTGAGAGAGGACTGCCCCGACCCCCACATTGCTGGCATCGGTGTCCACAATGAAGGTTTTCTGGACGTCGGGGTAGGCCAGCACCGGAGCTTCTACAAGGGCTGCCCTGAGCTTGGCGAAGGCTGTGGCACAGGCGTCGTCCCAATTGAATGGCCGCCCTTTGTCGGTGAGGCGATGGAGCGGGCTGGCGGTAGTGGCAAAACCCTGGACGAAACGACGGTAGTAGGAGGCCAGGCCCAGGAAACTCCGCAGCTCGTTGATAGTGGCAGGGGTTGGCCAGTCTCTGACGGCAGCCACCTTAGCAGGGTCGGTAGCAACGCCCTGGGCACTGACCACGTGACCCAGGAAGGCCGTCTCTCTCCGCAGCAGGTGGCACTTCTTGGGGTTCAGTCGCAGCTCGGCCCGACGGATAGTCGCGAAGACTTCTTGCAGGTTGGCCAGGGCTCGGTCGAAGGCGTTGCCATGCACCAGCAGGTCGTCCAGGTAAACTATACAGCGACTCCGGGGAATGGCCGCCAGTACCCGCTCCATCAGGCGCTCGAAGGTGGCCGGCGCGTTGCAGAGCCCGAAGGGCATGACTCGGAACTGCCACAGCCCCTGCCCAATCGTGAAGGCAGTCTTTGGCTTTGCGTCGGGGGCCAACTTCACCTGCCAGTAGCCGCTGCGTAGGTCGAGAGAGCTGAACCAGCTGGACCCCGCGATGTGGTCGAGAGCGTCGTCGATGCGGGGAAGCGGGTAGGAGTCTTTTTTTGTGACAGCGTTGAGGCGGCGGTAGTCAACGCAGAACCTCCAGTCGCCGTCCTTTTTCCCCACCAAGACGGCTGGGGCCGCCCAGGGGCTGTCAGAGGGCTCAATCACTCCTGCAGCTGCCATCTCTTTGATCTTGTCCTCCGCTGCCTGTCGTTTTGCGAGTGCCAGGCGGTGTGGCCGCAGACGGATGGGCTGGGCAGATCCAGTCTCTATGTCGTGCTGGACCAGACCGGTCTGACGGCAGTCCTCGTCACGGGCGGCGAAGATGTCGGCGTAGTCGTCGAGCAGGCGCTTCAGCTGGCGGCGTTGCTGGAGGTCGAGCCCCTCGCTGCTGCGGTGCCACAGCTCACTGGTGGCCTCAGACGTCTTGGCGGCGGGACCGGGGGCAGGCTGGCTGGCGACCGGTGGGCTGGTTGCGATGGCGGCCCGTTCAGGCTGAGGTCGGGGCAGCGGTGGCAGTGTAGCACCCGGTCTTGGGGCGTGCTGAGCAGCTGCGGCCTGGTGAGGGCCCCGTCGGGTCTTCTTCCCCTCACGATGGTGCTGGAGTGCTATGGTCTCGGTGCCGAGGGTGATGGCTGCCCCTGACACGTCAACACGCGCGCCCCAGCGGTTCAACAGGTCCAGGCCAATGATGCAGGGCTCCTGGATGCTGGCAAGCCAGAACTCATGGACCAGCCCTTGTTCGCCAACGTGAATCTGCAGCGACTTCTTCCCCTTCATGGCCGACGTCTCTCCTGTCACCGTTGTCAGCCGGGTGTTGGTTGGTGACCATGCTGTGGGGAGTGGTCCGGTGGTACCCGGAAGGAGCCCCGGCCGTACCAGGGAGATGGTGGACCCCGTGTCCACTAGGGCCCGGCAGGTGTGGCCGTCGAGCTGGCAGTTTAGATACAGTCCTTGGGTGTAGCCTAGGCGGCCTACGGGCGTGCATCGGCCGTAGAGAGGGGCTGAAGGCTGGAGTGGCGGTCCCCTCACCTTTGGTGCTGGGGCCGGGCAGTCACGAGCGATGTGCCCCGGCTCGTCGCAGCGGTAGCAGCGGTTGGTCAGCCCTGGTTGCCGTCGCCGAGCCGCTGAGGGCCAGTTTGTAGACCGTGGGGGTGGTGATCGGGCTCGGCGGACCTCTGCTGTGTCGTCCTCCTCGTCGTGGTCGGCCAGCCTGATGCGTGGCCCCGGGGAGGAGGTTCTCTGCGGGTCGGCCCGAGTGGCGAGTATCGCCTCGGCTCGTTCGGCTTCCTGAAGCGCCTCGCTGAGCGTGCGGGGCGTGGTGAGGCGGACGTGCTGGCGCAGTCGCTCTGGCGTGAGTGCTTGTAGGAAGGCGTGGAGGGCCAGCTCTTCTTGAGCCGTCGCGTGGAACTGCGGGTAGCCCCGTTGAGCGTGCAGCTGTACGTCGGCGGCGAAGGTGCCCAGGCTCTCTCCCTCTTGTCGGCGGCGGTTGGCCAGTTCCTCTCGGCTCTGGTCGGCGAATCGGTGCTGCCCGAACCGTCTCTCCAAGGCGGTGGTCAGGGTGTGGTAGTCGCGCTGTTCCGCAGGCCCGAGGTCGAGCAACACCTGTATTGCTTTACCCTCCAGAGCCAGGGCTAGGTGTGTGGCAGCCTCCTCGCTGCTCCAGCCGTTGTGCCATGCTGCTAGCTGGACCTGGGACAGGTATGGCTCCAGCGGCGTTAGTCCGCCGAATTTGGGCAGCTTAGCTGGCGTTCGGGGTGCTGTGGCGAGGGGTGGCCGACTGAGTATCGGGGCCCCTGGTGGCAGCTCGTGGGCAGCGGCGGTGGTGATGGGTTGCTGTAGTTCGGCGTTGGCAGCATCTGTGGTCCTCCGGGCTGCTAGGGGGCGCTGTGCAGCAGTAGGCGGCAGGTCTACCTTACCAGCTCTCAAAAGAGCCTTTGGAATTTCTGCACTGCCTCCGGCCCCTAGGTGGCGATCTCCAGCGGCGATCTTACCAGCTCTCAAAAGAGCCTTTGGGATTTCTGCATTGTCTCCAGCCCCTAGGTGGCGATCTCCAGCGGCGATCTTACCAGCTCTCAAAAGAGCCTTTGGACTTTCTGCACTGTCTCCGACCCCTAGGTGGCGATCTCCAGCAGCGTGGGGTAGCCGCTCATCATCAGCGGCGGGCTGTGGAGTGGTGTCGCCATTCGTCCTCCTGGTCGCTAGGGGGCAGTGGAGCCGTGACTGGCGCCCCTGGATCAGCTGTAGAGCTTCTTCCAGTTCGCGGATCTCTCTTTCCATTCTCTGCGTCATCCCACTTTTAAAACCAATGTGGCGAGCGTGCAAGCAAGAATGGAAGGTCCACACAAGTTCTCAGCTGCTTAGTAACCTGTGCCCCATACACCGCACGACTCCAGGTCACGTGTTTATTTCGTAAACAAAGCACGAAGGAACTCAACTCAATACCCGCTAACGGCGGGGGTCAACGTTTAGCACATACACATTCACTCACGGTGTTCGCATTCATTCACAACAAACTACAGTACAGTACAGTAACTACAGTAGATTAACACAGAATTATAACGACTGATAACAACTATAACTATAACAACTATAACGATTAACAACATTGGATAAAACTGTACATTTAAACATTAACAATTAAGGGAAATCGCTAGCACCCGCGATTTCCCATGGCGCATTGCGCCCATAAGTCTGCATTGACGCGACCCAGCTTCCGGGTCGCTACAATATGTTGACCTGCTAGAGTCTACGATGTGTAAAACGTTGTGGACTATAACGTTGTTTGTATCAAGTAAAATCATGCTTTGATTCTTATTCTTATATTGTATGTATTATGGGTATAACTGGTTGAACATATGACTGTAAACCCCTTAGTTTTGTAGAAAAAGGCAGGAGTTTTTTTATTATAGCCTATGGGAACCATATTAACGTTAGTTGCTGAAACCCCTGGCTCCTATCGCCTTTCCAGTTCCTATAGCCTAACAGTTACTGGTTCAAGTTTTAGGTTTATATGAGAGAGCCTAACTATAGTTGTTCAACTAAAATGCCTAAACGGTAGTTGTGAAGCTTGCCTGTTACTGTTATAGCAGCTAAATACATTTTTAAATGGAACCCACTTGCTGCATCTGCAATGTGGAGTAGCTAGCCTCTCTGGTATTATGGCCGCAGTTGGCTACTGCGATAGCCTGGATAATACAGACAGATAATAGTTTACAGTTAGCTACGTAGGTAACTTATTTGACTCATAAAGTTAAGAAGTTTTGATAAAGCTACAAAAGTGCATTTTTTTTCTAATGATAGGGAGAAGTTTACGGGAGAGTCTAATTCTGAGGGAATCCCTCCCCCCACCCCCAACATGATTCCCTGCTCATGAAGGGTGGATGGAATCTGGTTTTTAATTGCAATAAAAAAAAATTGCTGTTTAAATTTAATCTCCAGGCCAGGCCTAAATTAATTCCACTGCCATTGAGGCAATTTTCTATATAAGCTGTGAAACTAGAATAGGCTACACATCGTCTTTGATCACGATGTGTCAACCATTGCCGATAAATGTTTGTTGATAGACGATGGTAGGGTATTGCAACTACAATTTAGTTTTTTTTTGCTGTGGGCGTGGTTGTGCTGCTTTCTGGAGCTGCCATTTGTTCCTGACGGCATGATGGACAGCGAGGGGCCCCAGCTGGTTTGCAAGCCCTAGCCCAGTTCCTGCTCCAGCACTGCGGGTCCCTGGCACTGCGGGTCCCTGGCCCTGGGAGGACCCAAACATACAGACCCTCTGCAGCCTGGCTGGGCCACTGGGGGCCAGTGGAGGGATACAGTTCACCAGGAACTACCTGCAGATGACGGGGGCGTGGTCACCTTGGATTGGGCGGTGGGACAGTGGAGGGTAGGTGCTCCCTCCCCCCACTGCAGCGCATCCGCACATCTTGCACACATCCTCCGCACATCCTGCGCACATCCTTCACACATCCTTTGCAAATCCTCCGCATCCTGCAGCACACGTCCTCTGCACAGCCACCACTTAGGGATGTTTAGGGATGGTCACACCATCATTCCCCACTGCTGATTACTTTACCTTTTTAACAACACAGCAAACTGAACTAGAATTTTTTATGTTTTGTTTGGATTGGTGCTTTTCTGTCTTTTTTTCCCCTTATTCTGATCTTTAATTCTCTCCCAGTTTGTGAAACCTCAGTTTGGTGGGACACAGTGCTGCTGCAAAGCCAAAGGACATCTGCTCAGGTTTGTTGGAGCACACATGATTTGATTACATGGTTTTGTATTAAATGCTATTTATCTTTGTATCATAATAATTATTAAATTATTATTGAACAATTAAATCCACGGTGAACTATTGAATCCAAATAAATGCAGTATTTTGTGTGACTCTTCTTACCCCTAGCACGTTTCCACCACTGCCACCACCACACCTGGTTCAACCACACCTACAGACTACAGTACAGAACTAAAATAACAAAAAATGTGTCACTGTCCAATGAATTATGGCGCTCACTGTATGTGTCAGTGCCAGCCTCTCTTGCACACCAGCCTCGGTCTAGTCCTGGGGGGGCTCTTGCTAGTCAATGATGTTTTCTGTAAGGCCAAGTGTCCTTATGGCAGCAGTGATAAATAAAAAAACATATATTAAACAAAGCTGTTTACTACATGAAAAACACTTTAACAGGATCACAGACTCAAGTCCGACTTTTCATTGGTTACGGTTTCAGTGCATTTTATTTAAAATTGTATTATATGTCCTAACTCACTTTAGGACAGTTTTTTTTAACGTTCATTAAAAATGCTTAAATATAGGAATTGTATAAAAGTAGTTTATTAATATTTATCAAACCAATAAAATAGTAGTGAATATCTCTGGCCAGACTTATTAAATTTTTTCTTCTCCACCCAAAATCCCCGTGAACAGAAGGGCATTGAAGCCTGACGGTTTGCCACTGATTTGAAGATACCTTTGACTTGTCCACAGTGTCCCATCTCTGTTAACCATAATGTTGTATTTTGTGATATCTACATATTTGTGCTATACCATCCATGCTGACATGTAGCATAGAAAAATACATTTCTTTAAAAAAAATGAAAAATCCAAAACTGAATTATTTCTGCATTTTTGCTTCCATATCACAATGAACAATTACAAAACAAATCCATTGGATTACTATAGTGTGATGGTGAGGCAACTTGTGTAACGGCTTGTGACCCAAAGGTTGCAGGTTTGATTCCCGGGTAGAAGACTGTCATTGTACCCTTGAGCAAGGTGTTTAACCTGAAATGTTTCACTAAATATCTAGCTGTGTAAGGGTGTCTGTTAAAAGCCTGTCATGTAATGTATGTATGTTTGTTTTTTGTTTTGCCAGGAAAGGCAGTGCATTTGCCTTTTGGGATTTGAAGTCAACTTTACTGGGAGGGGGAGTGCCCTCTTGTCTTGTGTTTTATGACATCATACAAAATGGAACCCTTTGGGTCTTATCCTTCTCTACGGTCTATGGCCTTATCCCGCATTCCATAATCTAAAGTCTTATCAGTCTAGAGACATTCAAAGTATTATCTTAAGATGGCAAATGTACAACTTTGAATAATGTTGTAATGAAAGAGCCTTGCCACAAAGCCTCTACATTTACTGGTGTGCAGGCTTGTCATAAGATCTTGATTATAAACTTGAGAGCTCATGCGTCTTTTGAGTGAGAATGCAAATGTATTAAATGATTAGTGGAGTTGTTGACGTAATTAAAAATGTTTACAGAGGAAAAAAAAAATCTAGTACTCATGTACAGTTGTACTAAAGTGGCACAACTATATAAATGTACATTAAAAAATAACAACTGAACATTGGATGTAATCTGCATGAGGGTGGAGAACAGGGCTGCAATATGGCAACATTTGTTGCAGTTTAAAAATTGAAGTTGATACAACATTCTAATGTAATGTTTCTGTCTGATTGTTCACGTGAACGATGGGGGCTGTGTCAGTGTGACATATACACACAAGACAATGGATTCCATTAAATATCACACAACCGTGAAAGTATATACATTCTGACTAATTGACTGAGTACCCATAATGCATTTCATCTACTATCACACATCTGTAAATGTGTACTCTCAATGATTTTTATGTACTAACACACAATGTTTTGTGTATATAAATACAGGTGCAGCTCAAAAAATTAGAATATCATGAAAAAGTTCAATATTGGAAACTCATGGTGTCACACTCTAATCAGCTAATGAACTCAAAACACCTGCAAAAGTTTCCTGAGCCTTTAAATGGTCTCTCAGTCTGGTTCAGTAGGCTACACAATCATGGGGAAGACTGCTGACTTGACAGATGTCCAGAAGACAGTCATTGACACCCTCCACAAGGAGGGTAAGCCACAAAAGGTCATTGCTAAAGAAGCTGGTTGTTCACAGAGTGCTGTATCCAAGCATATTCATAGAAAGTTGAGTGGAAGGAAAAAGTGTGGTAGGAAAAGGTGCACAAGCAACAGGGATAACCGCAGCCTTGAGAGGATTGTCAAGCAAAATCCATTCAAGAATTTGGGGGAGCTTCACAAGGAGTGGACTGAGGCTGGAGTCAGTGCATCAAGAGCCACCACGCACAGACAAATCCAGGACATGGGCTACAAATTTCGCATTCCTCGTGTCAAGCCACTCCTGAACCAGAGACAACGTCAGAAGCGTCTTACCTGGGCTAAGGAGAAAAAGAACTGGACTGTTGCTCAGTGGTCAAAAGTCCTCTTTTCAGATGAAAGTAAATTTAGCATTTCATTTGGAAATCAAGGTCCCAGAGTCTGGAGGAAGAGTGGAGAGGCACAGAATCCACGTTGCTTGAAGTCCAGTGTGAAGTTTCCACAGTCAGTGATGATTTGGGGTGCCATGTCATCTGCTGGTGTTGGTCCACTGTGTTTTCTGAAGTCCACAGTCAATGCAGCCATCTACCAGGAAATGTTTAGCACTTCATGCTTCCTTCTGCTGACAAGCTGGAGATGCTGATTTCATTTTCCAGAAGGACTTGGCACCTGCCCACACTGCCAAAAGTACCAAAAGCTGGTTCAATGACCATGGTATTACTGTGCTTGATTAGCCAGCAAACTCGCCTGACCTGAACCCCATAGAGAATCTATGGGGTATTGTCAAGAGGAAGATGAGAGACACCAGACCCAACAATGCAGACGAGCTGAAGGCCGCTATCAAAGCAACCTGGGCTTCCATTACACCTCAGCAGTGCCACAGGCTGATCGCCTCCATGCCACGCCGCATTGATGCAGTAATTTATGCAAAAGGAGCCCCAACCAAGTATTGAGTGCATAGAAATTAACATAATTTTCAGAAGGCTGACATTTTTGTTTAAAATATCCTTTTTTATTGATCTTATGTAATATTCAAATTTTCTGAGACACTGAATTTGGGTTTTCATTAGCTGTAAGCCATAATCATCAAAATTACAAGAAATAAAGGTTTGAAATATTTCACTCTATGTGTAATGAATCTATATAATATATGAGTTTCACTTTCTGACATGAGTGACAAAAAATATTGAACTTTTTCACGATATTCTCATTTGTTGAGCTGCACCTGTATATATACTACTCAAAAGAATTTAAGGGTCAAAGGAAATTTTTTGATAATTTTTGTAAGTATGTCTTTTTAGGCCAGATAGGGTTAGAATATCCCCCTTTGGGTTGTCGTTTGGACTATTGACATCACGTTATTATGGGACATGCATTCATTGCACTTATCTTAAGAAACTTTTAAAGTTAACCCAGATTAAATTTTTATGTATTTGAAGCACGAACTTAGACTAAACTGACAAACTGCCTGGAAACACCCATTGTGACACCTCATGCACCATTTGCACGTGTTTTGTGTCATTTCATGCATGCCAATTTTAGCAATAAAATGGCTGAGCATTTTCCATTCATCATCACATCATCATTTTGGGCGGGGTTCATTACTTTTTTCATCAGGGTAATAAACTAGTGTCTAATCAAAAGTTTTTTGTTTTGTGTTCTTGAGCCATCAAATAATTATTTTGTCATTAGTCGTCACCATTTTAGCTCGTTAGCTTATATTTATATGCACAAATATTTTTGACTTTTAACTTCTTTTGAGTAATATATATATATATATATGCCATGTAACTTCTTTGTAAGTATGTCTGTTTAAAAATAAGTAAAGAGTCATAAACAAGTTCAAACTAATCAGCAAACACAGGGGTTATGTTATTTCTGGGTACCTAATGTATATGTTCCGATTAATCCATTCTGATTACCCACAATGCATTTTATTTTTTATTACAAACCATGAATTTAACAGTATGGTATTTTATGTATGTAGCAACAAAGCAAATTTCACTGTACACCTGGTTTGCTCCTTTTTAGGGGACACATTAAATGTGTAATCAAAAGTACATAGGCATATTTTTAAGGAATTCTTTATTTTTTAAAACAAGGATATTTCCTGTTTTGCACATTTACTTAAACAAAAATATATTTTTATTTTATTCTAGAATGGGCGTTTAAAAACAAAATGTTATTTCTAAAGTTAATCATTTGGTTTAAATAAATAAGCAAAGTAGGGAATATCCTTATTTATAATATTAAGAATTCTTCAAAAATATGCCTGTCTACTTTTGGTTACACATTGTCCTCTAAAGGTACACGGTGGAATTGTTCTTTTTGCTACATACATAAAATACATATTGTCAGAATCTGTGTAATTTTTTCAGGGTTGCCAGATGCCTAAATTTGGGTCGATTTGGAAGGCAAACCTGGCCTACCCGAAAAGAAAACCCAGGGATGCCAGATCGTAAAATTCCTCATTTGAGAGGGAAACTCCCCAAAATCCCTTGTTTGGGGGAATTTTTAAAGATTTTTTTTCTAAAATCTGGCAACCTTGAAAATGTATCTTTCCAAACCCCCATTGAATAAAAATGGAGGAGGTTGAACTTGCTGTATGTAATGTGGGTTTATGTCTAACAAGGTTTATGCTTGCTTTTTAGTGAGCTTATGACAGAAACAGTTTTGTGTATGATGCAAATTTACACATGATATAAGTTGTCTTATGTTAACACACAATGCATTATGGTTAGCTAACATACATACACATTCTCATTAAATAATTCTGATTACCCACAGTGCAGTTTGTGTATTATAAAATGCAGAGGCGTTTTATCAGCGGCCATACCACCATGCAATCTGGTCCTGCTGAATGGCTGAAGCTTAGTAGGTGTGGGTTTGGTTAATACTTGGATGGGAGACATACTGATCAAATATGTCCCAGTGCGGTGATGGGGACACTGTGCTGTAGGAGATGTCTTTTGGATGAGACATTAAACTGAGGTTCTCACTGTGGTCATTAAAGATCCCATGGCACTTATCGTAAAGAGTAGGGGTTTCCCTGGAGTCCTGGCTAAATTCCCAACCTAGCTCTTTCCATCTGCTACCTAATCATCCCCCAGTTTAATTGGCTAAAAAATGTTCTCTCCCTCTCCACCTCAGCTGGTGTGTGGTGAGCATACTGGCGCAAATTGGCTGCCATTGCATCATCCAGGTGGTTGCTACACATTGGTCGTGGTTGAGGCGAGTTTCCCCCTCATCATTTTAAAGTGCTTTGAATGTGAGAACAGTGCTATATAAATGCCAGGCATTATTATTATTCATGTCCACCAGAGGGAGACAAATCTAGTCACTGTAGTGCCCTGCAACAATTCATCCAATCCATTCCTTAGCTATCCAACACCTGTTGAATACCAATGGCCAATGGCGTTAAAGCCAGTATTAATACAATAATTTATAAAGTGTCATACAACAGCATTCTGCAAATAACACAAAATTAGAGTCAAATAAGGTTGCAAATTTGGTTCAAGGTACAGACAACTTATGTTATGTGTAAATTTGCATCATACACAAACCTAGTGGTGTGTGTGTGTCTGTGATTCTGTCATAAGCTCACTAAAAAGCAAGCATTTTCAATTAATTGGGATTTTACGATCTGGCGTCCCTGGGTTTTCCTTTGGGGTAGGCCAGTTTCGACTTCCAAATCTACACAAATGTAGGCATCTGGCGACCCTGAAAAAAAATCACACAGATTCTCCCCATCAACAAAACATTTTTAAATGCTTTTTTTAACTGGGCCCATCTTTCTGTTCAAGGGAGTTGGAAGGAGTGCATTGATGGAATCAGTGCGGGGCACTTCAGGTGAATGACTTACCTCCATCGGTTGGACAAAAAGTGGCTTTACAGCAGAGCAAGTCGGATGTAAAAAAAAATAAAAAATAACCCAAACCAAGATATGTATATTGAATGATAATTCTAGCTTTTCAGAGTCAAATTAGGTTGCAAGTTTGACTCAAGTTTCTGACAATTTACATGTTATGTGTAAATTTACAGCATACACAAAACTGCACAAAACCATTGGAATGTGTGTGTGTATATGTGTCTGTGGCTCTGTCCTGGTATTAAATGGACATGTTATTGCCTGTGCTCCTTTGATAGAAGCTACATTTTTTAATGGTGACAAGAAGATTTCAACACAACCGGTTTGCAATTATGGCAGTTTGTATTTTGATACTCTGAGGAAGTGGAAACTATAATCTCAATCATTGACATACAGGTAACTAACTAGCTGAAATCATGTTAAAAATGTTTTCTTTGGATCAGACTCCAATGGAGGGCAGTGTTTTTCCAGTCCTACAGAATTTTTAAATGGTGACATGAACATTTCAACACAAACATGTCTAGTAGTGTCACAGTGTAATATGAGTCAGGAATTCAACTCCTAAAGGTTGCAGGTTTGATTATCAGGTCGGACACTGCTGTTGTACCCTTGAGTAAGGCAATGTTTCAGTATTCAGAGAATTGTATAAATGGATATTATGTTTTAAAAAAAAAACTTTTTAAAGCTAAGTTGTTTAAGTTGCTCTGGATAAGAACGTCTGGTAAATGGCAATAATAATGTTAGCAATTTCATACCCTGGAGATGTATTAAATATCATATTTTTGTTTAACATAGAGGTGACCTACCAGTCCATATTGTGTTAATACTTCTTTCACTGCATCAGGCTATAAATGAAAGTGCTTTTCTATGCTTCAATGGTGATTAATTACACTTGTGCTGTAATACCGTTTTATGCCAGCAGAGGTAGTGTCCCAATGGTTCCGCCCATCGACCTAAAATTCGATCATCCAAGGCTGTTATTTGATTTGAAAACTGCAAATATCAAGGATAAAATATATAAAAGCCAGTGGGTTGGTAAGATCTGACTCGTTGCAAAGCACTAGTGACTAGATTTGGCTCCCTGGTGGACACAAAATGCCTCTGCAACAAAATAATATCTAAAAACCAGATTGTAAGGGCTGAACTGAAGCTCTTTCATATACAGTCAGTAAGTTAGCCAGGGAGATTTCAAGATTGCATTTCTAGTAGTTTCTACATTAAATAACTTGAAAACAACAATCGTGAAACCCATCCTTTTAAAATACTGCTACACAAACAGACCAAATGCACCTAGATAATATGCATTGAACTCCCATTTGCATGTAGAACGCAATTTGCATGAGAGAAGGATGGGTTGTGTTTACAATGCAATTTTCAGCCGTTATCATCAGCGTGTACGTCAGTAAATCCAAACAGTGTCCAGCATGTCATTTCTTCTTCCCACCACTAGGGGAGAGTATCCCATCTGGCCGACTCTCTCCTACGGAAGCCGACGGGTATAAAACACAACGACATTTCGGAAAACAACTACAAGTCAGAAAACACAACGACATTTCAGAGCACAACTGCAAGTCAGAAAACACAACCCAAAACACTTTACAAAATCACGTTACGGAAAGGGTAGGTCCTAGGCCTACATGACAGGATATTGTAGTCTTCTTCTGATTGGACACGCATTATGTCAAATGAGAGTCTGACAGTGCGAGTGACCAACTAACAACCTTTTCCGTTATCTAACGTGACATTCAAGACAAGCCAATGGAGTTTATTTAGTTCCATAAATAGCACGCGTGGAATTCTGAAATCAGTGTACAGAACAGTATTTTTCGCAGTTTTCAGCTTGTTAAAACGGCATTAAAAAAAATGAACTCAAAAACTGCTAAAAACACAGCGTTTTCTTTCCAAAAAAAGCGGCTAATTAGTTTTTTTCTGAACCCGTGTGGTTACGTTCTTACATCACTTTCCCATAAACGTATTAACACAGTGCAGGGTTGGCTCGTTGTCATTTGCTTTGTTTTAGTGGCCATGTGTCCACACCACCAATTAGGAGTCTATATATTCACCTCAGCCTTTCAACGATGTAAACCTGCATTGTATTAGTGAGTTTAAGCTCCACCTGGCTGCTCCACCACCCAATCAATGATGATCGAGGTAAGACCAGACCTGTTCACCGCAGATCTTACATGTTGCTGAAAGATTGTGCCTATTAAATTATGTATCTCTGCGTTATTTGTTTAGGTAATGTAAAAGCTAATTTGTTGATATTAAGATTGCCGAGTGCTTTCTCCCTGTCACGCAGTAGGCTATGAGGAGTAGCAGTAGCACTGTTAGATCTATTTCCTGACTACTATCTGCAACAAATGTGATTGAATGTTTGCCTTCTCGATTAAGCGATTGAGTGTCTTCTTATCGGATAAGCCTAGAAGGCCATGCATGAATTATGATTTTCAAATATCTAACTTTTCCTCCAGAAGAATTAGGCTATAGCTACCATAGGCAATACAACCTCCTTTACAATTGCTCCATTTCAGTGGCGCAGTGCTTCTTCACTCAATGCACCAGGATCGATTCTACTCATAATAAGTTTTCAATTCACAATATATTGTTTTATTGCATTTTAAATGCGTTCTGGGTGTGGGTGTTTTGTTCCGCGACTTTCAATTAACCAGTCCCTTTGCCTTGCTGAATAAAATTAATGCTATTGTGTTTTAACACATGTCCACTAGGTGGAATTCAGACATCTTTCAGTGGTAGTGTGTAGCCTATGCTATGTAAGTTCTTATTTTTGAATAAACCAGTTCATAATGCATATATAGATGCATTTTTATTCTTATTTAAAATGTGAAATACCTTTAATCAGCATAATCATAAAATGCAAATTTTCCTTTAGTTCATGTGATATTTTTCAAATATTTCAAATGATTAAAAACACCAGAAGAATCCAAATGCATCAATGCAAAACAGAAACATTATTCCTATGCCGAATATAGTAAGCACTGATTTAATTGAACTGACGATTCCATGAGTAGAATACTGGCAAAGACAACGCAGCTTATAGGCCAGCAAATCACTTCGGTTTAAATTTTCAGTAAAGGCTCCATTGACGGTGTTATTTCCTCAAGGTTAGTGTCCATTCCTCCCCCAATCTCTTCGTATTCCGTTCAATATGTATCACCTAGTAGCACCTGTTCTCTACAAGCAACCTGTTACACCTGACTTACGATGCAGTCCATAATCTTGTATTATGAGCAGAATCAGTCTTGATGCATAGAGCTAAACTAAGCTGCGCTAATTAAATGGAGCCATTGTAAATGAGGTTTCAGTAATTAGCTTGCCTATGGTAGCCTATAATTGTGCTAGAGTGGTTCTCAAACTCGGTCCTGGGGTACCCCTGTTTGTTTTCTGCAATCCCAGAATTTTAACAATGTTAATTTTTCTTTATGGGCTTTTTGTCTTAAGAGGGATCATTTACCCTCTTAAGCTACATTACGTTAGAAATATGCATGCAATGAAAAATAAAACTCCCATCTTCACGTTGTGCTTATTGTGCTATAGGCCTATTGCAAACAATTACAAAAAGGAGGTAATGGATCTAATAGGAGGTAAACGCAGGTTTAGATCGTTGTCATTTGCTTTATCTTTGAATTCGTCATTATCTAACAATGGTTAGTTTTATTGCTATATGTGTCCACGCTATCACCAATTACAAGCCTATTGATTTTACGAGCTATTGATTTGATTGGTTATTTGAGGTAACTACATTTTTTTAACTGATAAAAATAAAGGTTGTGGTGAATCAATAGGGTCGTAATTGTTATTGTGGACACATGGCAACTAAGACTAATCATTAGTCGATGAAGAATTCAAAGACAAAGCAACCCAGATAGCAAGGACACATTGAATCAATGTTGAATTAACATAAGATGAAGCATTGATTCAATGTTGATCTCTGATGTTGATTCTGCGTCCAGGTGCTCATCGAGTTTACGTTGAAGCAATGCATTGAAATAATGTTGAAACAATGTTGATGTTAACAATGGAAATTAACGTAACTAACGTTAAATAAATGTATTATCAATGTAATCTATGATAGCTAATGATAATATAATTTTATAACTACATTTTACATTGCTCAAAGTAACTCATTCTTGCTCAAAGTAGTCAAAATATACAAAAAACAAATCTAAATACTTTTGAGTTAGGCTACTAAAATAGATAACACATTGACATCAATTTAAAAAATGCAAACCCCTTTATTGATTTGAAACCTCTGCTTAATGGGCACAATACATGCAATAGCCTAGTTATAGTTTCATGCTGAACAACTAAAGTTGAAGTGTTTTTAAAGCTAAACTCGTCTAAAAATAATGTTTGTTTACTGTTCACAATGTGGGTCGCGGTGTGAGCTGCCATGATGCTGTGATGTCAAGTTCTTCCAAGTGGGGAGGTCGGGGTTGATTTCCCGAACCCTCATTTCAGACATGGAACTTCTAGTTGAAAGGGCGTTTTATTACATTTTCCCTCGTTGGACATCGGGATTCCTAGTTGTAAATGAATAAACGAATGCAGCATTAGCATCAACCACAAACATGCTTTGCTGTTAAGTCTCATTTTGTTTATTTATATACTTGAACTTTTAATTTAACCAAGAAAAAATAAATTCACATACCACATAACATAGGCTACACATACAGTCAAGCCGGAATGTCTGCCCACCCCTTTCACCTTCTCCACGTTTTATTACATTAGACATATTGTACAATAAATTGAGTTCATTTTTTGTCTCAAAATTCTACACAAAATAGCCCATAATGACAAAGTGAAACATGTTTTTAGAAATTTTTGCAAATGTATTAAAAATCGTAAACTGAAATTTTTCATTTACATAAGTATTCATACCCTTTGCTTTAACATATTTTTAAAGTATCATATTTAATATTTGGTTTCATATCCTTTGCATGCTGTTACTTTCTGAAGTCTGTGACCCATCAACATCAAAAGACTCTCGATATCTTATTTCCAGGTACTGTTACAAGCGATACTATACGCTCTCTGCATTTGAATGGATCTCTATGGGAATTGGGGGGTGAGACTAGATTCAGCTGTAAATTAAACTGGTAGATATGTTGCCAGATATGGAGTAGATGTGGATGGATCACTGCAAGGGTTATTTCTCCTGACTCATTTTCCTATAGAACTCTATGGGGAAAAAAGTCAGGAGAAACTTAGTGTTCATCCACATCTACTCCATATCTGGCCGCAGAGTGATGGTTTGGGGCTCGTTCGATAGCTCAGACCCTTGATGATGTACAGCCATTTCACCAGTCATGTGTTCCATACTGTACCAGCGTAATTTACAGCTGAATCTAGTCTCACCCCCCAATTTTCATAGAGATCAGTTACAATGCAGAGAGGTTATAGTATCGCTTGTAACAGTACCTGAAAATAAGATATCAAGAGTCTTTTGATGTTGATTGGTCACAGACTTCAGGAAGTAACAGCATGCAAAGGATATGTGACCAAATATTAAATATGATACTTTAAAAATATGTTAAAGCAAAGGGTATGAATACTTATGTAAATGAGAGATTTCAGTTTTTGATTTTTAATACATTTGCAAAAATCTCTAAAAACATTTTTTCACTTTGTCATTATGGGCTATTTTGTGTAGAATTTTGCGACAAAAAATGAACTCAATCTATTGTAGAATATGTCTGTAATCTAATAAAACGTGGAGAAGGTGAAAGGGGTGGGCAGACTTTCCGGCTTGACTGTATACGAGCGTGCTAGCATGCACAGCAGCGACAGCAGAAACAGGCAATGAATAATTCTAACGGTTTTTTCTTTGAAAATGAAAGCGCACCTGAATCTGATGTTATTGAAATCAATGTTATTCATCAGTATGATGACTTTGGTTGTTATTGATACAATGTTTCCATTTCAACCTAGTACATCGGTGACCATTACCATCAGAAAGTGAATGTTGATTCGACCATTAAAAATTGGTTGATGACCGATACTGATGCTTATAACACAATATCAATGTTGAGGGAGAGAGGGGAAAAGATCTAAAAAGAAAGAGAGGATGTGTATGAGAAAGAAATCAGAGCAGGTGCATGGAGGCGTTTTGGGGGTGAGCAGGGGGCATTCCTGCCAACACTCCCCTATTTCCGGGGAGTCTACTGTTTTTTAGACCCATTTTCCCGCCTCCTCCCGTATTGTGATTTCTCCCCTATTTCACCTGTATTTCACCAATTGTGAGTTTTTGCTACAAAACGTAATAATCTGTACAACAAATCTATGAAGGTCAAATGCGTCATTACCAAAGGTTTAGAATAGGCCATTTTTTGTTCATAAACCCCCCCTTAACGCACATTTATGAATTAATCAAAAAGGGTAAAATCTTATGGGTGATGTTTTTTAGCAGAGTGTGGCAACCTTCTGTAGCTATGAATGTTACCATGGCGACTAGTTACTGAGTTAACGCACTATACTTGAGCGCTCCTTCTCACAGAGATTGTCCTTCTACGTCATATAACAGCATCTACCTTTTTAAACTAATTTACTAAGAAAAAACTGAGAGAAGAGGAAGAATTAACAGAGGTAGCAAACATTTAATCACAAGCCAATCAGAGGCTTTATTGTCAATAAACAAACAAGTATTCAACTTGTTATTTATTGTAGTTTTCAATCTCCCTTATTTTAAAACCTAAATGTTGGCAGGCATGCGTTTGGGGGTGAGCAGAGGTGTTTGGGGGGGTATTTGCTGTGTGAACTGAGGCAGAAAGAACAACAGGAGGTTAAGCAGGCGGCTTGCCAGGTGCCTTAGCAGCTGTGCAGCAGCTCACGGGCGGCTTCAACAACATCGCTGGTCCTTCAAACAAACCAATGACAGCATTGGTTAGAGAGAGAGGTGTTTCGTCATGACACATGCGAATCATTTCACATTGATCGTAAATACTTTTGAGTATTTAGTATTTATCGTATTGATAAACTACTAAAAAAATAAGACGAGGCAAGCTTAGCTCAGCCCCCAGATGCCTGTATGCAGCCAGTGGGGAACATTTGACAAGGCACAGCGGATATTGTTCTGGAGCATGCAGGTTGGCCTGCATACCGGGGCGATGGAATGCATCCGATTCTCAAAGGTGTGTGTGTCAGAGTATGTGAGCGGGAGCGAGCGAGGAGGGGAAGCGGACGTAATTTAATAAGAGTGATGAGCACTATTAGGACGTTACCACTCCGCAAGCTCCAGTTTGCGTTTATACAGTGCCCTCCACTATTATTGGCACCCCTGGTAAAGATGAGTAAAAAGGGTTATAAAAAAATAACCATTTGGTGAATTAGTCTAATCTCACACTGAACAAATTAGAAAAATCCAACCTTTAATTGAAGTAAATTTATTATGAGAAAAAAATAATCCCTCATCAAGAGATGATTATTTTTAACAAAACCACATGTGCCACAATTATTGGCACCCCAGCATTTATATATATATAGAATAAAGTAATAATTTTAAATATTTGGTCGCATATCCTTTGCATGCCATGACTTCCTGATGTCTGTGATGCAACAACATCAAAATACTCTTGCTATCTTATTTTCTGGTACTCTTACAAGCGATACTATAATGTCTCTGCATTTGAATGGATCTCTATGGGAATTGGGGGGTGGGACTAGATTTAAATGTAAATTACACTGGAACAGTATGGAACACATGGTTTATGGAGGTAGATTTCTATCAAAAATAAACAAGCACAAAAGTATAATCCACAATTGTATTTACCATCCACACACACACACCTTAATTTGTGTTCGTAGATATAATCCACAATTGTATTTACCATCCACACACACACACACACCTCTCAATTTGTGTTTCGTAAAAATAATCCACAAGTATGTGTTTTCCATCCACACACAAACACCTCTCAACTTGTGTTTCGTAAAATCATCATTTGGATGCAAAAATGCAAAAATTATATTCACAAATGCAAAAATTATATTCACAAATGCAAATAACATTTACAGATATGTTTCCAATGTTCACATGTACAAATCAAAAGCTTGGCTTGCGAACTGGCGAATCTACATTTGCCGATCGAAGGACACGCTTGATCTGCTTGGATTTACGGACAGAATTTTGAGACAAATATTCCGCTGTTTTTCACCGTGTCGATTCACGCTCGCTTAACTTGCAATTCGTAAACTAAACTTCTTCTTTGGTGCTACATAACACGGCGGGTTGTGTGTTCGGCTCATCAGCGCCGCTTTTTTAAAACAGTGCCAAAAAATTGCACATTATCTTTAAGAAGTGGATTAATGGTACATTTAATTAAAACAACCGAGTTTTGAGTTTATTTAGGTTGTAAAGTTAACCCCACGCTAATCTTGCGATGGCAAGTTTTAAAAAAAAAGTAATTGCACAAAACTCCTATCAGATTGCATGTAGCTAGCTAGCTAGATTGCATTACACAGGGGTAGGTCCGTACACAGTAGCTACATAACTCTTTCGCCCCTCATGGAAAAGATTATGTAAAACAAACTCAACCATGTGAAGTATTGTAGCCAATTAAATTAATTTGACAGCTATTCTCACTGATACCGATGTCTCCTATGAAATCTTTTATTTGTTCAGCTAGCTAGCTAGTAGATAAGACACCTAAATGAAAATGATAATTCAAATTGCATGGAGTGCTCTCCTTATTTTAGCTCATAGTGTTGTTGGCTACAATACTTCACATGGTTGAGTTTGTTTTACATAATCTTTTCCATGAGGGGCGAAAGAGTTATGTAGCTACTGTGTACAGACCTACCCCTGTGTAATGTAATCTAGCTAGCTACATGCAATCTGATAGGAGTTTTGTGCAATGACTTTTTTTAAAAACTTGCCATCGCAAGATTAGCATGGGGTTAACTTTACAACCTAAATAAACTCAAAACTCATAATGGTTGGCTAAATGGCTCAGTCATCAAGGGTCTGATGTATCAAGCATGCCTTAAACCATCACTCTGCTGCCAGAAATACAGTAGATACCTGTATAGATGGATAACTTGAAGGGTTTCTTCTCCCGAATTATTTTTACAGAGTTCAATAGGAAAATCTATCATCTTTCTATGAACATTTTCATAAATACAACATTAAGAAGCACATTTTGACCATACAAAGAGGTGTGCCCTATGTGGTTGTCCTGTTTGTCCAGTTTAATTAGATATAGCTGTCATGTGGCTAGTTGTGTTTCTCCCTTAAGAGTACACAAAATACAGAACGTGGGAATGCGATCATGGTATGCACCAACACAAAGATCACAAGACGCAAACCATAGCCATAAGTCACACAATGCAGTGATGCAAGATCACGAGATGACTGATCAAAATAAGAGAATGAGGCACTTCCTATTCGTAAGCACTTTGACAAAGCAAATTGGAACCTGCAACAAACTAGCAAACAGGACTGAATGCGTGAACCAATATCAAATTCAAGATTCCCCACTCATTTATCATTATTATCTCTAAAACACAACAAAAAGGCACACAAAAATAGATTGGATGTGTTTGCTAACTGGTACCTTGCAAAATGCATCTACTGGAAATTATGATCAGCCTTCAGCCCAGTACAGCTGGCCAGGGACTGACACGCAGTCAAATAACACCCACTCCATTCCAAACATGCCGATTTTTGCATTTACCAGCAGCTACATGAACAAGCTAATGACAGAGGAAATGTAAGGTTTCGATCACCACCGTGGGAGGCGGTTCAGGGAAACGGGGAACGATTACCAAAGAACCATCCTTACAATTAGTGTTTTTCCATTTAAAACCAAAGGTCTTCTTTTCTGTTTATCAGGGAAAATAGACAGATCCATGTTTGGAACAGAATGTGACCAGGGGCCTGTATCACAAAGCAGGGCTACTCAGTTAGCTGGATAACTGCACCGGAATAAAACCCGGAACCCTCCCAAATCTGGAACATGGACTGAAGCAAAAGAAGCCAGGTTTTACTCAACGCAGTTATCCTGGTTAACGGAGTGATCCTGCTTTGTGATACAGGCCCCAGATGGGGGACTATCTGCTCCTCTCTTGATGCGTTTACAAACCTTACACACACACAAATACATCACTCATTACTGACAAGTACCTGAATTCAGGTCATGAAAAACACAGAACTTTAACTGTCTGGATGTAACTTTGTGTTTACATTTGCTATTTGTATTGAAATAACCTTTCAGGAAATGATTTTAAAAATATAGCTATGGGACATTACACAGGATGTTGCCAGCTTTTTATTTATGTATAAAACTCTAAACTGGAGAGGTTTTTTTATGATGTCCATTTGACAGCCTTCACTCTACCAGCACGTATAACACTGGGGTCAACCTCTTAGTTGTTAAGGAGACACTCACTCTGAATGAAGAGACAGGACTCAAGATGTACTAAAATTACTTTATTACAGTTGATTCTTTGTCCAGTATCCCTCTGCCAACACAAGGAGTAATTACAAACAAAATATTACATTAGACCCTTAAGTCTTTTTTCTTTTCTTCTCATTTCTGAACCTCTTTTATACATTTTCAATTCACTTTGCTTTTGTCATTTTATGAATAATCTTTCTTTAATGTAATCTTTCAGACATTCAGTAACAGGTTTTCACAATCTATACATTTTAATACAGGTTATATATGGATTGTAATGGTAATGCTGAACCAGGTCAAATATGATCTTCAAAGAAAAACAAAAAGAAAAAAAGAATACTGACGAATACACTGTACAGAGACCCCCTCCCAACCACCCTCACCGCTATCCGCATTTATTTGCCCAGACTGAGACTGACAAAAGTTGTTCAGCCAATCACAACCAATCTAGTCACGCATCACAAAAATAAGAAGAAAGAAAAAGAGTTCCGTAGAAGGAACTGATGCAGTGGATGTGTTCATTGGCAGCTCAGTTATGGCACAGTGTCTGACCAGAGGGGCGGACATCCGTTCCTTTTTTAAATTATTTTGTTTTTAAATCACATTATACATTCATCTCCTAAATTTGTCACCTCCCCCTTTGCCACGGTCTCAGTCAGCAGGACACAAGGGAATGTTCAAAAATAAAACCATACTTTTTAAAACAAAGAAATTTGGCTACAGAATAAAATGAGTGAAGATCGATATTTAAATATGGACTCTCAATCTAAAATGTTGACTTAAAAAATGCGCAGGGTGGGGGAGATCTCATAAATATTGGTAAGGATTGGGCAAGCCCTCCCAACCTCTGGCCCCATAAACTTGAAAAGGTGGCCAAAAACATGAGAAGATCTGGAGGATAAGGTTGAGGATTTCTTATTGTTTTCACTTGGGGTAGGGGGGTAAAGTTCTGTGATTGACATTTCAGTAAGATCCTCAAACAATTCAGAATGGTCCTTCACCCAACAAAATGAACAGTCTACTATATTTTATGCCCCGTGTTGCACTTGCACAATTCTGTAGCTTTTTGAGGGCCAATGATAACCACATATTATTTTCCTGAATTCAAACTCAAATTAAGAAACGTATGGACTTAAGTGGATCATAGTAAGAACTGATTTGACCAGTGGTCAATGCTCTGTTAACGTGTTTCAAATGATTATGTTTCCCTGTTAGGAGTCCGTTTCGCTATAAACTTATGGCGAGCTGCGTTAAAAAGCAAGTGCGCAGTGAACAAGCTGCGAGGGGGATCTCTGGGACCCCATTGGCTGCGTAACTGTTAAGAGCCGTCCGAACGAGCATTTTGCAGCAAAACCCACAGGCGAATGCAGAAGTAACATTTGGAACATTGGTACGGCTTAAAGCACCTCGGGGCGGGAGAGTGAGCAGCACTAAGGAGACTGTCACGGTTAAAGAGGAGGGCTAAACGGTAGGAGGGCCAAATGGTCAAAGGACGCCGTTGCGGCGGTGGAGACGTAAAGAGTGAAAGAGATGACTGTGGAATGAAAGGGGGTTAGTGTGAGGTGACGGTACTGCACGCCGGTCAGCAAGAATAAAAAAAGGCTTGGGAGAGACCCAGGACCATACCCCTGCTCATACCTAATTTACACCACAGGGAAGAGCTCGGCTGCTTTTGGTTAAACTCCCTCCTTATATATGCGTGTGTTTTTAATTATCTTTTAAATATTAATGTTAGAAACCAAGTAATTATCTTTTTTTGTCTTCACAATACAAGCAAATTTTTCAGTTTATTTTTTACTTTTACTTTTTTTAATTCCACTTTTTAAATTCTAAATATACAATATAAACATTTTTTCCTATACACCCCACTCATAACTAACTGTATATATCCACATCTTTTCCCACTTTTTTCTTTACTCTGAATTTTCTTTAGTCTTTTGAATGTTTATATATAGGTACATATACACAGCTATATATATATGTATATATATATATAGCTGTATATATAATTAGTGAAGTCTTGTATTTGAAGGTAGTTGCCCTGTGCCAGGGTGTGAGAGGAAGAAGGCAGATGGGTAGTGGGCAGGACTGGCAGGGGCACTGCAGGGGTAGCAGCAGACACAGCCACCCACCCACCCAGAACAACATTCAGCGGTCACAACCTGCCCCCACCCCCAGAGGGCCTGAGAGAAGGAGGGCCGCAGGGCAGAGAGAGAAAAAAGAGAGAGAGAGAGGAGATGGAGAGAGGGGGATTTAGGGATGTTATCCGATGTTTCTTTCTGGTTTTCTTTAAAAAAAAATTTTTTTAACTTTGTTTCTTACTTTGGCATCTTGACATTTTGCTTGGATTTCAGATTTAGAATATATTTTTTTGGTCCCTGTGCCTAAATCAGGGATCACCAGTCCTTCACCACAGGAAGTGTGAACTGTGCTTCAGGCCTTCCCTGCACTGCGCTACCCTGCGCTGCCCTGCTCACTGGTGGGGATAAACACTAATGTCGGCCTAGTCTGAAATCTTGCATGTCTAATTTTAAGTAAACCTCCATGACGAGGCGTTTGCTATTTTGTGAGCACTGTCATGCAGTGGCACAGCAATGCAACTCCTACTACTTGGTCTAAACAGCAACGCATGTCCACTGCAACAGTGCTGGTTGTGCCCTCTGCACGCACCTCACAGCTCTTGCTCATTTCAAATGCATTTTGCAGACATGGGAGTTCAGTTCATGTGCCTCTTTGCACCGTAGTAACCCTGAGATGCGTAAAATTTCTTCCTGGCCTTAAACTCTCCTTTCCCTGATCTGTGTTGGTATGTAAACCAGACCACAGGCCTGAATCGCGAGAACTTTACACAGCTTTCATTTTCCAATTCCCACTTCCTTCCGCCCTGCTGCACCACACGGTACATCACCCTGAATACGGTATAGCCCTCTCTCAAGGATGTGATTTTTCAAAACCTGTATGTATCGAAAGGCCAGCGGTATTTGGCTTTGCTGCTCCACATTCTCTCCTACCATCAGCTGTCAAGGAGAGCAAAAGTTCTTGATGCCTCTGAGCTTGAGATATACCCAAGTCCTCTGCCAGTCCTCTACGGTCCCTAGGCTCTGCTATAACTCTACTTACAGCTCCTTATCTACAGCACTGCTATGAGAAAACAGCTTCTGAAGGCACCATTACACTTTCCTACACCTCTATCCCTGTGCAAAATTAAACACTATCAGGTGCATTTACGCTACAAGTTTGCACACAACCCACCCCTTTTGAGATTTTCAACTCAGAAAAGCACCATAGACACAGATTAGACACAATATTGTTCACTAAACCCCCTTTTAACAAAAAAAAACCGGGATAGCAAAAAATAATAAGTGCCAGTTTTACCCACCAACATTCTTATCTCCTCAAAATCATACAGTGCAGTCTAGTCTTAAGCATCATCACGTAACACACTGCTCAGTACGCTGTTCTAAATCCCCTTAAGCTGTCTGAAACTCACTACCGATTGCTCACACATCTTTCGCTACAATACCTGCACTCCGACTTCCTACTATGCTTCCTTCAATTGCACTCCTTCCTAAATACTTCTGGGGTATCCCAAATCTTCAAGGTTCAAGCACTCAAGCAATTGTTATTCATTGATCCGAGATGCATAATTAGTGTGTTGAATTAGTAGTGTACGAATTAATCACAAGTCAGGTGTGAACTGAAGTGCTGTACCCATGTCAGCAAAGTGCATTGCACACTGCCCCTTCTGGGGATGCAGTGAACTGCAATAAATGACCATGCCTCATTTATGCATTTTGTCCCCGAATACAGCCCTAATGGCAATTAGTTCCCATAATTCTGTGCTGCTGCGTGTCTGCATCTAATCAAAACAGTGCTTATTGCATTCAACACGCTTCAGCACCACACTGTTGAAGCTCAGACAAGCTGGATACCAATGTGTTGGCGTGTTTATCCTTTCTTTAAAAAAAATTAAAAAAAAGGTTGAAATGTTCCTCCTAGCAATGAAATGTAATTATAAGTGCTGTACATGCTGCATGAGGACCGACCGCCGTTCTGCACCCATTCCCCCACACACTGTCCTGGCCATAAACTCCACAGGGACATTCAATTTATCAACAAACAATAAACTTAGAGATTAGGAGTTTCAGAAAGGGCTGACACAAAATAGATTGGGGAACCCCCCGCCCACCCAAAGTTATTATACTCCATTTTCTTTTGTTTGGGAAGAGACAGAACTAAATCCGGCCTAAAAGTGGTTGAGGTATTTTTTTAGCGGAGGGTCACAAGCGGTGCATGTGATGTGAATGTGGGGTTAAGTGAAAATGGGGGTTATCACACACTGCTGCTTTCACCCCTCTCACACCAGCCTTGCGTTTCACCTGACGGTCCGCACGGTTCAGCGCTTTCCCTAGTCTATCTGCGAAAAAGAAACCCTCGCACAAACGGTGACGCAGGACAGCGGTCACCCTGCAGGCCGTTTGCAGACGCGGTTTTAGTGTTGTGGAAGATCCCACTCAAGATCTCAGCCTGTCTTATCAATAAGGATTCACTCAGTGTCCTTTTATATTTTGGCATGTATTTTGGCACAGTCCCTGTTTTTGGCTGTTGATTTGTGAAATGGAATGAGGCTGTTTGGCTTCCATGACACCAGCAGTGGTGACCTCACAATGGCAATGATGTCATTAGCAACTCCGACCTCCACTGGAGATATACAGTACGCAAAAAAACTTACAACAATCAACTAAGATTCTTAAAATCTATGGCTCTTTTTAAAATTGTATTTCCATTTTAAAATAAGTTAAATCTTCAAATATAAAAATGTATATTCATCCAATACATGCTTCCCTCCCATCTGAAACTCTAAAACACAAAAAAAATCAAGCTAAGCAATTAGTTTATAAATCTTAATAAAAAAATTAAAAAAAGTTTTAATCTCACTATTGGCACTGCATTGCTAAGTGTCTAATCTTTAAAACATCAGCCTGCTAACTAGGTTAACGTAGTGTGCGCTGGAATCACACAAATACAACGACACTAAGCAGCTTAAATTATCAGTTAAGTAGCAACAGTTGCAGCTGGGCTGTTAAAGGTTGTTGGTGTTGGTTAGCAAGATTATTTGAGTTAAGAACCCTGAATTTAACACACCCAGGATGTCTTTAAGTCTGTTGTGAGTAGGGCTTCATGGAGCCCATACCGACTGTGTAATACTACATTATCTCTAACTGCACTGATCTCACAACCCTTCATGTGGATATTGCTGGAACATGAGGCCGTTACATTGATGTTTTGTGTATGTGTGCGCATGTGTGTTTTTGCCAAACATAAGCTTTAAGTTACCCAGGATAACAAAAAAACCTGATAAAATCTGAAATCTCAAATATTGATTGATTGAGCACCAAAAAACATGGAGCGTGCACAAACATGCTCCACAGCAAGTCGAGTGTACCTTTCTCCACTCGACACTGTGGAAGATCGCACGATACAAGAGCTGCTTTTGTTGGGAAGGCTACAGTGCATTCTGGTCCGAGTAGAACCTGACGAGGGTGCGGCACAGCACAAAAGACGCATCTAAAAACCTCGACTGGTCCTGCTTTACGACTAAGACAAGGTTGCAGACCTGCTCACACAAACTCGTCTTGCTCACCTTTTCACTGCCTCTACTGCCCTAACAGAAAAGCCAAAGCACTTCAGATTACAAAACAATCCAGCGAAGGAGATTACAAATGTATTAATCTGAACTAAAATACAGATAAGAGCTGTAAGGAATGTAATCCAGATAAGAATGAGACGGGTCCAAACGCCACTTCCAGCAGGGCCCAAGAGGCCTGGGCTACGATAGACTCTCCGATTCCTTGACTGCTTACCGAGCCTTTAGTGCTCAATCACGAGTCGGTTTTGGACAAGAGCAGCAATCACACACGTCCTCACCCATATAGCTTTTGACCCCTTTGGGGACGTGTAAGAACTACCCTTGTGATAATGCAATACACTGAAATAAACTATTCTCAAGATCGAAAAAGATATCACAACACTAAATATTGCAAAAATTACTGCTTTTAGACTTGCAATATATTTTTCAAAAATACATTGCTGTGAAAAATAATTATTATATTTCCCAACAGCCCACCTATTTACAATACATTGCAGCGTATTCCATTTCCCTAGGGTGAGCAGCAGTTTGCTTAATTCAAGGTTCTCCTTTGGCTGGTGGATTCTGCACGATGGCAGAGCAACTGCCGCTTGGATACTGAACTGGATATATAATTGTGGTTTGGAGGCCAGGTTTTGAATCTAAATCAGAATTTTGCTGCTTGGATGACATCTTGTGGTGCGAAACGGGGCGAAGGCCTGGTCAGGCTGCGAGTCTGGACAACACCGTGCTCCTGTGGGGCTAGTTAAATCTGTGCCAAACACAGCGAGACCTGTGCACTGTATGCAACGGCTCCGAGTGTTTGGGTAAGAGGTCTCTATGTCACTTACACACAGGGGTCTGCTGAGTGTTACATGAGAGAGGAAGGGGAGGTGGGGAGAAAGATGAGAGAGGGAGAAGAACGGGAGAGGAAGAAAGAGAAAGAGAGAGGTGCGTGGGGAGGGGGGAGAGCGTCGCCCACCCCCTGTCTCCAGGCACCCAGGGCCCCAGCGGTCCCCCTGCCCTGCTCTGGAGCTGTGGGCGTGTCTACGTGTAGGACAGGTGTGACCCGTTGGATATCTGTGAGGCGATGCTAGTGCTCCTGCTCATCCCCTGCTCACTGCGCCCCCCGGAGGCCGTCCTCCTGAGCGCCTGGGGGCTGTTCCGGGCCGCCGCCGCCGCCCTCGGCCCCGCCCCCATGGGCCCCCCCGAGGGGTGGCCCCAAGGCTGGGGGCCTCCGCCCGGCATGCCGTGGCCCCAGGCCTGCTGCGACGGCCCTCCCTGACTGGGGTGGTGGTGGTGGTGGTGGTGATGGTGGCTACCGTGGTGCCCTCCTCCTCCTCCCCCTCCTCCTCCACCTCCTCCGGCTCCGCCTCCGCTGCCCCAGTGGGACCCCTGGGAGCTGCCGGAGTGGTGGTGCGACCAGCTGCCGGGGGCCCCTGGGAAGCTGTGGCTGAAGGCTTCGGAGGAGAGGTTGGACAGCACCATGTTGCTGAAGCCCAGACGCATGCTCTCCGAGTCAAAGGCCTCGATCTCCCGTGCCTGCCGCTCTAGCAGGCTGCGGATCCGCTCCGAGCGCTCGTTCTGCAGAGCCAGCATCTCCTCCTCAATCTGCGTGCAAGGAGAAGAGAGCAACCATTACTACCACAGTACTCTTACTGTAATACTCCATCAAACTATTACTACAATGGTTGCGTGAGTGCCTATTAGTGCAACTTCCGTGAGCGCCATTTCTACAACTCTTGTGACTACTGCTACTCCACGGGCAACTACTATTACCTCATAAACGACTATTACCAAAGCAGCTCCATGACTGAATATTACTGCTATTCCAGCTCATCCCTATGTGATGTACTTGTGCACGGAAATGAACACTTCTATTTCATAAGACGAGTGACTGCTCTATCCTGCTCACAAAGTGACTGCTAACAGTTCACAAGTAGCTACGTAGTTCCATAAGCAGGTATTACCACGCTTCCCCCTAAAAGAACAACCTTGTGAACACGGGCAGGGTCCAGGGTCCAGGCTCCTGGCCCACTCACCTTCTGCTCCAGCAGGGCCCTGCGCAGGGACACCCTCTGCTCCAGCTCCTTCCTCTCACGGTCGTGCTGGGCGTCCGTCTGCATCTTGATCTTGCTCTGGTAGGCGTTGAGCAGCTCCAGCTCCTGCTGCAGCTGCATCTTCAGGACCTGGCACTCGGCCTCCTGCGCCTCGTCCAATCGCAGCTGAGGGGGCGGAGGAAGAACGTGAAAAGAGACGGAAAGGACAGGGAGAGAAAGAAAGGAGTGAGCGGGAGACTCAGACAAACGAGGTTGAGTTACGCGGTCGTGCTGCGCGCTGCAGCCTAAAGTGCTTTATGAGACGAGACCAGATCACTTCCCTGCTTGAGGGCTTGGTCGTCCTTCTGCACCCATCCCACCACCCTCCAGACTTCTCTCCATCCCTCCAGTGCCTTCCTCTCCCTCCTCCCCCTCTCCCTCTCCCTCTCACTCACAGCCTGTGTGGAGAGCATCTCGTTGATGGAGTGGTCGTACTGCTCAGCCAGGATGGCCAGCTTGCGAGTCTGCTCCTCCTTCAGCCTCTTCAGGACGGCCTTGTGGTCTGATTTGGGCGTGGTCTCCAGCAGGTGGTTCCGCAGGGCCTTGTACTGTCGGGTCTGGATCTTGCACGTGTCCTGGAACTGCTTCTTGATCTGCAGCTCTTTGGACTGAGAGACCCAAAAGAGATGCAGGGAAGAGGACGGATAATGTTTAGATGGAAAATCCCTCTTACAGCACGAAATGCACAGAAGACTAAACTGGCCAATGAGGATACTGGAGTATAACTATTACACTCTATTACTTCTACTGCGCCATGACACTTACAGCTCTACGAGCGGCTATTACTGACCCATGACTATTGATATTAATGCAACACATTACTAAAACTATTGCAGTTCCATGATTGAGTGAAAAATGGGAAATAGCTGACTAACTATTTTAATTAGGCTTGGGCCCAAGTCCCCTGGAGCCAGTGCTGCAAGCATTGAGGGAGTGAGAGCAGGAGGGAGAGAGAGGGAGAGAAGAAGGAAGGGAGACAACAGAGGGGAAAGAACGAGAGGGAGAGAGAAAGGGAGGAAGGGAGAGGGAGGAAGATAACAGGAGAGAAATAACAAGAGGGAGTGAACAAGAGAAAGAGAGTATGAAGGAGGGAGAGAGAGATGAAGGGAGGGAGATGGCAGGAGAGAGAGACTGAGGGAGGGAGAGTATGAGAAAGGGAAAGGAAGGGAGGGAGATGGCAGGAGGGAGAAACGGAGGGAGGGAGAGTGAGAGAAAGGGAGGGAGATGGCAGGAGGGAGAGTATGAGAGAGAGAGAAAGAGAGAGGGAGAGAGGAAGGGAGGGAGAGACGGAGGGAGGGAGACCTTGAGGCTCTTAGGCTGCTGTCGGACTTCCATCACGTGCTTGCGCCTCAGCTCTCTCTCGCGCCGCTTGTTGTACTCCAGCTGGTTGGTGAGCTCGGTCTGGTGCTGCAGGCGGATCAGCTCGGCCCGCATCTTCTGGATGGTTCCCAACTGCCGGAACTCCAGCTCCTGCATGGACTCGTGGTGCCGCAGCAGCATGGCGTGCTCCAGGTCCTTCTGTGTCTGACGCTTGTTCAGCTCCTGGGGGAGGGGAGGGGGGTTATGTGTTTTTTGGCTACTCTCTGTCTTCAGCAGCGCTAGAACTGCCAAAGAAAAAGGTTCCTTTAGACAGGGAATGTCAACTAAACCATAAACTCTTTGGTCCCCACAGAAGTAGGGCGAAGGGGCCGAGCCGCCAGGGGGCGCCGTGCTCACCTCTCGCACCAGGTCCTGCTCTGCGTTGTGGCGGGCGATGAGGATGCGTCTCTTGAAGCGCCGGCACTCCAGCTCCAGGTACTGACGCTGGCGCCGCTGCAGGTTCGCCTCCTCCTCCGCCTGGAAGTGCTGGAAGTTCTCCTTCTGCTTCGACAGCCACTCCTGCTTCTCCTTCTTGGGTGTCGACTGGTTCTCGTTTAGCTCCTGGGGGAGGGAAAGAACTCAGAGATCAGTAAACGTGATGATTTCTCCCCCCAGATTATGACAGAATTTCCTATTGGGGATTTCCTATATAGTCTTTCTTGATTATTCAAACAAAAAGACAGGAACATCAGGTACACCGGGAAAAACAGGAGATGCCCGCATTATGAAGGGCTATCATTTTTCCATGTGTGCTGAGGCAACAGTTCTGCACCGACAAATCATAGAGCAATTCCAATCCAGAACAACCCTGTAAGCAGGGCTCTGTGGAAGTGAAAATGAGAAAAGTGATGCCGAGAACAAGTAATTCGGGCCTACTTGGCTATGAGTCAACTCAACATTCACCCAGCTTCCCCTGGTGGTTCCATTTACACAATGCAACAGACTGGCCTTTGTGGTCCCTTCATTAGCCTTTAGTCATTAGATCAAATCTGCCATAAGCATCCTCTCTCAGAGAATAATAGCAAGCTTTCTTTCTTCAGTAGATATTTAAGACCGGGAATTATTCTTGTTACACTCCTCAGTTCTTTTCCTTGGTTTTCTAGAATTTTTTGCATCCTATGGTGACTTCACATTGACTGCGCAACTTCCTTTCAACTTCCTTCCTTTCATTCCAAGCATTTTCCATATATCTCAGAGTTCTCTGTTCTGCTTTCTTTCACTGGTTGTGAATCTGTTTCACTGTACCTCATGGATCGTTCTTTCTTGACACTAGTTATTGCCTATGTGCAGTGCTTTATAAGTATAAAAATGGTCTGTTGGAGTATGTGTGTGTGTGTTGTACTCAAAGGTGCAGTGCGAGTGCTCGCACCTCTTTGAGCTGCTCCTTGCGCAGTTTATACTCCCGTTTCTGCGACTCCAGGAAGCTGCTGAGCTCCTTCTTCTGCTGGACCTGGATGTGCTGCTGAAACTTCTTTTCGTCGTTGGCGAAGGTCTTCGCCTGCAGACAGAGACACCCCCGCAAAGACGCACGACACGAGCGGAGGCACACAGAGTTCAGACAGACACGGGTTAGAGAGAGAGGAGGGACAACGTTAATGAACTGGGCTCAAGTCGCTGCAAAATCAAATGTCTTTCCTCAAGAACAGTAATGGCTATAACGGTAAGCATAAGACGACCATCTTGAATTAGCTGTCAAATGCAAACTCTTAAGCTTAATGGCACAAAATTTTGATCTAGGTAAAAAAGAGGCCACTGAAGCGAGAGGGAAAGAAGGGCAACGCTACGTCTTTCTCCATGGTGGCTTGGTGCTTCTTAACGAGCTTCTCCATCTCGGCGGCGAAGCTGTTCCTCTGTGTCTCCAGCTCTTTGTCCAGGCGGAGCCGGTGCTCGTCCATCTCGGCCTTCAGCTTGTTCTCTAGCGCCATCAGGTGCTTCTGGTGCTGCCGCCGCATGCGCTTGTAGCCCGACATCTGCTCCCGCAGCTCCGAGTCCTGCTCGTGCTCCTGCATCTGACGCGTCACCTAAGGGGGCGGGGGAGAACGGGTGAGCGCTGGTGGAGGCTCATATGGGGCGGGGGGGAGAGCGGGTGAGCGCTGGTGGAGGCTCATATGGGGCGGGGGGAGAGCGGGTGAGCGCTGGTGGAGGCTCATATGGGGCGGGGGGGGAGAGCGGGTGAGCGCTGGTGGAGGCTCATATGGGGCGGGGGGGGAGAACGGGTGAGCGCTGGTGGAGGCTCATATGGGGCGGGGGGAGAGCGGGTGAGCGCTGGTGGAGGCTCATATGGGGCGGGGGGGAGAGCGGGTGAGCGCTGGTGGAGGCTCATATGGGGCGGGGGGAGAGCGGGTGAGTGCTGGTGGAGGCTCATATGGGGCGGGGGGAGGTTATCCAATTCATGTATGTTAAGGGTTGGGGGCCCCATTGGTTTCTAGTTTTTGTGTCCACCAATTACCCCTGATTCAAGCAGCTGAGCGCTGGTGGAGGCTCATATGGGGCGGGGGGGAGAGCGGGTGAGCGCTGGTGGAGGCTCATATGGGGCGGGGGGGAGAGCGGGTGAGCGCTGGTGGAGGCTCATATGGGGCGGGGGGGAGAGCGGGTGAGCGCCTCCTGGTGTATAGAGGGGGGGGGGGGGCGGGGGGATGGGGCGGGGGGGAGAGCGGTGGCTGGTGTGGTGGAGGGGGGGTGGAGGGGGGGGGGAGGGGGAGGGGTGGAGGGGGGGGGGGGGGGGGGGGGGGGGTTATATATGTTTATGTTGGGGGTGGGGGGGGGGCCCCATTTTTTTTTTTTTTTGTGTGTACCAATTACCCCCCATTTCAGCAGCTAGTCGGCTGCATACAATCAATCACGCATTACAACAACACAAACAAGCCTTCGGTTGTCATTGAAGAGATTATCAAGAAACATAGCAAAAATGACTGATGGTGTAAATGATTTGGCGATATAGACACGGCCCTCCAGCAGCGAGGTAACCCCACTCCTGCTGTATAGAAAGACACTTTTCTGAAATGGAATATACTGAGAATACATTTAAATTAAATATACTTTCAAAATAATTCAACACTCCCTATGTGCAAATATAGAAATTATTGCCATTATAGTCAGATATTACAATACATTTAAAAAAATATATTGCTGTGATATACATTATACTTTAAATATTACACGTATTTACAATACATCACAGTATATTCCTTTTCAGTAAGGGAAGATATAAAGACATAGAGACACAAATATTAAAAAAGGGTGAGAGAGCGTAATGGGAAGAGAGAGGAGGGATGAAGAGGTAGAGTGAGAGGTAAAGATAGAGGTATAGAGAGGGAGCGAGAGAGCCACTCTCACCAGTGAGGCGGTCCGGATGGTGGCGAAGTGTTCACGGTTGCGGTAGTGGGGTTTCTGACGGGGCGTCTGAGCGGGGGGTGACTGCGGCTCAGAGGGTCTGCTGTGGGGCTCAGGGTCTTCCTGGTAGCTCTCCTCCTCCTCCTCCTGATAATACAGAGCACACACAGCACTCAGCACAACTCATATCACAGTACAACACCAACCCGGCCACTACACGCTTACTAAGGAAATAAATACAGCATTTCTCACAACTATTCTTATTACTGCACTTGAACTCTGTACTTGTAACTGTAAGTGTATATTTTGAAGTGTTAAAAAGTGTTAATCCTTAATTTTTCCGTTTTGGTGGATTTGGTGACATCGGTGGTGACGCGTGGTCACAACAGCTTGTTTTCATACTCAAGTTCCATTCACAACAAAGCGGCATGGTTTGTTTGGGGGGTGGAGCACGAGCAGCGCATTGAGTGTTTTATTTATTTCTAAGATAATCCAGCGGTTGCCTATTTTGGAGAAAGAAGACTGCCAAGACACCTGCAAGTTCCTGTGCGTACGTCATCACATTTTAATACAGGATTTTCGTACCCGATTGTTTCATATTGCCAATGGTCCTATTACAGATTACAGCTTTAAGTAACTTGGCTTGTAACCAGAAGGTTCCAGGTTTGATGATTAATTCACAGGTTGAAATAACCTGTTATTTTATGTAAGTGGACATGAAAACTGGGGCACTGACTGGTTTAAGGTTAATGACGGAGCTGTAGTACACTGGGGCACTGACCGGTTTGAGGTTAATGACGGAGCTGTAGTACACTGGGGCACTGACCGGTTTGAGGTTAATGACGGAGCTGTAGTACACTGGAGCACTGACTGGTTTGAGGTTAATGACGGAGCTGTAGTACACTGGGGCACTGACCGGTTTAAGGTTAATGACGGAACTGTAGTACACTGGGGCACTGACCGGTTTGAGGTGAATAGCAAAGCTGTAGTACACTGGGGCACTGACCGGTTTGAGGTGAATAGCAAAGCTGTAGTACACTGGGGCACTGACCGGTTTGAGGTGAATGACGGAGCTGTTGGACATGACGGTGTGGTCTCCGTCCATCATGTCGAGCTCGCTCTTGTCGTCGGCGGCGTCGGGTAGGCTGTTGACGGAACTGCTCTGGGAGCTGGCACTGATGGACATGCTGGGGATGGACTGGTTACTGCCCACACTGCTCACTGTGCCTGTCCGACCCACGCTGTTCTCCGGCTCCTGCAGGGGGGACAGTACCACACATACAAAAGCACATACACACACACACACACACACACACACACACACACACACACGCACAGGCACAGGCATGCACATACACGCACGCGTACACACATAAAAACGCACACATACACACACACACACACACACGCGCACACACATGTTCAATACTGCTCTTGGCTAATCTCTCAGTCAACGTGTGTACTTTGTTTAATAAGTTGCTCAGTGTTTGCTAAATGAATGTACTGTAACTTAACAAGAAGGTGTGGAAGCAGATCAGGCCAAAGTCATATGCTGGGGGAGGGGGGGCACTGCAGAACAATATATAAAGCCTGCCCACAAAACTCTTTGGCTCTGTGGCAGAAATACACTTTATTTATTATAATGAAAACAAGTCCTGAGTCACAAGCAGCAGCAGTTTTCTTTTATATCATAACACACTGACAAGAGTGCAGGGTTCAGGGTTTAAACTCTTTCAGCACACACCCAAACACCTAACTGCAGAATAAGCCAGACCGAAACGTAGCTGGAGACATAAAAGAGACGTAAAGGAAAGGGAGGGAATGAAGAGGTAGCGCTGGCGCTGGCCTCACCTCCTCTCCGTCCTGGGCCTCGGCGGCCGGCCCGTTGTGCGCCTCTTGAAACAGGATCTTCTTCATCTTGCGATACTGCAGGTTGTCCAGCTCGCGCACGGCGTCTTTAGTCCGCAAGATGAGGTCCATCAGAACCGAATCAGGCCGCTCCCGCTGGACAAAGGCATGCTGGGAGAGGGGGAAAGGAAGACAGAGAGAGGTTTACTGTATCATATTGGGTTGCGTTTATTACTCCAAAGCTTATGCTTCGAAAAGCGTTGCATGAATGTTTCATTTTTGTTTATGGCAATATATTCAGAAATGTTATGCCAATGAACGACTCTTGAACTGAACTGAAACAGAGGGCAGTATGGTAGAGTAAGAGAAGAAAGGGAGATGAGTAAGAGAAGAGAGGGAGATGTGTAAGATGAGAGTGAAAGAAGGCAGTGGTTAGAGAACTCAAAGGTACAGGGTTCGATTTCCAGCTGGGGTGCTGCCATTATGCCCTTTATGCCTATGATTTGCTTCATTAAAATATCCCCGGCTGTACAGGTGGATAGTATGAAAAAATTTTATCTGTGTAAGTCACTCTGGACACGGGGGGGGGAACTCCAAACGGACCCCACCTTCAGCAAATCATCCGAGTCCGGCCTGTCCTGGGGGAGTTTCTGAAGGCAAGAATCAACAAAGTTCCTAAAGTAATCCGTCCTGTGGAGAGGGAGAGAGAGAGAAGGAAGAGGGTCAGCAAGGGAGGGGAGCGCAAGCGGAAAAGAGAGAGAGAGTACAACACGCAAGAATACAACATCGACTAAATTATTCACCCACGTCAATAGCAGGAATATGATAAACTAAAGAGAGCATTTTTAATGGTTTTCCTGCAGCTAAACATCATATTTGCAATTACTCAAAGTGCATGTATTTGTGTATGTAAATGTAATGTATTAGTCATCTCAAAAACAAAAACAAAAAAGAATAAAATAACCGAGATGATTTTGTGAAATCTACGCATGGTAAAAAAAGATTAATTTGATTTGATGCATTACATTGCAATGGAAGTATCAACGAGGGAAAAAATCCCATTGTAGCAAATATTGCTCTTACAATATGCACTCTATCCATCTTTCCAGAGTGACATTGTGTGCCATTCTAGATAAAGGCTTCTGCCAAAGGAATTATAATAACAACAATGATAATAACTACAATACAAATGATAACAACTCCATTATTATTGATTGATAACAACAACAGATGTTCACTCACCATTCACTTGACTGCAATGTTGGGCTCTCATTCTGCGCTATATGGTATAAGGCACTCATCGCATTCATATTGAACAGCGGCGGTTTCCTCTCAGCTGGAAGCACGCAAAGCAGAAACACATGGGTTACATGAGTGAGCACATGCACTACAACTACCAACTGTACTGAACCTAGTGAGTATCCGGCGAGTTCAGCAATACAACTACCAACTGTACTGAACCAAGTGAGTATCCGGCGAGTTTAGCACTACAACTACCAACTGTACTGAACCAAGTGAGTATCCGGCGAGTTTAGCACTACATCTACCAACTGTACTGAACCAAGTGAGTATCCGGCGAGTTTAGCACTACAACTACCAACTGTACAGAACCAAGTGAGTATCCGGCGAGTTCAGCACTACATCTACCAACTGTACTGAACCAAGTGAGTATCCGGCGAGTTCAGCACTACATCTACCAACTGTACAGAACCAAGTGAGTATCCGGCGAGTTTAGCACTACATCTACCAACTGTACTGAACCAAGTGAGTATCCGGCGAGTTTAGCACTACAACTACCAACTGTACTGAACCAAGTGGGTATCCGGCGAGTTCAGCACTACAACTACCAACTGTACAGAACCAAGTGAGTATCCGGCGAGTTCAGCACTACATCTACCAACTGTACTGAACCAAGTGAGTATCCGGCGAGTTCAGCACTACATCTATCAACTGTACTGAACCAAGTGAGTATCCGGCGAGTTTAGCACTACATCTACCAACTGTACTGAACCAAGTGAGTATCCGGCGAGTTCAGCACTACAACTACCAACTGTACAGAACCAAGTGAGTATCCAGCGGAGACATAATAATCGGTGGTTCCTACTAAACCAAAAGTCTTATTAAATGTTATAGAATATTCTCGGCGGCTGATTACTTTTTGATCTGTACCAGCCTTAAAACACACGCACAGGAATAACACCTTGAGACGGAGTGGCGCAGGAAATACACACTTTCTGAGCTGAGGACTCACCTAATTCAATGCAGGTAATTCCCAGAGACCAGACATCCACCTTCCCATCGTACTGACCCTCATCCATGGCCAGGATCACCTCTGGGGCCATCCTGAGAGAGGGAGCAGGAGAGACACTGCTTTTACAGTAGAAAACCACTCTGGCACTGCCCCAGTCTTACAGAAACAGGTCAGATACACATACACTCAAGTCTGTTTTGTTTTTAAATGTTTTATATGTGCCATATTTCCACATGCTATATATATATATATATATGTCCATAAAACAACAAAGCAAACGTTTATGATTAAACTTGTGGAAGACAGGGTTGGGGTCAATACAGAAAATTAACTGAAATTCAATTAATGGACTAAAAAATCCCCATAATTTCTATAAAAATCTTTTTAATGAATTAGTGGAATTGAACTGAAATGGATTAGATTCCTGGCAAACTCTGGGGGAAGATAAGCCATTTAATGCGATGGTGACTAAGCAGCGCTCAGAAGACATGGCACATTCCAAAACGTGTGGTCAGAAAGATAATCCAGAACTCAGATATATCCAGCACATAGTGATAAAAATATGCATTTTATTGCTAATAGCACTCTTTCTGTGATGTGCTCCAAAGAAGGTGTTACAGAGAATGCCGTCCTCAGAAGTACACAACATGTGACTCTAGCACAGGTCCTCAGTAGGAGCAAAGGCCTGCTTCTCCACTCACCAATATGGCGTCCCCACAAAAGAGTTGGCGGGAGAGGCAATAGAGGCGGAGCCAAAATCAGCCAATTTCACCTGTCCGGGCTCCGTCAGCAGGATATTTCCGGCCTTGATATCTCTGCAACGCAGGACATGAGACACAAGGTAATTAATAAAATTTTTAAAATTAAATAACAAATGACTGATCTGTGTGGACATCGCTCAAAGAAAAGCGGAATAGGATGTTTAATTCAAACGTATAATCCCGGGTTACTGTAACCCATAACCCACTGAGCACCATAATTGATTGGACAGTGACATATTTTTTGTTATTTTGGTTCTGAACCCTAGCACTGAGTTTGAAAGGATACAATGACAATGAGGTTCAGAATCAGAATCAGAATCCCTTTATTCGCCAAGTATTGACATACGAGGAATTTACTGTGGTTGTTGGTGCGTACATAAACCAACATAAAATAAAATATATAACATAAAACATAAACAAAAAAACAAAACACATAAAAACAAGTAGTGCAAGTTTCAAGATAATATAATATTATATAATATATGCAGAAAAAATAAAAATAAAAAATATAAGTAAAAATATAAATAAAACAAAAAGGATGGAGATATTTACAGTGAAATTTTTACAGTGGGAAGTAGGTAAAGTGTAAAGTGTCTATAAGGCGGGATAGAGTCTGTGTCGGAGGGGGTCCTGGGCCTTGTTGATAAGGCTAACTGCAGAAGGAAAGAAACTGTTTTTATGGCGAGAGGTTTTGGTCCTGATGGACCGCAGCCTCTTGCCAGAGGGAAGTGTTACGAACAGACTATGACCGGGGTGAGAGGGGTCGGACACAATCTTGCCTGCACGCCTCCGGGTCCTGGAGGCATACAGGTCCTGGAGAGATGGCAGGTTGCAGCCAATCACCTTCTCCGCAGAGCGGATGATACGGTGCAGTCTGCCCTTGTCCTTGGCGGTCGCAGCAGCGTACCAGATGGTGATGGAGAAGGTGAGGATGGTCTCGATGCTGGCAGAGTAGAAGTGGACCATCATCGTCTTTGGCAGGTTGAACTTCTTCAGCTGCCGCAGGAAGAACAACCTCTGCTGGGCTTTTCTAGTGATGGAGCTGATGTTCAGCTCCCACTTGAGGTCCTGGGAGATGAAGGTTCCCAGGAAGCGGCAGGACTCCACAATGTCAACTGTGGAGTCTCTCAGGGAGATGGGGATGAGGGGCTGGGTTATTCCTGAAGTCCACCACCATCTCCACTGTCTTTGCAGCATTGAGCTCCAGGTTGTTCTGACTGCACCAGTCCGCCAGATGGTCGATCTCCCTCCTGTAGGCGGACTCATCCCCACCAGAGATGAGTCCGATGAGGGTGGTGTCGTCTGCGAACTTCAGGAGCTTGACAGACTGGTGACTGGAGGTGTTTAGCGCAGGGGAAATAACGCAGCCTTGGGGGGAACCGGTGCTGATGGTCCGGGAGTCAGAGATGTTCAAGTGCAGACTAACAGCTTTAATTTGAGGGTATTTTCATCCATGTACAAAAGGTTCTATAATGTCTAAACAGTTCATCCAATATGGATGAAAATACCCTCAAATTAAAGCTGACAGTCTGCACTTCATTGTCATTGTATCCTTTCAAACTCAAAGTGCTAGAGTACAGAACCAAAATAACAAAAAATGTGTCACTGTCCAATTAATTATGGTGCTCAATGTGTATACTGAATTTTGCTTTGATTGTGAATGTAATTGTATGGACCTGAATGAAACTGCCCATAAAAAAGTAATGTTGTATTGTATGAGCTCTTGTATTTGAGCCAATCATAAAATACTCTGTCACCTTGGGTGAGGATGTTTGGCCCTGAAGGTCTGCTAAATGAAAAGGTAGCGTGTCTCAAAGTGGCGATGTGTATGTGAAACCTGCAAAAACATGGGAGTTCCTTTGATGTCTATTTAGATAACACCCTGTCACCTGGAATTCCTACCTTTGAGATCTCAAAGATACTCATACAGGTGCTATCACACACTAAGGGCTTACGCTCCAACTGCAGAGCCAGAAAGTATGCATCCAAGCACACACACACACACACACAAGCATCCAACTAACCTGTGAATCATGTTGTGGGAATGAAGGTAGGCCAATCCCTGCAATGCACCGTGGGTAATTGCTGCTATTTCCATTTCCTGGAGTGGCTTTTTATGGACTGAAGGGGAGAGGAACATAAAGATAGCACTCAATAAACCAAAAACATAAAAATAGCACTCAGTACAAAAAATAAATTAAGATAGCACTCAAAACAAGAAAAAGCCCTGGAGACGATCAAAATAACGTACTCCTTTTAATTTCCATACTAATGAAAAAAAGCCATCCAGACGGAATTCTGGGCTCTGAACGAATATCAAACCGCTTCACACACAGTAGCTATTCAGTCAGAAGAGTTGTTTAGTGTAAAGCACAGGAGTTGTGATTAAAAACAGAGATAAGGCTCAAGATACCTTCCAGCAGGTCAGAAGCTGAGCCTAGACAGTACTCCATGACCAGCTGAGAAGAATGGGAGAATGTGGGGAGGAATTATTCATCAGTTCACACTCAATGCTACATATCTCACATCAACACCAAATACATCTGAAACAGTTATAGCCTAAATGGGTCCTGTTGTCTTCTCAAAACAGTGGAACAGTGGCGAGCCAGCATCGCAATGCTCTTCCTCTACACTAGGGGGCTCTGAATCCCTCTTTTTAAAATAATAATTATCTACACTCCTTTGTGGAAATGGAATATAGTGCAGTACATTGTAATTATCTACACTTTCTAAGTTAAATAATGAGTACACATCACAGCAAATAATAATTTAAAAAATACAATGCAAATCTGCAACCGGAAAAAATGTACATACTTGCCCATACATTGTTTAATGTTGCAATATCTTGATAATATATTTTATTTTGATGTATTTTCAGAATATTCCATTTTCATAAGGACTGCTGACAGTTCAACCTATTACTGCAGAAACAATATTCTCCAAAATAGAACCATTCAATTGTCTGAATACTTAAGCATAAATGTTATACAATTTGAAACACTACAGAAATATTTTACACCATGCTCCTAAACAGTACTGTTGAGCTTCATATGCACTGAATGCTGGCAGTACATTGGCTCTGAATGCTGGAAGGTGGGCTCTCACCCAGGCAGTGTGCTCACGCAAGTAGCATCCTTTATACTCTATGCTGTTTGGGTGCTGAATTCTCTGCAAGAACTTCACTTCTTTGATGATGTCCTGCCATTTCTGTACAGCAAAGGGAGTGAAGAGAAAATTAAGATGACAACATAAAATAAGGGGCATAAACATTAAAACTACTACACAAAAAGGTCACTATCCTGTGGCCAGGTACAACATCACACATTTACCGGTGTCCTACATGCAATTTATTTCTAAGTTCTACTTAAACGCAGAGGTATAAATGAATTCAGCTTCTTTGGGCCAATTAAATGGCAAATTAATAATTTGCTCAATTAAATGAGGGGAAAGTGGTTTGGGAACGGACGAAGGGTGCTCTAGGAAACGGAGTTTGACACGCCCGGCTTACTGCATTATGAATGCCTTGGCTGGTCCTGGTCAGGTGATCACTCCCAGATGGGATTGCAGCCAGTGAGAGCGCTTTCTCTCCCAGATTAGATCTAATCTGATTATTTGCTAATCTGAAATTACTCGTAAAGCAGAGCAGCGGGCGAAGGCTTAATGACCTTGACAAACTCAGCAGGGCGTTAAATCGGACTGTCTCCGTTTCACACTTTCATCACGTTCACCAGCAGTCACAGCCCACCCGCCTTCATTTATTAATTTGTTTATTAACTGAATAAACTATCCCTGGATCCAATAGCATGGGGTTACCCTTTAACTGTGACCAATCACAAACTGCCATCACAAACAAATATTTCAGATGATGGGTATTTAAACAGATCATTTGTCATCTGTGCTTCCTAAAATCATTGGCATCACAACTACAATTTACCTCTGGCAGTGTTTAGCTATGTTAGCCTAACCTGTTAACCTAAGGTGTTAAGGCAGCTAGGATCACAGAGAAACGATCCCCATCAAGCCATAAAGGCCCAATGCCAATGGCAACAGAGGACTGAGAATGGGTTAGTGTACACAAGCTTGTGCTGTTAACTCAGATATTACATTTATATTGCATTACATTCATTCAGGAGAAGCTCTTATGAGCAACTGACTAACAACATGCCCAGACCAGAGAGTCTTTTAATCGTATTAGAGATGCAGTTTGATACCATGAAGGGCCTTTGGAAAGAGCCTCTCTTCTCTGGTCTGATGGCTAAAAAAACTTCTGCCACCTCTTTAAAATTCACTGTTTCAAAGAGAGCCAGGCTCACGTTAAACCCCGCTCGCTCAGCGGAAATCCCAGGGACCCATTAGCATAACTGCCAGGAACAAGGGCGTTTTGAATGGGACTGGGGAACGGCATTTTGCCTAGCGACACCAGAGGGCTGCGCAGTAATCCTGGCACCGCCACGGAGCGGCTCTGGCCCGTGACGGGGCTGAGCGGCGGAGCGAGAGGGCCTCACCTCGTTGGACTGCTTCCCGCTGTAGGACATCTTCTTAATGGCCACCACCTCTGTGGTCCGGATGTCCCGGGCCTGAGGGGGGATGACATGGAGCGACACGGCGCATCTGTCAGTATCTGCGTGACTGACTAGAGCACATGCATTCAAATACTCAGTGGCAAAACGACCTGCTTGTGCAGAGCAAATGCTAGCAAACACATAGGCTGCCTCTAAGGACAGAAGTAAGGGCACAAACCAGTCTGTTTTCTATTTGTTTTCTATTTGTTTCCTATCCTCTTTCACTTTGTAAAAAACTTTGCATTTTGAGAAAATTTCTATATAATTACATGTAATTATTATTGATTATTACTATGACTTATATTCTAGTGATGTGAACAAAGACAGACATTATGAATCCTAATCTAAGAGGGGCATGAGAACTCGGCACAGCAAAGCCACGGTTGGGCGGCACCAAAACGTACGAAGTACACCGCTCCGAAGCTGCCATGCCCGATCTCGCGCAGGTCGGAGAACAGCTTCTCGGGGTCCTCCTTGAAGAACAGCTCGGAGATCTCGGGGTCCTTGAGGCTCCCCGCCCGACTGGTGGAGGGCATGCTGGGAAGGGGGACTATCTGGGCCTGCGACAGCGCTGCGACAGCCCCCACTGATGGCTCATCTGCAGGAAGGCGGCCTTGTACGCATGAGCACCTAGAAGGAGACGGGGCGACACCATTATAACACATTACATTCTGTTCCACCCCATTTCATTCTGTTATCACATTCAAATACATTCCATTCTATTGTACCACATTCCATTCCATTCATCACATTCTAATTCCATCCCAATATTGCTGCCTGAAGATCAGATTGATTGAAACATATCGGTATGGTGCCTATAGGTAATACTGCCAAGCAGCTATAGCCGCTGTTGTTTGTTTTCAAGGGCCACCATATACAGCGTTAATCGTGCAAGTTCTTGTCATGCCTAGTGTAACCTTATAATAAAAACCTTACACTTGTTTCACCTGACAGGAGTTGCTCATCTCTTTTGTACGGTGAGCGCCTCTGCGTGCCTTTGTAATGCAACCCTCATTGTCCACACTATTATACTTACATTTCATTAAACTAACCTATTGGCACCTGGCACATGCTACTATGCAGAACAGACCCACAGAGTGCAACACATCCGTTACCATCGGTAATACAAAAGCAGTAGGGGCAGCATAGAGAGGGCACAGTTAAGGCCTGTCAACAAAAAGAACCAAATCATTCTAACTCAAGTGGATGGCGGAGTCCACACCACAACCATAACGACAGTGACGAACGATATTGTTGGAATCACTTTCAGAGCGATTTGATGAACGATAGAAACACTGACAGCCAATCAAAATCCATCAGAATTTACAGGGCGTCGCGTTCAAAATGGCAGATGACATAGCAGAGAGGCATTATCGTTCATCAGTGTGGATGCTCACATCGTTATCGTTAGTTATCGCTCTTGGTGTGGATGGCTTTTAGGCTCTCTCACAGCCGGTAACGGCAGAGCAGCTGGTCTATTGGAGGGTTTGAAAGAAAAGGCCCTTACAGGCGTACAGGCAGAAACAGGGAGGCAGAGCGCAGTGGGACGGGCGTAAAGAGACTGTCCCGGCCGACCCTGCGCTGAGCTGAGGCCTAAACAGGGCAAAGGTTCGGCTGTGTTTAATCCCACCTGGCCTCGCGTGCAGAACGAACGACCGGCCGTGCGAGCGGTGGCCTCGCCAAGCCGAGCCCAGCCAGTCTGCTGCTGAGAGAAATTCTGCGCTGAGAATGACCTCTTCAGCCGTTATCCACCCCCCCTCACAAAAAGCGCATTGTGTCCCGCAACCGACACCGAACAGCGTGCATCTCCCGGCACAGAGGAGGCGCGGCCTAGGGACCGGTGACTGGTGCCGGCAGTGGTGTGAGCTGATGCTTTTCCAAACACGCTGTTTTGGTTTGGAGTTGGATTTGCTACTCAGAATGAGAAACGTCTTTTTAACCCAATGCCGCAATGGGATACCTGTTTCAAGACCAACCGTCACCCTCTGTTATAAACAAAATGTTAGATTCAGACGTGGTGAACAGAGAAAATGATTACAGAAGGATGCACGAGTCACCACACCGGAACACAGAAGAAGAGAGGCTGCAGTGTGGAGGTCTGAGGCCTCATTCTGTAATCATTTAAAACACCTCTCTTGTTTAATTATTGAAAGTTAGCAACTATTTTTCTTTTTTAAATCCATCAAAAAGAAAAGTCAGTGTCTCATCAAAAAACATCCAAAAAGTGTTTCTGAACTTCACCAGTTTTATAGGAGTGCTTCACCATCTATAACAGGAATCCTCAATCTTATTTAGTAAGGGCCGGTGTGGGTGCAGGCTTTTGTTCCAACAAAGCAGTTACACACCTGATTCCACTCATCAACCAATAGAATCTTTGGTAAGGACCTTGATTAGTAGAATCAGGTGTGTTGTTGCTTGGTTGGAACAAAAGCCTGCACCCACACCGGCCCTGACTGGATAAGATTGTGGATCCCAGGTCTATAAAGTCAAAGCTGCAAAATTCTACAATATTCTTTTTAGTCTTCATTTCCCTCAATAACTCCAGAGGAAAACAGAGAAAAACAGATCAAGATTATCACAAGACACGTTTATCTCACAAAGAATGACTTAAAGTTTACCAATCAACAGGTTGTTTGTGGTTTTCAGATCCCTAATATAAGACAATGTTTTTAAAAGGGGGCAGACACTGCTTCACAGGCCAGATCCCGAAGCAGGCGAAAAAATAGTTATCAAAATAAATGGCAAAGCACCCTGGGGGCGGGGAAATTATGAAGCTGGTCATTTAAACTAAAACAAAGATTACTTATCCAACTTCCTCTTCTCTATCATCTCCCTCCCTCTGTCCCCTCTTTCGCTCCCTCTGTCTATATCCATTTCTCCTTATGGCTTTATGACCCAGCTTGTGTGTGCATGAGAGAGAGAGAGAGAGGGAAACTGACATGTTAAAAAATTGGCCTAATGCATATTGTGGCTGTTCCTTAGAAATAAGGTAATGATTCATCGCTGATAGACTACTTGACAAATAAAATACAATCACAGTGGAGTCCAAAATGTTCGTAAGTATTGACACCAGGGTGCAAAATTAACACGTGCCACCAGCCAGAGGTTGATTGTGGCTGGCAAGATTTTCTACTGTAGCAGCTATTTTGGCAGGTAACCAACTAGGTTGTGTTATATTTCAAAAGGCTGGGAAAATGTTGAAAATGGCTGGTGATTTTTTAAATTCACAAGTCACTCTAGCCAGTGGGTGAAAAAGTTAATTTCATGCCCTGATTGACACCTGGTTGGTTGGTTACCAAAACCACCATCAGTCAGAGGAAAGAAAACACAACGCAAACGGTAATGAGGCAAATAACTGATTTTATTACCTTAAAATCATTCTCCAGACAAGAACCGCAGAGCCACTTAAATGCATGTTTTCAATTACCTTGAGCGATTGAGAAATACGGGTGGAGATAGAATGAGCACACACACTAGATCCCCAGGACAGAGTTTGGACAGTCCTGCTTTGTAGCTTATATAGATATTTGGTAAACAAATGTAATAAATAAATAGCGACTAGTTGAAGTGGGAAATCCAGAGTCCGTTTTTATTGCTCACGCCGGGGTGACATCAGACATTCTTGTGGTAGAAAATGAAGATTTCTCCACTGTGAAACCGGTTCCTTCCTTGTCAGTATGCGTGCCTACTGAAATGCACAGTATTCTTTTTATAGTTTTTCTGGGGACATCGTGTGCAGCTGTATTCTTTGGAAGTGTTGCTCAAGGCTCAGACAACTGTGCTAAAAACCCCTTTCGCATCAAATGATCTGGCACCTTTTGCACCTCAGACTGATAATGCCTACATGCCAGTAAATTGCCAGCGTGATGCCATTCACATTGCACTAGGAAATGCTCAGCTGTTCCCCAGACAACTTTCAAGCAGTTGAGAACAATAGAGCTGGCTCTCTAGTGACAATAGAACACAATGTACAAATATAAACACAAGGTTAAAAGGTTAAAACAAAAAACTAATTCTTGTGTAGTATGCATTTTTGTCCCAAAAGGGTTCGTTTGATGACATTTTATGCACAACCCATCGTGACATTTGGAGTGCAGTACTACTACTACAGAAACAGTTATTAGAACAAAGTGAAGAAAAAGCTGGCTAGCGCTGACACACATTTTAACTGAATTTAATAAAAATAAAAAATTAATAAAAAATAAAAAAAAAAGTTAATTTTTAATTCAGACGGGGCAGCGCGGACCGGATAAACCAATGGGTCGAGCCGCCAGTTGTCCATCCCTAATCAAGAATAACCCCTGGAATAGCCCTAGGTTAAGCAGAAATAAGACATGCAGCACGGACCGGATAAACCAACGGGTTGAGTCGCCAGTTGGTTTGAGCGATTTGTGTTTGATTAATTTATTTTAATTTAATGCACTTTAAACATCAGCCCTTATTTAACTTTGTGATTTTTTGCTGAGTGACTATTGTATTGTTTGATTGTATGCCCCAATACTGCCCTCCACTGTTTGACGTGTGCTCTGTGATATAAATAAATAAAAACATTTATATGTACCTTCTTCCTGTTTAGACAGTGAGTCATTTACATGATGTGTTCAGAAATGACCAATGTCTATGGGAACCCACCAAAAAGGCAGATGTGAAATACTGCGCTATTGTGTTGTGAAAAGTTTGGGTGTGCTACGCCTAAATTATGTGCTGGTGCGCCTAAATGAAAAAGTTAAGAGCAGTGGAGCACCAGTGCCACCAATGTAAAAAGTTAGCCTGGAGCCCTGCCTTAAAGCCTGATGTGCACTACGGGATTGTAGCCCCAGTTTAACTCTGTTCATTTCACTCCAGTTTGCCACAAAGATTGGCGGAGCAACTTTCAAGCGGCTTACAGAAATAAAACTTTTTTGATCAAACTCTGTCAAACTGTTTTCCCTCAAACTCGAACTGTGCGACCTTTGTGACCTTTGTGTCACATGGCAGTAATTGGCCGAATCAAAGAAAAAACAGCCACAAAATTATGCAGATAAAGGACTGTGGGGCGGGGCTTCTGGCTAAGGCACTCATTCTCATTCTACAGAAGAGGCCCACGGTCTGACATGGAATATTGCCAGCGTCATGGTCGGCCGTCGGTGGCAGCCCCACAGGGTGGTGCATAACTGCATTTTTAGTCCCTTTTAGTCAGCAGGATTCCTCCTGCCTCACTGGCCAACTGGGCGCCTGCAGTGTGGTCATCCAACACATGACCACAGCTGGTGGACAGCAGGGTGAAAAAAAGCAGCACCCACAGAGGGAACATGCGCTAGTGCTCCCAACTTGACCGCTATGAGACTGGGCCTCTATAGAAATAGCTAAATTACACACACTTACACTTACACACACACACACACACACACACACACACTGTAGTATGTATGTGTGTGTATAGGCTAGGCCGAGGCATTTTCTGGGATGGCTGCTCATAAGGGGACGGCTATAAATGTTCTGACGTAGTGAAAATTTTTAATTTACAATGCTCATCCGACAGTGGGGGAAAAAAGATTAGTGGCATCAATGGCAAGTTAAATTGCGTTGCTCTACAAACAAATGTCAATCTGACGGTCGCCAACAAATAAGTTATTCAACGCTAGCTAATTACAGCCAATATAAAATCAGAAATGATATTAAACAAGCTAATCTAGGTAGCTAACTAGCTAAGTAATGTTAATGCTTAAGTTAACTAGCTGGCTGACGTTACTCTGCTTGCTCGCTAGCGATACGTACAGCACGGGATAGGTGATAACCCTTAGAAGATAATTTAATATCTCTAACATTAACGAGGCCTAATGGTTCAACTGAAGTTACGGTTATTCTACAACTGATCCAAACATTCATGAAAACAACAGAACTACTCTCTCAGTATTTCACTATCTTACTCTTATCTTCAGAATTATTCTAATCAGTCGTATAATGCGCTGTCTGTCACTGTCTTGTGACAGTGTGCACTCAAGACTAAATTTGCGATTGAAAGACTTGAAAACGCAAAGCCACGCAACATGCACAGTCCAGTTTAATGTGAGGGGAGGGCCAGTGAGGGAGGGCACTCCTCATTTCTGGAGTGGCGGTGCGCTGCTCTTGTTTACTGGTATGGGAAACAGTGCAGTAGACAAGCAGTAGCATGTATAAAAATGCCTCTTACTGTGCCTTAGTTTTCTAGGACACTTCCTCATGAACAAAAGTCCATAGCACAGACGCACGCACACTCACCACACACACACACACACACACACACACACACACACACACACACCTCTCTGAAGTAGGCATGTAAGAACAGAGTGAGGGCCAGTCACACACTGCTGCTTCATGAATAGATCCAGGCCAGATGTACCTGCACAAATCCCAGTGAAACAAAAGGCATTATTGTGACTGTCGTGAGTCAGCATGGTACGTCTCCCTAACCCTAACTGTGGGCAGTGTAAATGGGGCATTACTCAAAAGCACAGGACAGGCCTTATTGTTACGTATGATTCAGCTATAGAGATTGGCTGCTGGAATCCATGGAAAAAATGTAATGAACATGTTTAGCCAAATAAAGTACCAAATTATGTTAATGCTTTAGTTTATAAGAGACTAGAACAGGTGAAATGTTTTTTATTTCTTTACTTGATCTACAAGCGTACAATGGTGGGCTTCACAGTTCATCCCAGAGAAAGCCGTCTCCTGACCTGGACAATGATAAGACACGCGTTCCGCATGTTGAATTTGAACCGAATACTGTGCCAATGAGAAAAGCAGTCAGTCCTTCAGCAGAGTGTGTGGTAAAGTAAGTACGCTACGGCTGGGAATCTTTGGTAATAATTGTATCTCTGAGATGTAGAACCTGCAGTAACAAATGATAAGAATTTCAGAGGAAGACGTGCCAAATGGCTTCCTGTGAATTTGGTCTTGCGGGCAGCTGCTAAATGGCATTTCAATGGCGGGAACAGGATATTTTCTGTTGTGAACACCCTGCAGTTTCACAACACCGTTACTGTACTGAATGTCAAGCAAATGAGTTACAGTTTATTGATAACAAAGCGATGGATAGGTAGGCCTCGGCTATACCTTGAAGGCATTCACAAAATTATTTAATAATTTCTTGCATTTTCCTCCTTTCAACGTAGAATAATTTGACACTAAAAACATTTAGGCTATACCAGTTCAATGGGATTTAAAACTTTCACTGGGTTGTTTTAATGCAGTAAACTACTAAAAGCTTAAATATGAGAATATTTTACAAGAAGAATATCAACATTTAAATTATTATAGTTTAGGTTTTTAAAGTTAATTGTAATTAATTAAAGCAGAGGTATGAGAAAATCCTTGTGTATTTAGCATTGCTACATTTTTTACTCCAGATCAATACTTGTCAAGCATGATCAAAGTGTTTTTATTCATTTTCCCTTGCATTTAGACAAACAGATTTGGATACATCAGGCAGGCTTCTTATAACGTCACCTGAGATGGATTTATCTCATAAGAATTTAGAGTCCATTTTATAAAAATAGCAAAATCTCAGCAAAGGCAGAACTGTGAAAGCGCACATTTTGGTTGCAGAAACAGGTTGGCTTTCCCTCGGCTTCCCGTAAACTGATTTTGATCCTTAATTGCCGTTTTCTGTGTAAATGTCACATACATGCCTTCCTATTATTATCATTACTCAAAAACAAACATTTAATTTTTCAATGACAGTCAACTGATGTCCTGACAGGTTTAACAAAAAAAAAACCTTCATCCCAGCAGGAACGCCACCAATCAGAGAACAACATCGTTCTTAGATGTGCAAATGGATTCATTTCTCCAGGAAGCGAAACTCAAAATGCTGCACTCTGCATGACTCAGTGAGAGGGAGAAAGAGAGAGATAGAGAAAGAAAGAGGGAGATGGGGGAAGAGAGAAAGAGATAGATCGAGAGAGGGAAGGAGAGAGACCGCTTGTAACAGCTTAAGCAGTAAAACCCAGGATTACAATCATGATTCAAACAACCAAACCACAATTCCACACATACTCAGAACCCGTTTGCATGGCTGTGGCCTCGGCGTCTATCCACTACAATGCTGATAAAGAATCTACTCTACTCACGTCATAGGGAGGGAACCATTTTGCTAGTGTCAGTCCAATTAAGCAGTCTCGTCAACAGTACTTGTATCCAAAGATTAGACAGATCCCAGACACCAGGAAGTAGTATATAGAAGTCATACAGAGCATGACAATAGTAGAAAAACAGGTTTCCTATTTTATAACTTGTTTTTTTTCTTCCATGAATGGCTGAAAATGTAGCAAAACAATGCCTATACCGTGGAGGAAGGTGCCGATTGTGCTATTAATCAAAAATGTAAAATTAAACAGATATTTGTGGCTTTTTGCAAATCACACCATTGGAAAAAAACCTCACTTTATTGCATAAATGGGAGTTTAATGACACAAAGGCTGCATCAACTTTCATGGTCGCTTTTTCAGGTTCGCAGTCTACGCCCCTATTTGAGTGCAAGACTTTCTTTAAAGATTTGCCAGTGAACTGGTTAATTGGTGACTTTATACACACACACACACACACACACACACACACACACAGTGTTTGCGGGTGGAAATGAGCACTCCATTTCAATGTCTTAAGGCAACAAGACTGATACTATGAAGTACAAGCACCACACATAAATAAAAACATAGCCTAATAGCGCTGGCACAAACAGCACACACGGACGGCTCCGTTCTTTACTTCCCACAGGTATGAAATTAACTTTTTCACCCATTGGTCAGAGTGGCTTATGGATTCAAAAAATCACCAGCCATTTTCAACATTCAATACCAGCCACATTGACATTACTCTTTACAATATAACACAGCCTGATTGGTTACCGGCCAAAGTGGCTGCAAGAGTAAAAATCTGACCAGTCACAATCTAAATGTTACCAGCATTTCGCTGATGGCAGGTGTTCATTTCACACCGTCCTTCCCACTGTATATCAGGGATGATAAAATAGGGATTAAACAGTCATGACATTCTCTTATCGCCCCCTAGGTGTGGCATGCATTCTTCAGCAAAATGGCTGCCACGCATCACCAATCATGTGCCTAACCCCTTTTTATTAGAGGGGTGCTGCATTCGGTAAATAGTACCACCACTCAATTACCTGCTAGATCGTCAACAGAAGAACACCATATCCTAACTGCTTTCAGCATTTTAACGACAAAATAAGCAGCGGTGAAAAAAAACTATTGCTTGTAAAATGTGTAACTGATGCCGGTTATTTGGTGACACATCTGTATTGCTAAGTTAAGGCATTAGTGTAATTTGGCGAACAGAGCTCTCCCCCACCCCCGGTCAATCAGGTGCCCACAAGCCCAACTTCAGTGTGATAAGTGGTATCTGGTATCACATGCTCTGGAGGACAGCACATGCTTGTGTACGATATCCCGCATCGATAGTGGACGTTGTGGTAATGAGTGTTAATAAATACAATTGGGGCGGAAGCATTTTTACAAAGTATCAGCCTGTATATTATACAAGACATACAATACAAAGTGACACTCCAACATTGTAGGCTGGTATTAGTTACATCATAACCAAACAATCTAAGTGGTTATGTTCAAATGCAGTGCAACAACTTGTTTGTCTAGCAACATGCAAAGGCTCACGGAAACATATCTAACTGATTAGCTAATGCTGTATGATCGTAGCTTGTGGTTTTATCACTGTTTAAAATACCATTTGCATGTATTACAGTGTTTCGGGTGACAGAATGCATGGTGTACAACACAAAAGGATATATGTAGCCATGTTAAAAGATTGTAATCTTTGGGTGGGTTAACTGTGTAATCACCTGTGGAAACTGCTCAGTTAAGTAATGAATAACAACACAAACCAGCTGACCCTGCTGCTCTCCAGGGCGACAGTTTGGATCCCTGGACTAGCAACTTAATCTCCCACCTATATACAGACAGGTGACAAATTAAAGGAAAAACCAACCTAATATATTCCCTCATTTGGTGTTTTGATGATGGTGGTGGAGAGCGCTGTCAAACACGTCGCTCCAAAATCTCCCATAGGTGTTCAATTGGGTTGAGATCTGGTGATTGCAAAGGCCATAGCATATGATTCACATAATTTTCATACTCATCAAACCATTCAGTGACCCCTCGTGCCCTGTGGATGGGGGCATCGTCATCCTGGAAGAGACCACTCCCATCAGGATAGAAATGTTTTATCATAGGATAAAGGTGATCACTCAGAATAACTTTGTATTGATTTGCAGTGACCCTTCCCTCTAAGGGGACAAGTGGACCCAAACCAGGCCAGGAAAATGCCCTCCACAGCATAACAGAGCCACCGGACCTTTGTCACCGATCTGTACGCACCACTGTACGGCAGAAGAACTCTCATTGGTTGTAGTGAAAAGGTAACGAATAACCAGCACACACACACACACACACGCATACACATATACACATACACGCACAATACAGCTAAAATAAAAGCTTCATTTATCATGCTCGCTTCTATCTACACAGGCAGCCCCCACCCCAGCGGAGCTGTGGTCGGATGATCCGCTGCTGAGAAAGAGCACAGACGATGTGGAACCGATGCCTGGATCACAAGACTGCCAGGCCCTTCGCTTGAAAAACAACCTTTACCAGTCCCAGAGTGCCACGGCGAGGTTTCCGGACGTCCGACATCCCCGACCGCGCTGTGGGCCTGCCGCTCGACTGCAACTTAAATTGTCAACTTTTTTGTTTGCAAATCATGGATTGCAAACACAAATGTTGACAATCTAAGTTGACAATGTAATAATAACCCAATCGCACAGGATTTTCAGTGAGATCAGTAAGCGCTCTGGAATTATTCACCATTCATTCACAGAACTGTGCATTTCATGAGGCCTTGCAATGGTAGTTACTTATGGAATGGGTGAGAGCAGCGCCCATCTACTTGTTATTTCATTACTAATATGTTAACAGCGATGGCAGCGATTAAGAAGCCTCCATTTTTAACAGTTATGTTGTAACTAGCTTGCCAAGTATTATGTAAAGAGGTAGTTAGACAGTTTTTCTATAGGCGTTGCATATCTTCCCCCTGGCACTGCCAGGACATTCTGTTTTTATCTGATTGGAGTTTTTGCTTTGTTTAGCCCACATAATCACAACCTAAATCAGCCAGCATGGAGCATTAAATCAGCTCATGAACAGTGCTGCTCTAATTGTGGGTGCCTTGAGATAACATACTTTGTGCATGTTTTTCTACAAATCTGCTGCTTTCATGAATGAAGGGACATCTCTGGAAACTGAAATTGAACTGGATGTCCTGCACTATATACCTGTGATTTCGGATGGCAGAGCGTTTTCTATGTTTTTTTCCTCGTTCCTGCCTTAATGGAACGTCTGACTAGAAATAACCTGATTAATGTATGTTAAATTTCTAAAGCAGCGTGATTAAACAGTTTATTCTAGTTTATTTTTAAAAGCTCATCATTTTGACAACTTTTCAGTTTGTGTTAATATATTAAATCCTTACGTTACCATATTTAATGTAGAGTAACATATTTGAACATACCGGAGAGCTCCCCAAGAGCACATTCTGACTCTGAGGATTCAACAGCTGCTGATGAGAGTGTGTGAGCGGTTACGCACGGTTCAACCACATCAGTTAGGTAGGATGCTCCCAACCTAAGTAGTGCCCTACAGGTTAGGAGCACGATTTGTACTCAATTGTAAACCTGATTGGGAGCCAGTGCAAGCTGAACAGCACGGGCGATCTGATCACAGGCTGGTGAATGGGTAAGTACTTGGGCCGCTGAGGTCCTGCCACACCCTAACTTGCTCAGTGACACTGTTATAGTAGTCTGAGGTAATGAAGACATGTATGAGGGGATCAGTGTCATGTATGTGGCCTACAGCCACCTACCCCACGCAGGCCAAACGTTAGGCTTGCTGTTCATGTTCTGCGAGTCCCAACATTTCCCACAAGTGATATCAGTCATGAAGGCGCCATTTTAAGGCTTCCGTAAATATGCATTCTGATTTCAGAGATAATCAGACGCTGTTCGAGCGATGACTGTAATGACACTTGAATCCATCACAAATCATAACAGATAAAATGCGCTTTATCAATCTGCCTCAGAAGTTAAACTGAAAACACTATGTCCAGCAGTAGCTCCCATAAAAACATACAAACAAATACTTGGGGGCAGAGTGGGTGAGTGGGGTTAGACCTACGCTAGTTCCTGGGTGGCAGGTGGGGGTTGTGGTAAAACTTGTACTGATGTAAATAATGTCCATTTTCTAAATTCTGTACATCCATAGTGTCAGCACCCTGCAGGTAAAATGGGTAGCAAGGTCATTTTGCTGATACTAACTCCTTAAGGTACATTTTCCAGAAAACGCAGGACAAAAGAAATACACAAACCGGAATTACAGAATGATAATTAATCCTAGGTTGTTGGCAATGGTGCTGCTGTGGCGTTGCAGCAACAACATGGGGGGTCAATGTGCTCCGCCAGCAGCAGCAGCATTGGGGCACTCCACACACAAGCTGCAGGAATGCAGTGGGACAGGACAGGAGTGCCCAAATTCTTTCTGCATGATCTCACCGCCACCGCATTTCTGGGCCCTTTTATTCCAGTCGGTCGAGTTGCGGATTGCGGCAGACACCGGCCGGCCGCCGGGTTTCACGGTATTCTGGGGGAAACCCCCTCGCGAGGACTCGGGGCCTCTCTTTCGGCTTTGCCATTTGCTCTTTTTCCATTGCCCGTCCACTTAAGAATTAGAGAACACAGTGATGAGAACATGCCATTCAGCCCGCCTGGGCTCATCCCTTACTAGCAGGCTCATCATTTACTACCCTATGAATGGCTAGCTTTACTACATTTCAGACCAGCAGATTGTTTTCCATGTGTGCCACTCCACTGACAAGCATTGCTCTGTAGGCACACCCTTGTATGATATTGTGGCCTGCCAATGCCACAATGGCCCACATGCTAATAGTAGAGTGCAAAATGATTGCTCAGAGTATTTCTGCCCTTTTCACCCACAGAGGCTGTAATCTAGTATTAGACGGTGGGTTTAAAGTGTAGGTTTGATATTAACCTCCATAACTTCCAGTTCTACAGAATAACAGTCCTCTACATAAAACAACAAATCTGCCCATCCCATGAAAATGGCACATTCTTCAATATATTTTTGACAAATATATTTCACAGCCATATTTGTTTGTATTTGTATTTAACAAAACATATAATAGGGCCGTTGGGTGTCTTATCCTGTTAAGACCCTGTTCCAGTACTTGGATGAGCCCCGTGGTCTGGTATTGAATCCAGACCATGCCAGTGCCGACTGTGGCCAGCAGACCCACGCAGACCCATAATTGGCACTAGCATCACCCAGGCAAGGAGGGTTTCAGCCACACACACACACACACACACACACACACATACACACATACACACACACAGACACACACAGACACACACACAGAGACACAGACACACACCTATCAAAATAATTTGTATAATTGCCCATATATTTTGAAATATCATGAAATATACAATATATATCAATAATATTACAGTATATTCCTTTTCTGTAAGACTTGTGGTCTCTTCTCCAAAATCACAACTGGCTTGCAGGTTCCCAATACCATCCTGAAAATAAACTTTCAACTCTGTGAGGTTTCATACAAAAACAAAGCCGAGTCAGTTGAACTAAAGAACAGAACAAAAACTAGGACACACCGGTGCAGTTGGTCTTTGGGTTCCTCAAAGGCATTATCCTCTCTTTGCACAGAAACAGGTGACCACAAGTTTGATGTGAGCCATTGACTCCAAACACCAACAGCACAAGCCATCAACCATGCATGTCAGAAAGACGTGTGTGTGTGCGTGCTTGTGTGTGTATGTGTTGCTGTTTTGTGCATCCAAATACATTAACGTAGGTCCTTTTCTAACTGATTTACCCAGAAAAGAGCAAATCAACTGAAAAGTCTGATTAAGAACACATTTAAAGTCATGACTGAAAAGAACATTCACTATACTTTTCCCAGGACAGTGCTGCATGCCCTTTAAAACTGCCAGATAATGGATAAAGTGGAAAACAATGCGGCCATTCAGAGTCGTGTGACTTCTTCACCTTCTGCTAAACCCCAACAGCAAATAAAAGTGGCAAAATGCACTAGACACTAAATCTTGCATTTGTCAATGACATATCCTAAGCCATTTCAGGTATTTAAGATATTCTTGTCTTGTTTGTGACACACACACACACACACACACACACAAACACGCGCGTGCACACAGACAGACACACAGATACATGCGCAGAACCACGTAATCCTTCACAAAGCGAATCATTGTTTCACTGGTGGCTGGACTTCTTTTCACTCAGAAGGCATTTCCAGTTTGTTCAGCACCTGAGCACCAGCGACCGTCAGCGCAAACACGCCGCTGATACGACCAAAAAACCAGCAGCAAAGCAAAAAGCCCCAGAGGAAGCTACGCCCACCAGAGGACGCCTGTCACTGCTGCTACTTTCGCCTTTAGTTTGGGGAGCATGAGCTTCAACACATTTCTCATTTCTAACACGTCCCTTGCTGACAGACCATACAGAATAATATGAAATGTATCACCTTTATGAACCTGCATAAGGGTTTTCACTGAACCACGTTTACTTGAAAATAAGAAATGTTAATTGGTCATATTCCTGCTAGAAAAAAAAGCTAAGCCTAATATGCATGCAGTAAAGCCTATGGTTCACTGCCAGTGGCTACTGTAATATTATTTGTCTCAAATACGAACCAAGACGATCTGACAGCGTTGAGTTGCTGCGAAACGAACGTCACGCCGCACACCGAGACGAATAATCGGCCACCCCTTTACGCCCGTTCCGTCTTAATGGAGACTAAACTCTTTACAGACTGCGCTCTGATTAACCCCAATGTCCAGAAAATCATTGGTTACGGGTGGATGTTTTGTTTAAACCTGCTGGAAAAACAGCAGCGGTCTGTACTGCGGAAAAGAGAAAGATCCCTTTACCTCACATTTCTTCTGATGTGATAATATCGCGTGATGTTGCTATCCTCATTTAGCCGCGCTGGAGACTTCCAACATGCTGCATGTTCATTTGCCATAAGCTAGATCCTAGCCTAAATCCTTTCAAAATGATTTATATCTACTCTTAAGCTAAAAAGCATAAGACGCAAGTATAAAAACACAAATAATTCTATACTGGTGTCAAAAGAACCCAAAGGAAATGTGTTTGTGTACATTTAAGGGGGTAATTCCACTGATACTACAGACATTAAACAAAATGTTATCCCATTTAATTTATAAAATTTATAAAAATTTTACTTGCATGAGTTGCATCATAGATTTTCATTTGGGGATAAATTGCCAGTTTGTGTGTGTGTGTGTGTGTGTGTGTGTGTGTGTGTGTGTGTGTGTGTGTGTGTGTGTGAGAAATTAAGCCATGTATGGTAGCAACTAGGGATGTGCGCGTTTAGTCGGCTAGTCGATTAAACGTTGCTACCCTCGCTAGTCGGCACCAGAAATACTAGTCGGTTAAACTTATTATTTTATTAATGTACACATTTAAATTACATATTGACATAATTTGCACTGAAATGGCATGTTTTGCTGGTCAAACATGGCTTTATAAAAAAAAAACGAGCATCCGTTACTAATGTTAACAACGTCGGATTAAAAATTAAAATAAAAAAACGAAGGAAAAAAACAAAACGCATTAGCCTGTTCGCCCTGCAAGTTAAACCAGCGAGGTGGAAACAGTAAGTAGGCCTATCGCGTTGTTGAATAGCCCAATAAAACTAATCTAATGTCACGTCGATCAGTCGGCCTAATTGTTATTTTTTTGTGTTCCTATTATTGGTAGCTTTTCTGATGACCGATTATTATTTTTTACTGTATTTGCTATGCGATCGCGTTCACCCAATGAAAATTCCGTTGTAATAATCAGGCACGTTTCCTAAAAATGAAATTTTGTTACGTTGAATATTGTTTTCAATAAATGTTATTTGTTCACTTTTGTTTAGTGAGTTGTTGTCATGTTTTGTAGGGTAATGTGCAATGTTCATAATGCAAGGCGCAAAGTGCCACACATTTCAGCGGCATTTAAAATACGATTTGGTTATTGAAGAATGTGATTAACGGTTTCAAATGGCTCTTATAATATACGCAATATTCTTTCGGACAATGTTTAACCTTATAGATTAAATTGTGCTCAATTTTGACTGTTTTCTGAGTGTTTTCTTACTTTTAGACTAGTCGACTAGTCTAAGTTTAAACTTCCGTTTAAACGTCAGGGAAATTAGTCGTTAGGAACATCCCTAGTAGCAACACAGCAGCTATACGGTCACAAAATAAGTGCTGTATTTTCACTGTGCAGTCATCCTGATCTGCTCGACCACTGCAGCCCAAGAGCTCGTACACGGTTGGACTTGTGTGATACGATGGGCAAACCCCTACCTGCTAAAACTCCCTGTTACATGACATTTACATCATGTGCCTTCCTGTGGGGGGCTGCAGACTACAACTGACCAGAGCTGGGCTCAATCCCATTTCAATTCAGTCAATTCTAGAAATTAACTGACAATCAATTAATTCATTGAAAAATCCTCATTAAGTTATGCCATTTTTCAATTCATGAATTCAATTTAATTTCACTTCCTGAAGTGACTCACTTCCACCCCTGCAGCAGACTTTGGCACGGTCAGCGTTTGAGTCCAGATCATGGTGTGCTCACTGCTCTGAGAACTAGTGGCAGGATGTGCCACCTGCCCGCCTACTACAAAATAGTGAATTTTTATTCTTAATTTACTTAAACCCAACCTCAACAGGATGCAAGTATGCATCATGCGTATGTTAAAAATTTTTAATCTCTTTAAAAGTTAGGAATGAGCACCTCCCTCCATAGTAACTCATTTCCATAGATGGGATGTATATAGTCCTCTGTTTGCTGTATCACACACTCTGGCTCTCTGACTCAAAAATAAAACCACTGCGATGGAAAACAATTAGCTTACAAGTAATCTTATTGGCCACGCAGTCAAGCGTGAATCAGTAGGGTGCATAAATACCCTTCGCAGTGAGAGAACCAAGCCAGGTTTTGTTCTATGCAAACTTAGCTGCTGATATCAAACAAAACCAGCAAGTTGTGGATTATTCCCATTTTTCCTAAATGCTCAATTTTTATGCTTACAGTCACTCAGAGGTTTCATAGACACCACGCTCATTTTTGCAGGATCCACGACGGAACTGCAGGCTCAATGCTCGCCATTCAGTAACCTACACCTGACAACCTCAGGGAGAAGCGCAGAGATGCCATCGTACGCACAGTAGCACTTTCACAAGTTTTCACATGAAGAGAATGACATACCGGCTCATTCTGATCATGTCAATAAAAGCCGGTAAACAGATTCTGCAATTCGGCTACTTTTCGCATTCTGTATGAAGTAAAACTGTTCATAACTGAACTCATTTCAATTGCTGATTTTAAACATGTAATTCATGACTCAGTGACTGAAGTTTGCTCCTGCTTTTAATGCCTGCTCTGCTCATTAATTTCTGTTATATTACTGTCTCACTAGAAAACTTTTTTACGTGTTTATGTCAGGTCCCCCTTTTAAAAGAGATTTCGATCTCAATGGGGTCCTTGTTAAAAAAAGATGAAATAAAAATTAAAAAATAAACTATTTCTTTCTAGAAAAACATGAGCTTGGTTCACTTTCTTCTTTCTAACCTATTTTATTGAGATGGAGAAACTACTCTCATTCACTGAATCAGGGCCATGTTAAAGGCCAAGACATACACCTGTCTATAGCTCTATTTGTATCAAACACCAAAAACTTGACTGCCAGTCTGAAAAAGATTAAGGAGGATTGTGCCAAGGGACTTGCTCCAGGGGAGTGGCTTCCCCTGATATACCTTCAAGCTTACGCTTGGTGACAACCTGGCAACTGGGTAATCGAGTGTGTCATATCGAGTGTGTCATATCATGTCAGAACTGACATATTTCTACTGAAATCACTATGAAATTTTTCACTCATTTCAAAAATATATTTTATCTTAGCCAATACTGCAATGATGTCTTACATAAAGACACAGTATCTAGAGTTTTATTTTTGTACATGAAGCAGAGCTAAGGCTCAGTTCTGCTCATCTCCCTGCTAGCAGTGCCAGTGCTTTAAAATGGCCACAGCGACACTTAAATCAGTGAAACTGTGCTTTCCCTGTGTTAAATGCTGGCTACCCTGAGGACCTCAAAACCCAAAAATGAAAAAGACCAGACCACAAATGAGCATAATCTGCTTTTCCTCCACCTTCATTTCATCTCATCGCTGGAAAATCCACTTTCAGAAATTTCTCCCCCTTTCAATTTACTTAATATTGTGTAATGTCAAAGCACATCAAACAGGTTCACTTTATATGACAGAGGTCTGCTGTTATGCTTCAATTGTAAGTTTGTATTTGCCACCACACTAACACACAAACATACAGTGCCCTCCACAATTATTGGCACCCCTGGTAAAGATGAGTAAAAAGGGTGATACAAATTTCACCTTTTGGTGAATTAGCTTAATTTCACACGGAAAAAAAATAGAAAAATCCAACCTTTAATTGAACTAAATTTATTCTGAAAAAAAAAATTCCCTCATCAAGATGTAATTGGCACCCCTAGAAATTCTTATGAACAAAATGTAACTGAAGCATTTTTTTCATTTATATTTTACTTTTTTTATTTTACAGGGAATGGCTATAAAAAAAATAGCTACTCACCTGAAAATGCCCATATCTACCGTTAGGGCAATACTTAAAAAGTTCAAAGCAACTGGAACGGTTACAAACTTGCCTGGAAGAGGACCCAAGTTTATTTTGCCCCCATGCAAAGTGAGGAGGATGGTAAGGGAGGCAAAAAAATCCCCAAGGAACACAGAGGAAAGTAGCATCTAGGGGTCATCAAGTCTCCAAAACTACCATTAGATGTCACCTCCATGCCAAAAAATAATTTGGAAGGCATGCCAGAAAAAAGCCTTTCCTTTCATTTCACCACAAACGTAAGCGCCTGGAGTTTGCTAAACGCTACTGGAACTTTGACTGGAACCGTGTTCTATGGTCAGATGAAACGAAAATTGAGCTTTTGCGGCAACCAACACTCAAGGATGGCTATACAGAAAATAACCTGATCCCCACTGTTAAGTATGGTTGATGTTCCGTGATGTTGCAGGGCTGTTTTTCTTCCAAAGGCCCTGGGAACCTTGTTAGGGTACATGGCATCATGAAAGAACATTTTTATCTGAATCTGGCTGCCTCTGCCAGGAAACTAAAACTGGGTCGTCGTTGGATCTTCCAGCAGGACAATGATCCAAAACATACATCCAAATCAACACAAAAATGGTTAACTGAACACAAAATCAAGCTTCTGCCATGGCCATCTCAGTCCCCTGACCTAAACCCCATTGAAAACCTGTGGGCCGAGCTGAAGAGGAGAGTGCACAAGAGAAGACCTAAGACTCTGGATGATCGGGAGAGATTGTGTAAAGAGGAATGGTCTCAGATTCCTTCCTCTGTATTCTCCAACCTTATTAGATGTTACGGGAGAAGACTCAGTGCTGTTGTATTGGCAAAGGGAGGTTGTACAGAGTATTAAATGCAGGGGTGCCAAAAATAGTTTTGTTAAAAATAATTATTTAATGATGAGATTTTTTTTTCTCAGAATAAATTTACTTCAATTAAAGGTTGGATTTTTCTATTTTTTTCAGTGTGAGATTAAGCTAATTCACCAAACGGTTAATTTTTTATTACCCTTTTAACTCATCTTTACCAGGGGTGCCAATAATTGTGGAGGGCACTGTATATGGAAAGAGGCAAGTAAAAGTGCTCACCCACTTGCACCGTCAGGTGAATGACGATTCAGGGCAAATTTAGTCCGTTTAGTGTCGCAAAGTTAGCACAGAAGCCGAGTCGTGTGCGAGACGGAAAAATGTTATGAGGCAGGGGTCAAGTTGCTTACGGAGAGAACATTAGTGCAGTAAACTGGGCCAGTACGCCATGAATGTAAAGCGCCATTAACAATAACACAGTGAGTGCACAGCAACAGCCGACTGGAGACAACAGTCACAATATAAGCCTAAGTGTGCCTCCAATCAACACAACCACAAAACTAGCACAATATAAGCCTAAGTGTGCCTCCAATCAACACAACCACAAAACTAGCACAATATAAGCCTAAGCGTGCCTCCAATCAACACAACCACAAAACTAGCACAATATAAGCCTAAGCGTGCCTCCAATCAACACAACCACAAAACTAGCACAATATAAGCCTAAGTGTGCCTCCAATCAACACAACCACAAAACTAGCACAATATAAGCCTAAGTGTGCCTCCAATCAACACAACCACAAAACTAGCACAATATAAGCCTAAGTGTGCCTCCAATCAACACAACCACAAAACTAGCACAATATAAGCCTAAGTGTGCCTCCAATCAACACAACCACAAAACTAGCACAATATAAGCCTAAGTGTGCCTCCAATCAACACAACCACAAAACTAGCACAATATAAGCCTAAGTGTGCCTCCAATCAACACAACCACAAAACTAGCACAATATAAGCCTAAGTGTGCCTCCAATCAACACAACCACAAAACTAGCACAATATAAGCCTAAGTGTGCCTCCAATCAACACAACCACAAAACTAGCACAATATAAGCCTAAGTGTGCCTCCAATCAACACAACCACAAAACTAGCACAATATAAGCCTAAGTGTGCCTCCAATCAACACAACCACAAAACTAGCACAATATAAGCCTAAGTGTGCCTCCAATCAACACAACCACAAAACTAACACAATATAAGCCTAAGTGTGCCTCCAATCAACACAACCACAAAACTAGCACAATATAAGCCTAAGTGTGCCTCCAATCAACACAACCACAAAACTAGCACAATATAAGCCTAAGTGTGCCTCCAATCAACACAACCACAAAACTAGCACAATATAAGCCTAAGTGTGCCTCCAATCAACACAACCACAAAACTAGCACAATATAAGCCTAAGTGTGCCTCCAATCAACACAACCACAAAACTAGCACAATATAAGCCTAAGCGTGCCTCCAATCAACACAACCACAAAACTAGCACAATATAAGCCTAAGCATGCCTCCAATCAACACAACCACAAAACTAGCACAATATAAGCCTAAGTGTGCCTCCAATCAACACAACCACAAAACTAGCACAATATAAGAACTCATATTTAAGTTAAAATTCAGAATAAATGCTGTAGATTTAATTTGTTCACAGCCTCTGGAAACACATGTCATAGTACAAGCTGATTTGGAGTTACTTTAAGTGCACTTTCTTGCTTTAGACCACAAACTCCTAAATGAGCTTACAACAGCCACTGTAAAGCCAGCTGGCAGAAACCACTTTAAGCCTCTAAAATATTCTTCATTAGACATAAAAAACAGTCTGAGCCCATCAAAAACATACAATAAAACAGAAATAAAAATTAATTTAAAAAAACCTCAGGAAGTGAACTATCCCTTTAATCTAAGGGTTAATCCAATCTAATGAGTTCCAATGTGTTTTTCCACCAGATAATAATAAACTTAAATATAATATTACACACTTTTGTATGCACTTTATGTCACAGGTAAGCTCTGCCTTGGACAAGTGTGAAAAAAAAACTTAACACTGAACTCTGGAATTGTTTATTATAACATTGTATGTTTCATTTGACAACAGAAATCCCATCAACAAGATGTTTGTACAGCCCCTACTTATCTGACCATTTATCATAAAAAGCAGAGCCAATGCCCAACAGACAATGTCAAGGGCTTTCTCAAGATGTTTTTACTGTGCGTTATGAGACAATTTATTCATCCATTTCTGGCCTCTGTTTTCAGCCCAGCTCTGTGTTTGGAAAACAAAACAAAATTTACAAGGAGTGAACATTTAGCCTATATAGTAAAAAATTAATTGAGCAAAACAATACAATGCTTAAAAATCCAAACACCTCCAAACTGTAGAAAATGCCAGCCTACCAGACTCACAACAGCAAAATCTGGATGTTCAGAAGGAAGTAGTGGTCATTAGGGTAGTGTTACTGTATTTAACCTCGTCAAGACAAGAGGCGTGGTAAATGTCATTAGAGACATAAGAGCTTCTGAGGATTGTTGTCCTCGCCACATTAAAACAAAATGTATCATGTATCTATAGGAAGCTCCAATCCCACCAAATGAATTATGTAAAATGATGAGAAAAAAATTAAAAAGAGAGGGGGGGGGGGGGGGGGGTGACCAACAGGTAACAAACTTCAGCCTGTTCAGAGCTTTTGGTAATCTCTCCCAAAAATGTACAATGTTCCAGTTTAGTTCTAAAAATAGCAGCAAATGACTGATTCAACAGTAAAAGTGGTGCTCTGTTTCTGCGTTTTCACCCTGTACAGTGGTTAGCCCTACCCACCACCCCCAGTCATTTTTATTTGGGTGTTACGCCCTTAGCCCTAGTCCCTGGAAAATGGCAGTTTCCCAAAGAGGTCCTCGCAGTCTCAAAGCTGTGATCTAACTGTGGCCGGGACCTCCTTGCTCAACTGCGCTCAATTACTTAACTCCTTCCACATTACGCTACTTAACCCTTTCCTCACTCATCCTGGAGCAGAGTTTCAGTTACATTTTTTTTTACAATTGGCTGATTAAAGTTGTGGAGCCACTATGGGAGCAGGGCAGGGGTGTGGGCTGTCAGTGTGAGAGTTTGGGGCTGTTATATTAAAAGACCTGGTACATTTTCCAATCAACACAACCAAAACACATGACACAAATTTCTGCTACAAAATTCTAATTTCAAAGAATTTATAAAACACTCTGCAACTAAAAAGACACACAGAGAATCTGCGACCTTATTATGTTATACTCTCCAATGCTTACAGTCTTTTAGGAATGGAGATGAGTGCAGTCAGATGACAGAAAAAATTCTACTAGAAAGCACTGGATATCTCACCATTTTATTTACTAAGTATTAGGAATGCAATGGTTCATGCATCAAAACACAAACCATTTGTTCCTCCACCTATGGTTCTGTTCACATGTTTGGTTCAGTTGCTTCAAAAATCTATTTTTACATCTAGCTATGTTATCAAAATAGGCAGTGACACCTTTGTGCTTTTTTTATTTGTCAAGTAAAGGTTATAGTGGTCAGTTTTATCTGATGTCATACAACACTGACAATAAGAATTACAAAGACCTGTTAGCTCACGCTGCTTTCATTTAAATCAAACATCCAGTAGAGCTATTTGCGCAGGTGAAGTTGCGGTAATTGCAGCTTATAGTTGAAGCACCAGTCAGTTTGTGAAATGTGAAATGGCAAGAGCGCAAGAAAAACCATAGTTAGAGTATCTGTCAACATAATTTTAATCTGCTGTTTGGGAGCATCATGGATTTAGAGTTAACAACGGTAGTGATGGTAAAAAGGTGGTGGATAAAATAACGCCTTCGTGCAAGCATTGCTTCCAAGTGTGCCGTATGCTAATTGAAACATGTTGAACACGATGGCCCGTTTGCATCGAGATCATCATCCTGTGTGTCCATTACAAACATGAAAAGCACAAAGTGATGTTTTACTTTTTTAGAGAAAACTTATGTTCCAACTTCCAACCATATTCATTTTGATACAATAAAATACTGTATTTAAATTTCAACTAAAAAAAACTATTATTCTTTTATCAAAGATTCTAATTAATGAATGCACACTTTTTTTGTCTTGTTTACTGAGTCTAATGCAGGTTAATGCTGCATTTCATGTTGACAACCCTTAGCCTATACAGTGGGTATTATTTTTTATTTAAAAATAACTAAGTGGCATGTTTCCTTTTGAAAAAAAAACCTGTGAAAATATGTTTGTTCTCAAGCTTTTGATAATGATTTGATTACACTTTGAAAATTAGATTGCCATTGGCGCTTTTTGCCTCTGCATTACCAAAAACGTACAGAACCGAACCGAAACATGACATCAAAACCGTGAACCTAACAGAACTGAGTTTTGTGAACCGATGCACACCTACTGAGTATACAAGTTATTTATTCCTTTAGAAAATATTATTTGGGAAAATGATAGTGTCAAATGCTGAAATGTACATAAACTCAAGCACAGAAATAAACATGTGTAAAAAAATAAAACAGGAAGTGTTGTGGTTGAAGTTGGAATTTACTCCTGAGGGGATTCAGCACAAATGTGTTTTTGGGATTCAATGGCGAAATCAAACATAAGCTGGTATATTGCACTGTACTCAAGTAATGCATTTTCATACAAGTTAGACAAACCAAGATGGCAAAATAATCAAATTCTGTAGATCAGTCCAATTTTGCAATAAAACCTGTAAATATAACTTCTTAATTTTGTATTATCGAGTAGTTCAGAATCGTGATAAAGTGTGGAGATTCTGGCAAAAATATTAATACATATAATATTTGTGCCTTTTCTGTGCCACTGACATTATGACTTCACATTTAATGAGACAATAAATGGATTTTGTCTATTTAGCCGGCAGTGTAGATATTTCAGAATAGGGATCAACCAGTAACAAGTGGAACTTTCTCCCCATAAGTGCCCTGGGCAAGGCCCACATACAGTTCTGTTACTTTACCCTCCGATGGTAGGTGCAATGCACGGAGGCCCATTATCACAGACTGCTACATTATATGACCAGGCATTCCTGCAGCAGATGGACATAGCCACCAATGCACTACAACCCTCACCCACCAGGGTAGCCACATATATGCCCAGTGCCCACCCCCTACCTCAATTACACAACCACTTCCTCAAAAATATAGCACAGGAACAAAGCAAGACAACACACTTCTGAGGAAACTTGTGAAACTTTGGAGCACACCGTGGACATGGGGACCAGTTCTAGAATGTGGTATAAGCCTCCGCCCAACTGGACAGAAGACAATGGAGCTAAAGCTTCCTGGACAAGACAGAAGACGATGATAGCACCGCTGAGGTCAGGGGGACACAATAGTGTGTGTGTGGTGGGGGGGGCAAGAGGCTGTCTCTCCCAGACAGAGACACCATTCATCCTCCATACCCCCTTCTCTTTCACACACAAGAGTCTGCATGCCTTTATGCAACTCACTCACACACACACCCTGTACAGTTCACCAGGCTGGGTGTGACACTGGCTAAAATGTGTTTGCAACTCGGCAAAAGCACCACTTCTAACTTGGAAACTTTCTCCCAGTCAGAGCAGGCCTATTAAAGCTTTCTTTAAACTCAAGCACACCCTACCCCACCCACAGAAACAGATCCAGAACTGTATTAGACGGTTTTCCGAGAAGCATGCTATCTGCAGGACAGGGAACGCTAGGATAACTTGGCCAAATATACCTGGCTGTCTGTCTGTAATATCAACATGGTTGATTATACTAAGCGGGCAAAAGTTTTACAATGAGGAAAAACACAGGTCAACCGTGCGGGCCCAGTGGTTAAAAGATAACATCAGATCCCGTTCAATTGACAAAACATACGTGTGTCCATATAGCTAGCCAGGCTCAACTGGCAATTCATACTGTACAAACGCATCAGTTATGGCCTAACAGCCTCCTCCCCAAAAATAATGAGATAGCTACCTAGAAACTCCGTAAATGACCGTAATGTTAGATCTGCAAAACGACGGATCGGGGCCAAGTAACGACAGGCACAACTTGAGCAGCGCCACAAGACGCTACTGTATTAAGTCTTTAATGACGACTTTGAGCTCATAATCAACCCTGGCTTTGGCTTCAAAACCCATATACAAACACAGCATTTGTTAGCGAACAGTTAGCTAACTTGTGACAAAAGGCAAACGGCTTTCTGTGTTTTCTAAGCCCACTCCCTCCAAACAGAAGACACAATATACACCATTTTAATTTGCTGAATATCAAAATGGGACCACGGTTGGGGTGGGGGTGAGAGGAGGAGGAGGGCGAGAGAGGGAGGGAATATAAAGAACAAGAGAAGGGGGGTCAATCGGTTGCCCTGCCTGGTACGGCGAACTTGGGACGTCGTCGTGATCAACGAAAGCAAACGGCTCGGCTAGCGCTAACTAGCACCGACTATGAAGAACTTAAGCACACGTTAGCCAAATGCTAACCAGTCAATAATGTTAATGCATCGGGGGCCAGTCATGTTTACGCCGAACTCCACCCAAGACCTTATTTTACCACAAATCTAACGTAACGTAACGCGTGTCAACAATTGCCTGTCGTGAGATAGGTTCGTTAGTTAGTGTGCAATTTATCCCATGTTTGGTGGCGCTGATTCGGTTAGTGGGCCCTCAGAAGCAGAAAGGAAGGGAGGACTGAATAGCTAGTTTACGACACTAGCCACAGAGAAGCGTAATAACGCGTAGCGCGGTAACATTGGCCAGGCAGCGCGTTAGGTAGCCAGCAAGCTCAAGAGTCATGCATCATCATTAGCGACTAGCTTGCTAGCTGGTTAGCTACCCAATGCTCATTGACAGTAACGCTATTCTGTTTACAAATAGGATAGTAGCTGCTCGCGACCTATGTCCAAGTGACACCCCCCCCCCCTTACACACACACACACACACACACACACAGTCAAAACACCCTGCATCCAAGAGGCACATGGGTGACGTTACGGCTTCACCGTGCGACACTGCACCAAACCCGTCGTAGATAAAAACACGGGACAACCCAGCATACAGAACAATTAGCGAGCTAGTTAGTCATCCAACAAGTTAATTAATTAAATGTTTACGTACTCCATCAACAGCACAGTTGCCTAACGTTACGCGCAGCGAGCATAGGTCTAATAGTTTGCTAGCTAGCGAGCAAGCGAGCAATAGTTACACCCATCATCGTACGACATTAGCCATACAAACCCCTAAACAAGCTAACTGGGCTAACGCCAGCTAACGTTATCTGCGCCTGGGACATGGGTATTTGCCTAGCTAATGTTAGCTAGCTACTTTCAGACATGTAATCTAGTTAGAAAATCGCAGGCCCCTCGCCCATTACGGATAATCTACCAGCAAGGAATGGTGTACCTACTGTGAAGCGGACACTTAACTTACCCGTCCGACGTGCCAGGTTTAAAAGGACCGGGAGCGAAAATCGTATCCAAGGAGTAGCTACTGCTCAACCCAATTCGAGGGGAGGGAGAGTGGGGCCGAGATTCTGGTTTTACACTCGTTGTTCTCCCAATGATCCCCGAATTGGTGTGCGATGTTGTTGCCTCGCTGAGCGTTGTTGTTGTTGAACGTATTGTAACTCTTCCCCAAGGCCAGCCGCGGCCCACAAGCTCGCTTTTCAGTCACAGGCAGGTCCCAAAGATGGCGGCGGTGCGTTCCACCTCCTCCCTCCGTGACAAACACGGGGAAAAATATGAAGGAACACCCTGCAAACTAACTAAAACTAACCTGCGACCACGCCCTTGCTCCAGTCCGCGGGCTTATGTGTCGCTCTGGTTGTGATATTTGATGCGGGTGTATTGTATTTTCACTGTTTATTCGGGGGCGCAGATTTTCTGTCCCGTCGTCTTCCCGTCTGTTCCTGGAGCCCCAAGCTCCGTTTGCTCGCTCGCGCTGACCGAATCCTACTGGCCGCCCGCAGCGCGCGGAGTACGGGCGGGGCGGGGCGGGGACAGCGCGAGAGGGAGGGAGCTTGTACTGGGGGGTTTTAGCGAAGAACATGCCTTCAGTGTCTGACAGTAATAACTGATCCATAATCTTAAACGTCATATTCTCCGCACTGACGCGTAATGTCCATGTATAGTTTATCATGGGAAAAGTACTCAGCTCCCCAAGCGCACATTTGAGTAGCCTAATCTTGCCTAGTTTTGTAAACTCTCTTTGTTACAAAGTTCTTTATGAATGTTAGTCGGACTCGGGATATTAACTCTCAGTAACATTGTTAAGGGTAAAAACTGACCAAACTCCCAACATCAATCTTGAAAACACCAGAGCTGCAGAACATTTCAGTGCATTTAATACATCAACATTGACTGTGCACACTGCTGTAATTGTTCAAGTTTGATTACATAACATTTTTACTAGCATACTTCATGTACATTCAATTTTATTATTTTATAGTTAATAATATATCTACTTTTAAGGTAAATTATGTTGGCATTATATATGGATATATTGTCTTTAAACAAACATCACATAATATGAAATGACTGTTGAAATGAATGTGCATCAAACAATTACTATCGCATATGAAGCGAGAGGAAAAGAGAACTGACTACAGTTGGGTGAGAATCAATCACGGAAAGAAAATAGACAATGCATCAATATATTATAACGCGCAAATAATAATCAATTTAAATTAAGACCACTTTAATTGGTTAATGATTAACAGATTAGGTTGCTGAGCAATAAAAGGGTCAAAATAGGGGAAAATACTCAGAGTGAAGAGGGGTGGTGGGGAGTAGGTGGTGGTGAGTAGGTGGTGGTATGAGGTCAGGGCACAGTGGAAGCACAAGAGGGTGTGTTTAGAGGCTAACATGGAGACTGACAGTATCTGGCAGCCACAGAACTAAAGGTTTGTAGCAGGCACCTCCAGAAATTGCATATTAATCTCAAAAAAAGGATGTGGAAAAAGAAATAGCACACAACTGAAAATGTACTTTTTTTAAAATTGTATTTGTGAATGGGTGTGCATAGAAGCTTATTTGAATGTGTGTGTGTGTGTGTGTGTGGTTGTAGGTGTGCACATTTCAGTTTTCCCAGGCTTAGCTCCTGAGCTGATTAACAACCAACACCAACCTTCCACAAATAGCCGTGCCTGCCTACGTTGCTCTTCTGCTCTTTACAATTAGAGAATTATTAATACAAGACTCAGCCTCTTGCTATATGTCTGATCACTCCATTAACCCAGGTGCCCTCTAGTATTCAATCTGTCAGCAGCCCTCAAAAAATAGACAGCACCCCCTGCTCCACCCTCCCTCCACAAACAAAACAATTTTGTATGACCATTGTCAGTTGTCTGCAGTTCTGTCGTCAATTTGACGCTGGTACACTCCAATGCCCTCCACTATTATTGGCACGTGGATGGATAACTTTAAAGGTTTCTTCTCCTGACTTATTTTTCCATAGAGTTCAATAGGAAAATTTGTCAAGAGAAACAACCCTTAAAGTGATCCATCCATATCTACTGCATATCTGGCAGCAGAGTGATGGTTTGAGGCTCGTTTGATACCTCAGACCCTTGATGACTTACAGCCATTGTACCAACCATGTAATCCATACTGTTCCAGCATAATTTGCAGCTAAATCTAGTCGAACCCCCCAATTCCCATAGAGATCCATTCAAATGCAGAAACGTTATAGTATCACTTGTAAGAATAACAGAAAATAAGATATCAAGAGTCAAGATATCAAGATATCAAATATTAAAAATGATTACTTTATTCTATATATAAATGCAGGGGTGCCAATAATTGTGGCACATGTGGTTTTGTTAAAAATAATTATTTCTTGAGGGATTTTTTTTTCTCATAATAAATGTACTTCAATTAAAGGTTGGATTTCTCTCATTTTTTCAGTGTGAGATTAAACTAATTCACCAAACGGTGAATTTTTTATAACCATTTTTACTCATCTTTACCAGGGGTGCCAATAATAGTGGAGGGCACTGTATGTACCTTCCCTCATCAAATGACATGTCTTGTCAGTTGTCACTGAAATTACTTGAATCAATACTATGGGTTTAATGAAACTTACCTCACTGTGCAATATTCAGCTTTTACAATACATGATATTATGTTAATAGTCCATTCCTCAGATCGTGAAACAAATCTTTAGCACCATTGTGCACATATAAGATTAAGGTCACCTGCTGGAATACACTGCACTCTCAAAAAATGAATAACATAATATGAATTAGTATGAATCAGTATGAATTATTCACAGCACTATGGTAGTTTGCCTCTACCTTCACTTTTGGATTTTGAAGCCTAAGCTTTTCTAAAAACCAAGAACACTTGTAATGAAGTAGAAAACTGTATGCAAGGGATACAGGGTGGAAGAATGACTGCCATTCTACACCCAACTGTAGGCAGCCAATGGGTACGCAGCACGGGCAGGCTACACTCCTGATTGGCTCTCTTCCTGTACCCCCCACCCTGCCAATGAGAAAGGAATGGGCTCTGTCTCTGTATCCAGGCGGAGGGGAAGCTTATTGAAGCTCTGTCATGAATGGGAGATACAGTGCAATATGAAAGTCCTGCTTGTTATTGTTAACTGTTTCTTTGTGTTTTTTCCTCTAATTTCAAAGACCATTCTGTGATCTGATATTGCAGCAAATTTATCACCTTACGTTAGACACTTTTGTCCCGGGGAACAAACAAAAGAAATTGCACAGAAGGTATTTAACGTACATAAACATTCACTATTTAACATACATAAACATTCACTATTCAACATACATAAACATTCACTATTCAACATACATAAACATTCAATTTTCAAAGACATCCAGACCGAAAGCTTGAACAAATGAGCATACATGTACATACACCAAAAGATAAATCAGTGCAACAGGATTTAGAAAAATTGTGTTTATGAAGCATCACTAACAGAAATGATTAGCTGAATTGATTTTATTGCACCATTGCACCAAAAATCAAGTACAAATGAATAAGCACCTGATATTGTGCTTATGTAATTTACTGTATATATGCACCATATAAAGAAGGTCTGAAAATAGTTATGTAAATGTATATTACATGCACCATCTGTACTTGTTACTAGAAAGAACAAGGAACAAGAAAGAGACACAACTCAAGGTGTGGGAAGCAGCTGTTAAGCACTGCTCTTTCAAGTAAAAAGTGAGGGGAAAAAACAGAAATGAACTCAGGCCTGACTGGAACGCCCTCCTGGCCCTATCTCTGCCTCCCGGCATTTCCTGACACAGGCCCCTCATGACCCCACACCCTCAGGGGACTCGCTGTTGACTAGGCCCTCCCCTTCTGCCTTACCGACGGCTTGCTTTCCCTGCTTTGCTGTCATGACAAGGGCAGCCAGAAGAGGGTAGAATAAGAGAAAAATATATTTTGCATGCAACCAGAGCACAGAACTGTTATGTGAACCAGAGATCCTGGTGTGAGATGGAAAACGCCACACTCTGCTTCTGTATCTAGCTTAAAGGTTGGGAATTCAAGCCTAACGTGCCTGTTAATAGAAATGACAGTCTTCTCTCCCTCAAGTGAAATCACGCTTGTGAGCTTAGAAGAAGGAGACGGAGACAGCTCAAAGCTGGTTTATGTGGCTGGCCTTGCACTATGAGTCAATACACAAATGTTCCTCAAGCCCAGTATATGAATTGCAATGACAGCTTTGTTTTTTTATTTTTGTCCCAGCTGCCTTTGATAAATTAGGTATGATCAAATCACACTTTTTAAAACGACCATTTGTTTATTACCTCTGCCCAGTTAATTTGTTGTAAGTACTGTATAAATGCTAATATGGATTTGACAACGCATGACAAGTATCTGAAATTCATTTTTTGTGAATTGATTAGCTGTAAGCAGTGTTGTTTGTGCTACTAATAAGGTACTTGCTGTTTATTCATCCGATTGTTTGTTAATATCCACCCATTTCATGATGTCCTAGTGGTCCTAATAAAGATATTAGTTATTCAATCAATTCTCAAAGCCAGTACTACTGTGAACTGAATAACTATAATAATAATAATAATAATAATAATAATTATTATTATTTTTGTATAGCACTTTTAAAAACACTGGGTTACAAAATGCCGTACAAAATAAAATAACAAAATACAACAAGATCAAAATAAAAATAGAAAATAAACAGAATAATAAATAAAATAAAACAAATATAATACAATTTAATAAGATATGATAAACTGTAATAAAAGGTCCAAGATATAAAACAAAATCAGTTAAAAGCAAATCTATAAAAATTTGTTTTCAATTGGGATGTAAAAGATGAGATGGACTTTGCCATTTGAACAAAGTCTGGAAGGCTGTTCTAGGGGCCCTGACAGCAAAAGCCACACCACCTTTTGATTTCAACCTACACTTTGGAACAGTCAGTAGAGCTCTGCCCTCGGACCTGAGGCACCATTGTGACTGCTGGTAGGGGATTAAAATCTCAGAGATAAAAGAAGGGGCTAGACCATGACCAGCTTTGTATGGTAGCAATACAATTTAACAATGAATGCGAAATTTGAAGAAGAGCCAGTGTAAATCTGCTAAAATAGGGGTAACATGCTCACAAATTTTTTTTAAAGTTAAAAAGCCTTGCTGCTGAATATTGGACCATGCAAGGGCCTTCTGACTTATATATTCCACACTAAGGGCCTGATTTACTAAGACCTTTAGCACACGCAAAACAAATAACATGACCAATGATTGGTGCAAAACAAATACCAAGACCAATTATTGGTCATGATATTGGCTCTGCTCGTGCTAAATGGTTTTGTGCCCATTGAAGGCCTTAGTAAATCAGGTCCTTAGTGTGGAATATTGAAAATTGTAATAGTCCAATCTAGAGATCATGAAAGCATAAACAACCTTTTCTAAGTCTGGGATTATGAGAACAGGTCAAATATTAGAAATTACTTGGAGCTGATAGAAACAAGATTTAAACAAGATTAACTGTTTGCACTTGTTCCTCAAAAGTAAAAGCAGAGTCAAAAATAACCGGCACGGTTTTTGGTACTACTAAGGTACTCACGAGACTCATTCCCAACATCAATAGAACCATACAGGAGCCCAGAACCCAGGGACTGCTGAATCCTCGCTGAGAGGTGCTTAGGGCCAATAAAAAGCAACTTGGTTTTGTCTGAGTTCAGCTGAAGCATGTTTTGAGCCATTCAGTTCTTGATATCACCCATACAGTCAAATACAACAGTTGGCATATTAACATCATTAGGATTTATGGAGAGATACGGCTGCATATTGCCAGCATGACAATGAAAACAAATGTTTTGATGATGAATGATGTGTCCCAAATGTAACATGTAAATAGAGAACAAAATTGGCCCCAGAATAGAGCCTTGAGGCACTGCACTGCAATTTATTTTAACAGCTTTTGAAGGTAAATTTCTAATATACATTGTTCGATTTTAATCTGAAAGGTAGGATGTGAACCACTCAAGTGCAGTCCCTAAGACACCTAGGCATTGTTTCAGTCTATTTATCAATATGGCACTATATATTATGTGTGGTTAAACTGATAATAATAATAATAATAATAATAATAATAATAATAATAATAATAACTATTATTATTATTATTTGTTAAGTCAGCTCCTTAAATTTGATTAGACTTTATTATCTGTGGAAATATTTTTTTATTATCTTGGGCCTCACCAGCAGGACATAAAATCAAAGCGTTAGGACAATGGATCTGTCAAATACATTACAGCACCGTACAACACTTCGCATTTCACAGGGCAAGTATACTCAATTTTCCTCTGGGTGGGATTTTATTTTCTGATTTCTGCAGAAAGGGATTTTATCGAGGCTTTGGGTGTTAGAGCCATTCAAATATTATTGTTTCTTTCACAAAAAGTAATTGGTGTCCAATTGAGTAAACAAACCAAGTAGGATGAACAATAAAAACCAGCACATGGATCAGTCCTGACATATGCGCCTGTAGGTTGACTTTCTACAAAGTATTTAATATCTGTCATTTTTGCGCTAAACATAGTAAAGTCCCGCTATCAGACAGAAATACTGGGATACTCAGGAGTATGAGGGCTAACAGTAATGATGGGAGAATGAGATTACTCAAAAAAGGGCAAAGCTACGCTGAGCTACCAATCACCTATGTTTGAATCAATCAAAAAGTTTTCTTCACAAAAGAACACTGATTTATTCAGACGAACAAGTTTCTGGTAGCATATAGTAGGTCCACTCATTTTTGATGTCATGATGCATTATTCTCCCATTACCAGTTAACAGCCACAAAGTATAACTCCTGATAAACCTGTATTAGTACTATTATAGACTGGGTGGCAGTCTATAATAGTACTATAGTAGTCGCATCCAGACGTTGCCTCCGTATGTCTGTAAGCCTCTTAATCGTTTGACATTTAACAATATTTTACAGTTCAGCAATGGTCTCGGTCAAGAACCCATTTTGATGTTGCTGGACATTGCTTGCTCACGGCCCAGGGGTATGTTTGCAACTCAGCAACTGCTGCTGGCATAGTGGCTTCTCATTGGGCCTCACCAAAGTATTTTTTCCTCCTCCCATTGTGAGCAGAACATAGCCCAAAACACCCACTGTGTGTTTTAGGAGATGCTGACCTCTAGTGGCAGATAGTATCAGTGCACTGTAGTGCAGGGAGAGTGAATTTTCATCAACACCACAATGGATGGAACTGTCAGTTGTCTCAACAAATCAGAAGGCCTGACTCTCCACAGCAGTCCACAATTATTGGTACAAGTCATTGGAGTCACCAACAGTATGTCGATTTTTGCCTGCATTTTGTCATACCATTGCTAGTGCATGGCACTGGAAACAGATTCCCTTTGGCTAACTTTAATAACTGAGCTCATGCATGTCCAGCTGATATATGTGGTATTATTGAAAACTGTGACATTGTTCTAGTTTTGCGACTGGTGGCAGGGCATTACTAAATGCCAGCAGCCATTGCTGGTTCTTGACTACAAAATGAGGACATTCTTACCACTTTGCCACTGTCTGTCTGAATTTCCACATTGAATTAAGGTCCATCTAACCCTGTGCCGCTCCCATACTCATTCTATAGAAAGTGAGGGAAAGCTATAATTTTTTACCAGCTCTGTTAGAGCACTAAACACCAGGAGATGCTGAAATAATAATAATAATAATAGTCCAGTATTGTACAAAGAAATTACATTGTATTGTTCTGTCTCCTGATATTGTACTGTTCTGTGTACCGTACCGTGCACTTTTCCCACAACAATAAAAGTTAATCTCATCTTAAAGCAACTTTGTTCCTGCAATGGCACTATCATGCATCAATTAAGGTAATTTTCTTTCTCAGTGTCAGCCATGGTGCATGGTCAACTACATTGATTTTGTGTCTAGACTCAAATAAACCACTACATACTCTGTTTTTAACTATGAATTAGACATTTAATAAACTATTCATTGTTTTTCAGTGCTTAAATTTAGTGCAGTCAGATTATATAACTTTTGTTGGAGACTGTTGCCGTAGAGAGCAAGTTGTTAGAGAGCAAGTTGCCTTATTTATAACTACCACTAGGTGGCACTGCAGAATGTGAAACGGAATCTGTTGGGCAGTCTGTAAAAAAGAAACCTCAAGCAAAGGCAGATAGTGTAGATTTCAAACACTTCAATATGGAGGCCCTTGTCAGATATTTATTGGGAAAGTCACAAGGCTGTTACTGAATTTTCTTGGTTCTTTTCAGACAGGATAGAAGTAGCTTGACACATTCCATAAAATCGTAGAACACCACATTCCACTTCCAAATTTAAATAATGCAGAAGCAATCAATCATGCTTGGCGGTGGGAGATGATATTTAGAAAATCTCTTATACTACTTCAAGTGAACTACAGAATTTGTCTATACAAGTCGGGCTTATTACACTGTCTAATTATATTCTACAAAATGTGTGTGACAAAGCACTCCGTGACACGGGTTATACTGTTACTTACCAAAGTGAAAATAGTCATAAACGTCGTTCCACTCCCCTTTCATAAGTGTAAACAATATTTCTTATTTATATACTAGTGATTTAGAATGTTTCCTTGGTTCATTATATTCATGAATCAATTAATTCAGTATTCCCATTAAAAAGCTGTGAGTTGACCTCAGCATGTTCATTTTGGATAATCATTTTTGTTTAATTCCCCCCTCCCCATTCTAATTTGGATCTTGTATTTTTTTTTCTTCTCACTGTGTATCACTTATGATGTATGTCACAGCTGAAATAATGAACCACTTTATTGCCACTGCAATAAAGTATGTGAATAGAAAATTCTCTGATGATGCAAAATATCGGGTGAAACAAACAGTTTACAAATGACATACTTGTACATATTTCAAGAACACATATTTAAATAATTACCTTCAATAGAATGCAGAATTGCACAGACTCTTCACAAGTGAAATATAACATGCCAGATGTAGTCAAGTGGGCAATAGCAATTTCACACAATATTATTTTATGTGCGGAACTAAATTAGACATACAGTATATGCATATCATAAAAAAGCTCTCAAAGCATGATTTTAATTTCAATCTGAATTTTATCACCAGAACAAATGGAAAAACACAAGAGCTATAGTGGATAAAAAAAACAATAAAATGTATATTAAAGAAAAAGACATGGTGATATGACAATACATTTAAATTGTTTAAATGTTTTGTAATATATGTATGAAAACACACGACGGAAGAATAAAAACTAATTTCACACAGGCAACAAGAATTCTATTGCCCCCAACAAGAGTTAAAACATGGAGTAGCTTACCAGAACTCACAATGGCGGGAGATCCTTGGAGCATTCGATACAAGACACTACAGATTATAGAAAAGTTTTATTCTAGATGGGCTTTATGGTATGTTCCCAACTCTGTTTACTTTGGCCCTTCAGAGGCAATTCTCACCTAGTTTCTACTAGTTTCATTTAAATGTCAACATCTCAAAAAATATTCCCTGCACATTTACGTTTAAAGTTTGAATTGAAGAAGAAGCTGTATCATTCAGAAATTTGCAACAGAATACATTTATTTCAGAATAGTCACATACAGTATATACATAACAACCATAACATAAGTAGCCTAATGTAGTACGTAAAATACGTTTTAAAAAAACGTACAAAAGCGTGCGTGTTTTTACACAACAACAGGCAACAGCAACATATTTCAGCCCCAAGTGCGATAGGTGGTCGCTGTGGAAATGTCGACTGTATGGGACTTCGGCGAAATGTATCAAGATAAACTCTTCAGGGTTAATCAGAAAACAGCTGTAGCTGAATGTTCTGGTACGTACTTGGTTTCTTAAACCTATTTATAAAAGAAATTTGGTGTCTTCTAAACCAAAAGTGCATCAGGTACTGTTCTTAACGTGTATAAACGGTGCATTTTACAGTCTGTGGCGAGGGTCGTAAGTGCTTTGGGCTAATAGCACCCTCCTAATTTATTGCACTGCAGTGTAACTGGAGAAGCTGAGGTTTTTGCAAGAGACTACCCTTTTAAAAAATACTGCGTCAAAATTTACCGGGTTTTTAAAAAACTGTTAAGATGGATATGTCTCAACCACTAGGGGTGACGTTTATAGAGTTAATATTTCTCCTATTTTAATGTCTGATTATATGAGCCTGTTTTCCATAATCATAACACTGGTGGTAAAAGCTTAATCCAAAACTTTACTCCAGTAAATGTACTGCTATCTGTTCCACAACATTCACAGAATATGTCTTTTTTTTGTGTGCCTGATATATGAAAATAAGAATGATATACAAATAACATGGCAACATAAGCAAATCAAATATTATTGTGAAATCCATACATTATACCATAAAGATACAATGTAAATACAATAAAAAATGTATATTGTTTTAATTGATCAAATAGATTTTGCTTTTGTACTTGGTTTGTCTTGTTTGTAATGGAAATGACCATGCTATTTACTCACCCACGTTTCTCCACCATTGGCCATCCAGTTAGTTCCCATGTCGTTGCGTTGTTTCAGCAGACATATCCTGTCGTGGTAAGGCCAATGACACAATCCTTTTACAAACATTTCATGCTGAATAGCATCAATATTTCTTGGCCCTTGCCTCCCCATAAACCACTCTGCGCATACCTCACTCAGAGAATGCATTTTATTTCTTTGACTGTGTTATTGATAAGCTTTTATTGATGAATTATGTTACTCTATAAGTTTTAAATCACAAGGAATATATTGACATTTTAACATTGAGTATTGTACTTTATAAAAAATAAAAAATGACAGAAAGTTACTTTTGTTAAGGACTTGCCATCTTGTAAATAAAGCACAGCTCAAAAAATCATTGATGGCTGTCTGGTGTTCACCAACAAGCATATCCCCAAGTATGTGCCTGTGCAGGTGCACAATCTTTTGAGAGTAATGAGTATTGTAGCACTCATAATGAGGTCTAGAACATTTCCTTCATGCATCTTCCTTTCTCAGCCTTTTCACTTCCTCTTCCCGGAGAGAAAAGGAAGAAGCAACATTTTCTCCACATAATTAGGCCTGCCGGATCCAGCCGGAGAATTATGAGGAGGAAAGCAGCGCTGCTGATGCCAGTAAAAATGATCATAGAGGCGAGAAAATTAAAAGGGGGAAAGTGACAGACACACAAGCAGAGACACAAAATGTCTTCCCTTCTCAGATTCTAACATATAACATTTTACTGGGTCCAGAGACCCAAAACTGCTCAAGACTGCACCATTACATTTTGGCTGGACTGCAGGACTAGACATACAGTAATTTCAGTTGGTTCAGACAATCATGGGAATGGCAGCCTTTGTAAAAGAAGAAACAAAGACAAGAGCCTTCTAAAAATAAACTGGGAATCAAAGACACATTGATGAGATAAATCAAAAGAGAAGAAAAGAGATAAATCAAAAGAAGCTGCAGTGACATTTCTTCTTCAGGCCTTTGCCAGAGAAACTGGAGCAGAGCAACAGTGAAGGAACATTTGAATGAGGCTTAAGTGTGTTTGTGTCTGTGTTTTGGGTGGGTGGGGCGCCAGTCAGAGGCAGAAGTAGGTGGCTGGGTGGGTAGCGGGTCTGAAGAAGAGGAAACACTGGGCTGCGTACGTGCCTCCCGGTCTGTGCGCCGCGCAGCGTAGCGGGCCCCGTTTGCGCTTCCTGTGTCTGCGGCTCTGCCTCTGTACCAGGCTGCGCGCAGCAACAATGGTGTTTGGAACTGGGCCTCCTGAGAGAAGCCTCTCAACTTCCTGTTCTTATGACATGGCTTCCTGTCTGGGCTGTGGGCAGGTGGGGGGTTTGAGGGGCTGGGGGGTGGACTGTTCATTGCGGCCCTGCATGAAAGAAAACGGGAAACATGCATGTGTACATCAGTTATTTCTCAAATCATTATTAGTCTTTGTTTGATGTCTGGGGGAGAAACACACATTTCTATGTAGGGCAATAACAAAGAGTGCGGTACTTCCGGCACTGTTGCTTATTATTATAAAAAAGGTAATAATGATGGTTTATTATTACTACCAGGCATAAATGGAAGTTGCAGTGATAGTACAATTACAATTAATACTAACAGTACAAGTAAGAGAAGCTCAGTGAATGTTATAAAGCTGAGGTATTCTAAATAAAGTTAAGCCATTGCTTGTGCAGCTGAAAAATAATATTCATCTTATATTCTGAGTGTATGTGTGTGCTTAAGAACCTCCATGTTAGTCATTGTTTGAGAAAATTTGATGAAGGCTGGACAACGGCCATAATCATTATGTTTTTAATCCCAATTAACTAGTGAAAAAATTAAAATGCATGTTTAAAAAATTGGACGTGCTGCTCTTCCTTTCCCTCATCTCCTTGTATTTCTGTAGCTGTGGTTCCTCTCCGCTCAGCTGAGTACTCCCATCCTCACAAACCTCAGGTGTTCATTGAAGAACAGGTACCTGAGACACTTTTAATTTCTCCCATTTTGTCGAAAACTCTCAGAAAAAAAGGTACAAACAGTGCCTAAAAGGGTACAAATGCTTGTACTGGGGTGGTGCCCTATAGGTACATGAAATTGTACCCCTAGCCAGCAATAGATCATTTATTTATTTTTTTGCTTGTAAAAGGTACTTATTATACCCAAAAAGAACATAATTTTACTTTCTATATATGTTCTAGATTCAGCAAAATTCTACATATTTGCAATATATCCCATTTCCAACAGAGGAGGCAGGTGTTCAGTTGTGATTGGTGACAGTGTTGAACAGTGTTGACAGTGTTTGAGTCAAAGCACTGCCGCACCTTTTTTGGGGTCACTCCAGAGATTGGAAATGTGCCTCCTCCTGTGCTCCGCAGGTGGGGTGGCATGTGACCCCACAAAGTTTTGCACGTGTATGTCTAAGAGAGAGGGTGCGAGTGTGTGTGTGTGTGTGTGTGTGTGTGTGTGTGTGTGTGTGTGACACTGGCAGTACTGGCCCTGTCGTTAATTGCACGTGTGCCTGTACTGTGCTTCCTCTAGGCAGATATGGTAGATGCAGACAATGCAGTGTGCAGTCTCTACCCCACCTCCCCGGTCCTCATATAGGTTTTTAAAACAAAACACAGATAATGAGAAATTATTACATTACTATATAGACACCTGTGCTTGAGATAAAGTCAATTAAAACATTTACTAGTATATAGACATACTGTATATAGGATGAATTTCACAGAAATTACATGGTTTTATGTGATATAAATGAATCATAAACAATCTTTATTAGATAAAAATGACTAAACTCAAATTAATAAGTATCTTCTCGCTCAAATAGTTCCATCTCACTTTTTCCCTCTAAAGGTCTGTAAGAGGAGTAATACAATTATAATTGTATTATATAATTGTATTATACTGGGGCGGCAGTATAGTACAATGGTTAAGGGACTGGACTTGTAACCGAAAGGTTGCAGGTTCGATTCCCAGGTGGGACACTGCCGTTGTACCCTTGAGCAAGGTACTTAACCTGAATTGCTTCAGTATATATCCAGCTGCATTAATTGGGTAAATGTAATAAAATGCTTGAAGTTGTGTAAGTCGCTCTGGATAAGAGCGTCTGCTAAATGCCTATAATGTAATGTAATGTAATAATTTGACCACAACTGGCATTAATGTTCAAATATAAAAATTAAAAAACTGTCATTCATTTGACCTACCACTTGATGGCAGTAATGTATCAATAGTAACAGCCACTGAATCCAGGGAGTAAACCACCATTTTAAAAGGCTCCTTTGCAGCAGAGTTGGGTTTATCATAAGCTCACTAAAAGGACACGCGTGAACTGTGTTGGCACAGCAGGAGGAACACTTTTAAGACAGTGGGGTGGGTTTTCTGCAACCTTTCATTTGCTACATTGATAGCTAGTTAGCTATCGGCCATTTTGAAAGGAAACAAGTTAAGTACACATTTTGAGCCGGCCAATCAGATGATTTTTGGCAAGGCTGGTTGTTATAAATGAGAATGTGTTCTCAATTAATTTGCCTGGCTAAAGATTTGTAAAGAAATAAATAAAATCAACGTGAGAGGAAACTCCATAGCAGAATGAACATGAAGGTGCCATTTTAACCAAGAAGAGAAACCTAATTATTACAAAACATTTTGCTTTCATCTGATGGTGCATATCTGCTCTACAGAGCTCAACTGTGAAAGATCAGATAACTCCCTTCCCTGAGACACAGTGTGCTGCGGTATGGTTGGTTGTGGGCACCACATGTGATGTGCATGGTGTGGCTGTTTGAACAGCGTGACTGAGCATTAGCAGAACTTCTCTGGGGTCAGAAGCTCATGTCTGTAGACTCTCTTACACTGCATATATTATAAATGCAAACAGAAACCGTTGATATTTCAGGTTTGATATCATGCATAGGGGTGATATAGCCATGCCTCCCCGGCTGCCCCTAAAGATTAAAACCAGCAAACTCCAGTTGCAAATCCATTTCCCTTAATCCCACGCTGCTTCCCAACAGGGCAAATTGTGTTAAAGTTGCATTCATATATATTTTATGATTTTTGGATCCATAAATGCAAAATGTATAAACATTTATAACATGAAAATACTGTACATACTGTATTCACACATACATGTACATAGCCTATTTTGGAATGAAGAAGCTGTAATGATCAAGCTCAAATAAAACATTCAATTAAAATACACCAGAATTCAGACTTTTTCCAAAAAAAAATAAAAAGTTAAAAAAAATAAAAATACTTTACAGAACATACATGTTTTGAGGAACTCCCATCCCAGCATGGGGTTGATAATTGGCACATGAACAGACACACGCATAGGCTGCTGACTGTGTCCCTGTTTTGCCAGCCTCTGTCCCAGTGCTGTGTTGATTAGTATGGAATGATGCAATCCACCAGGGAGAGACGCCTACAGTTCAACAACAACCCCCATATCCTCAGTAATGAGACTCTCACGGATAAGGCAGGGAACGCTTCCTTGTCTCACTGCATTTACGCTGTGTGGGGTACCGTGTGTACGCGCTGTGTGGGGTACCGTGTGTACACGCTGTGTGGGGTACCGTGTGTACATGCTGCGCATGTGATTGCTACCTGGATTCTACTGTGAGGACACAGACACGACCATTTGATTACCAAAAATAAGTCAGGAATAAAATAATACAACAATCATCGGATCGATTTGCTGACAGTTGGGTCTGTGTCTAGTCTGGCCGTACGTAGCCGTGTTAGCTCTGCGCTTCATCTATCTCCAGCTAGGTTTGTGTTCAAAAGAGGTAATCTCTTGAGACACTTGTTTTGGACTGTGTACATGATTTTGCTATATTTAGTAACATTGTTTGTCATCCAGTTTTGTGTATTAATTCTAAACTTGTGTCAATCTGATTGGATATTTGTTTTATACTTATGGTGTGGAGATGAATTAATAGTATTTGCGTTGAGTAAATGTCATTGTTTGTGATTCAGTATGTTGTGCGTTAAATCTAGTGGCAATCCGAGTGGTTCATTCTTTTGTACTGGCATACATGATTAGTTGCGTGTGGATTTAGCCCTGCTGTGGTCCGGCTGGTTGTGTGTCTGGTCCCAGTCCAGTGCAGAAGAAGCCGCTCTGGCGACTGAAGGCTGTTTGTTTCAGGGATAACTTGTGGGTCTTGCCACACATGCACTGGCCCATAGAACTTTCCGTTGGACAGAAAAAAAGAGATGGGGGGAAGACGAAGGGAAGGAGCGATAGACTGGAAGAGGAGGGGGAGGAAAAAACGATTAAAAGCCCAAAAGAGAAAGAGAAAGATTGGCGAGAGAGGGGGAAGAGAGCCCGTTTCTGAGGAACAAAATGATAGGGCAAGAATGAGAGGTGGAGAGTGGTAGAAAACAAAGGAGACAGATGTATTTTTGAAGAGGGAGAGAGAAAGGCGATGTAGGCAAGGGAGCATGAGAGAGAGAGAGGGAGAAAAAGAGAGAGAGAGAGAGAGGCTGGCGTTTATGGATAGCAGATGTGGCGCTGTGGGGATTTGGCAGAGAGCGGCCGTGCCTCAGTCCCACGCCGGCTGGGTGGCACCGGGGTGAGGGGGAGGTCAGCACACCGCAGCACACAGCCTATAAACACAGAGGAGCAGGAGGAGAGACAGAGCCTTGGAAACCTGATAGAGAGAGGAAAACCCATACATACACATGTACTGTACAAACTCACACATACACACACGTGTGTATATACTCACTCACACACACACACACACAGACATACAAATTTACACACATACTAACAGGTATACCTGGCTGTACATACGCACATGTAAGTATAGACAAGGGCACAAACGTACAAACCTTTACATACACACAGAGTATATATACATGTACAGGTACATGTGGCTACATAGAAAAACACACACGTACATGTATACAAACATACTCATACACACATTTGCTCAGAAACATACACACACAGTCATGCTCACTACTTTGGATGGCATATTCAGTTATGATTCTCTTTCTCTACAAGGTTCTTCAAAAACCAATGATGGAACAATAGGAAATATTTGGAAGGAAATTTCTTAAGATCTCCCTCGGGTCAGAGTTTGAAAGCACTGTCATGTACTCAGGCAATATTTGCTTACCTTCAATATGCTCATAGATACACAGTGTATATAAAATGATTCAGTCACAGATAATGGGAATAGCAGAAAAGTATACGGACACGATTAACCAAAGTTCGGAGCAGGAAAAGTCTCACTCTCGCCATTTTATTCTTCACTCGCTTCCCTCTTTTTCCTCATCCCCAATTTCCCCTCTTCTTCCATGCCTTCACCCCTCCCCTTTACCCTGTAACCCCTCCGAACTTGGCCTCCAGCATGCTGTTGACACGCTGGTTCCCAGCCAGGACGTAGCGGGAGGAGCCAGAGAGGAGATGTGGAGAGAGGGCAGAGAGGGGCAGAGGGACAGGCTCCAAACCCACAGCTCCAGCTCCCTCTATTTCCCCTACGGAGGGGACAGCCTGGCTCTTACACCCCGGCTCTGCCATAAATCACACAGAGTGCTGACTATCTGAGAATATGTCTGTGTGCTTGTTTGTGCTTAGGTATGCGTACACAAGTGCCCGTGTGTGTAACTAAAACTGTGTGGGTATATGCTCAATGATTATGAAAATAGTGTGTATGTGTAACTAAAACTGTGTTGGTATATGCTCACTGATTATGAAAATAGTGTGTATGTGTGTGTGTGTGTGTGTGTGTGTGTGTGTGTGTAACTAAAGCTGTGTGGGCAGCCTATATGTGTACTGATTATAAAAATTGTGTATGTGTGCATGTTTATATGTGTGAGTATGTGTTTGTGTATGTAACTAAACCTGCTCAGGCATACGTTTACTGATGTTTTAATATTTTATGCATGTGTGTGTGTGTGTGTGTGTGTGTGTGTGTGCGCGCATGTGGGCATGTGAACACGTGTAAATCACAATGCATAACACAGCTCCTTAAGGAAAAGCAGTTTGAGCCCCCCACCCCGCCCCGCCCCGCCATGCTCGAACCCCAGCCCCTCCTCTTCTCTTCCTCTCTTCCTTTGATTATCCAGGTGGGAGCGAAATCTCTGAAGCTCAATCACTTCCCCCTCCTCGCACCCCCCTTCCCTATAGGCCTCACTCCCAGAATGCCTTTCTGCTGACATCACTGCGCAGAGACCTGTCAGCCCAATCTCTCCCTCTCCTTGTTTCCTGCCCTTATGATGTCACACCAACATATGGTTTTCAGCAAGCGCTGAGCCGGAAAAGCGATTTAGCGAGAGGAGAAGAGAGGAGAGGAGAGGAGAGGAGAGAAGCTGGGTCGGGCGGGGGCACAGAAGGGACGAGGGGAGAGGGGCGGGTGGATATCAGAGCTGCTGCCAGGGGAATGGTTGTGCTGTGTGGGGCTAATGAGGAGAAAGCAGAGAGAGGGGAGAGAAGGCCCATGTGCTGCACAGACAGGCAGGCAGGCAGGCAGGGCCCATCCTACAGGCCTGGGGCCCCGGGCCCCGCGCTGCCGACACCTTAACCCTTCAGCGCAGCTCAGATAAAGGGGTTTGGCTCAATGGGGTTCCCCTTTCAGACCTCCAGGGCCGGGTCTGGTCACCCCTAATTCCATTAGATCCAACGCATCTTTATTGTCCCTTTATGGGCAATTTGGGTCTATCAGCAGTGTAATATGCAATTACAAAACAGAACATATACAACATTCGAGTAACAGCGGATAACAAGATGTACAAGACAGAAATTGGTGCAGATCACTTATGACAAAGGCAAAACCATTAAGGAATGACCTTTTCTCCTCTCCTTTCACGCTGCTCTTCAGATTTGGTCACGGCTCATAATGACAATGGCACATGAATAATCCAGTAGTCTTAAACGTCCAAACTTTAATCGCTACTCATGAACCAGTGGTACCGACAAATTTGGCGCAAATATAATAAGGTGTTATTAAGACACCAATTTGTTATTAAGAGGCTGTTAACGGACTATAACTAAGCTGTATTTCAGGACTGCAGCGGCATCTGGTAATAGTGAAGATGTGCTTTAATTCAATTGAACGTGCCTGGGCTAATGGCTCGCACATGGCCTGGTTCCACAGCCCGACGGATTCAATGCAGCTGCTCTTCAGTCACTTCAGCCCATTGTAATTTACCACCTCCGACTCAAAATGGGCGAGGCTGGTTTGAACCCCGGGGACAACCAGACCTGAGTTCGAGCACAGGCCGCTTAGGCACCGCAACAGCGGCTTGCAGAAGTGCAGAACAAACGGGGAAAAACAAGCGGGCACACTAAGGAAAGCCCCGCTATTTTTAAATGGCCACCATTCCCCTCAGAAGCTGTTATAAAGTGGCTCATTACATTGAGCAAAGACGGGAAAGAGAGACCCGTCATTCCTGCTCTGCTCACTAATGGCGTGTGACACGTCATGTTACGTGATGGTGACCTGGAATAGAGTGATTTTTGTGGCAGCGTTGAAAAATGGAGTGAGCAAGGCACCAATTGAACAAGAAAGAAAGAGAGAGAGAGAGAGAGAGAGAGAGAGAGATTATATATACATTTATGCAAATAAAGCCCGCTTGAATCCTTGATCCAAGAGAAAAAATAAATAAAAAATTGTCCTGATATCAATTTAAAGCTATCAATGATGGATGAGTGACAGACAGTCACACACATAAACAAACACAAAATCACTAACGTGCACACACACATAGAAACAGAAACAAACAAAAGACGCACACGTGCACACACACATATACCCATAACCACAAAAACTCTCTCTCTCACACACACACACACACCTGCGTGCACATACCTGCAAAATCACGCACACACACACACAGACATACACACACACAGACGCACACACACACACACACACACACACACACACACACACACACACACACGCACACACACACACACACGCACTGCACTCTCGGGCCACCTGCCAGACGATAACAAGGCAATAACAATTTGATTGGAATGTTATTACTCACTCGGAGCACAAATTGAAACGAGGTGCAGCCACCCTCAGGCCCCCTGCACACACCACACAAAACGCACACGTGGAGAAAAAGAGCGGCTCCATCGCACACTTACAGAGTCCACCGAGCGCGGCCTATCGGCACGGCCTTTATGGCCGGTCCCCCGCCCTCAAACCTCTGCCTGGTGAACACATCCTCTGCTTGTGCTAAAGAACAGCTCTCCAACTCCTCATTCAGTCCTTGGTTTCATCACATGTTTTATTGCTCAAAACAATTAGTATGCTTACGTTGCTAAATATTTCACAATTTCCATGTGCTCTAGAAATTGAGGTCTAGGAATCTACTTTTGATACTTTTTAATAAGGCATATATATATCTATATATACATACACTAGGGATGTTAACAATTAATCGACTATCAATTAATTGCGAATAAGAATTTAATCGATAAGATTTCAAATTAAACGATTAACTGAACAATCTGCGGTATTGTTTCAACAGGAGTTTTTGTGTGAAATGTAATCGTGATTTAAGGTCTCCACGCGAGAGCGCCTGTGGTTTGCAATACATTGCAATACCTGTGGTGCTGTTTTGAAGTATAACTACTTCATTAATGTAGCCTACCACCTGAAAAGCGTACATCCAACCGTGCTGCCAGGGCAAAGTGGATCGCGACCTACCATCACCTCAGTGTTGCCAAAGAGGGTGTGTGACGATAGACGAACGGAAGGTAGGCTATTACTCAGAGGGTATGCAACATGGTTGAAAAGGACATGATGGCAATAAGCACCGTTGACGGTGAGGGATTTCGAGAGCTAATAAACAGGCTGCGCACACGACTCACTCCCGACCACGTAGATATGCTTAAATGTTCTTGAATAAAAATACGTAGGTCTATCTAGTATGCATATGAGGAGCCTATTCAAAACCTATGTTTTAAGTTGACTGTTCTATGCTAGGTCTACTAGTTTAACTGTTGCCTTTCAAGAGCGATTATGTTAATGCTGCAAGTGCCTAGCGGAGCAACGGTTTCGCTTGCAACAGATGAGACGGAGCGCAATTTCTTTTCTGTTAAAGTAGCCTATACACGCCTTCATATTCTATTTTTGTTATGCTACAATAATGCCTGTTTCTCAAATGTTACAATAAATCTTTGATTGAGGAATATAACATGCATTTTGTATTCTGTCTATCATAAGCTATATTTAGCTTTTATGTTATCAATTAATCGACGATTGTTTGTTAAGGTTAACAACTATCGATTAAGGAAATTCCTTAAAATTTGCATCCCTAACATACACACAGACGGGTGACAAATTAAAAGAAAAACCAACATTAAGTGTCTTAGTAAGGTGTTGGGCCACAATGCGCATAACAGAGCCCCTCACTGTAGGGGTTTTTCCTTTCATTTGTGACCCGTCTGTATATATACTGTATGTGCACACGCACATGCACACATGCCAGCACACACCACACACACGCACACACATGCAATGAGCTCCAAGCTTATGTCACACAATGGCCACTAAGGCTCTATGACAAGTGTCTGTGTGCTGGTTTTGAAAACAAAGGGAAGCAGCGCACAGAGGCCTGTGGGAACGCTCGGCTTGTTATCAGTGAGACGTGGAGCAGAAAGAGGGAAATGAAAGTTTCTCAGGCCACTTCCGCTCCTCACTCGCAGCATGATCTGCGGCTGGGGTCACGGACAAGAGCATCGTGAGAAATAATGAAGTGAAAGAGTCACCTTTACTCAGTTTCAGATCATTAAGCTATCTGAGTGAGAGAGAGGGAGAGAGGGAGAGAGAGGGAGAGAGAAAGAGAGATAAACCGAGGGACAGAGAAAGGGAGAGAGAGGAATACAGAGCGAGAGAGAAAAAGAGGGAGGGAGAGAAATAGCGGATTTTCACTCTAAATCGCTCTTTATTTACTGTTTGTTAAACCTTTTTTTTGGGGGGGGGGAGGGTCAATTTAGACAGCATTAATAAAAAAAACCTGAGACAAAACACACAGAAAGACACAAAGCAGGCGCAAAACTAAAACATGACAAGTTTACAAACAGAACAAGCAGATCACGCCTGTTTTTTTTTTACAGCGTTAACACCTGCTTCCTTTCTTCATCAGTCTCACAAATAGCACCATCTGTAGCCCACTTGCATTTAAACTCATCAGGGTTGTAGTTCAGCTTATAAACCCCGTGCTCTAACCCCCCAGCCGGCAACACCATTGCCTGCAGGATTAAAACAGCATCTTTTCCCGGCCATTCCCGGCTAGATTCTCAGGATTTGTAAATAGCCGGCTTTACTTCGCTGACCACACAAATAATCAACAAGCATCAATATGTCTTGTGCTTGTTGTAATTTGCAGTAAAAAAAATAAAAATAATACAACAACTGAGGAGAAGTCAGAAAGCTTTCTCACCCAGCTATGCAGCTCTAACTCTGGCCTATACCTGTGGGCACTCAATAAATGTGAGAAATGTATTCTCCTTGGCAGAGCGAGCACTCCTTTTGTAGCTCAGGATTGAACCTGGTAGCCCCACTGCCAGTTGGCACAGTCCCATGTAGCACCCACCACAGTAGGTCATCCACACATTTGAGGAGGGAACCTTTGTAAAACAGCCTCCAGGAGGGCAGGACATCTGCCCAGATTATAAGCCGATCCCTCCATCTTGTGTCCCTCCAGGTGACACAGTTAAGCACAGCGCACAGATATCACACACAAGAGATAAGCCGGTCCCTCCATCTTGTGTCCCTCCAGGTGACACAGTTAAGCACAGCGCACAGATATCACACACAAGAGATAAGCCGGTCCCTCCATCTTGTGTCCCTCCAGGTGACACAGTTAAGCACAGCGCACAGATATCATACACAAGAGATAAGCCGGTCCCTCCATCTTGTGTCCCTCCAGGTGACACAGTTAAGCACAGCGCACAGATATCACACACAAGAGATAAGCCGGTCCCTCCATATTGTGTCCCTCCAGGTGACACAGTTAAGCACAGCGCACAGATATCACACACAAGAGATAAGCTTGTTTTTTTCCCCAATTAAGTCAAGCCTGAGATTGCCCAGACCTCTCCATTGCACTAATGGTACAGACCCATAATCCTCAATAGTCTGAGGTGGGCTTCAAAATAAACCAGGAAAGAACCTGTTGAAAGAACCTCAGCCTCTGTCTATCCTCTGTCTGTGAAAGTGCCCAGTTGGACTCTTCTAAACCTGCCCCCAAACCCCCCACACACACACACCCCAGATTTCTAAGTGCACCCCAACTTAGAGAGGATAGAAGGGGAAAGGGAGAGAAAGAGAGAAGGGGAGGGGAAGAGAATGAGAGGGAGGGAGAGAGGGAGAGGGAGGGAGAGAGAGAGGGATGGAAGGAGAGAGAGAGGAGGGAGGGAGGGAGGAAGAGAGGGAGAAAGATATGGAGGGAAAAAGAGAGGGAGGGAGAGAGAGAGAAAGAGAGAGAGAGAGAGGGAGGGAGGGTGGGCGGAGGGAGGGAGAGACATGGAAATGCACCAGAACATGTACAATTAGACACCGTCTCACAAGGTTATAAGTAGATTTTGAGTAAAAGGAATGAGACTACAGTGAGAGAAGACTGTGATATTGTGTACTGTACAATGGAGAGCGGTACACTAGAGAACTGTACACTAGGGGTCATTAGAGAATAGTGGGACACTACTGCCGATTATACGTCACCCTGTGGGGCTCCCTGCCACAGTGGGCACTGGCACTGAATGAGCCACCCAGCACCCCATTTAAAGTGTTTCTAAAATTGGTAGTGGTTTATGAACAGCATTCATGAAGGTGGGCTTTCCTCTAAACCGTGTGTTGTCAGTTGCTGCTTCTGTTCACTCCACAGTCCACCAGTCAACCTTGCACACGCACTGAGTTGGAAGACGACACAAATGTTCAGCTCTCACCGTGCCTTCAACTGCACATTGCCCTGTGGCACTGACGGCCACAACCGTCGCCGGCGCAGTCTGGATACAGCGGGTGCCCCTCCACACCCTGGAACACGGCCTCAACAGACTGAGCTGTCATTATCATGAGCCCCAAATCCTGACCTTTCACAGGAGAGGAACAACGCGTTTTACGGGATAGATCTGACGCTGACGCCTACTGCGCTGTAATGCGGACACTTTTCCGTTCTCAGTCACGTCAAGAAAGGGGGTGCTTGTGATTGGAGGCGGCAAGCGATACGTGAACAACCATGACAAGCACAAAACTGACCAATCAGCTCACACGAACAAGGAAGCGCAGAGCGGGGCTGGCTTTGACAGGAATACTGAATGAGCTGGCAGACACGCGGAGGGTGGAGCAGGAAGGCTTGGGCCCACCAGCACACCCCGGGTATGAGCGCAGCATGACCTCATTGAATGAGCCACAGTTTCTCCACAGAAAGCAGAGCTGGTGGAAATGAGAAAGCATTTCGCCACTTCACTGTGAGTAAGTACACTTACACACAGCACATACGAGAGCCACTCGGGCAAAAGAACGCACACACACAACAAGATGAGAAGCAAGGCAGAGTGAGGATGTCAGGAGGAGAGAGTATCTACATCCTAGTCATGATTCTACATACCCTGAGAGAGCACAGGCCCTCATATCTCACCCAAAACCTCGGTGTGCATGTTGGCTCCATATACAATCTATTCGTTCCAAAGGAACGCCATATTAAAAAGAAAACCACAGTAATTTGTTGTGCACAAAAGCTTCAACATATTTCTTGACACATTGACAGATGCATTTATTAATTAACAGTCCAAGATAAGAGCCGACTTCACCTCTCTAGTCTGCTGCTGACCTTTCAATGTCAGCTCACAGACGCAGTGTTATTTACGACAGCCAGGTTATGACTAAAGCAGGCGTAGCAAAAAAAATGATGTTCCTATGAGATCCTGCTTACGGCTTGTTTGATATTAGTTATTACATGACAGCGTGATTACAAATAAGGCCAGAGTAGTAACCATTCCAATACATGATTCAAATGCACTTCACTTTCAAAGTTATGAACATTTCAGAGAGCTGAACAAACCTCTTTTCTGATGGATTCCCATCTCTGAGCTTATATTGTAGGGGGTTAAAGGGTGTGTCTGCTGCATGCATACATGCGCGCATACATGCGCGCATACACACACAGACACACATGCACACACATACACACTCTCACACACACAGTTGCATGCACGCATACACACACACACACATACACACTCACACACACAGTTGCATGCTCACATACACACACACAGACACACATGCACACATGTACACACTCTCATATAGCACAACAGATACAGGTACAGAAAATGTGCTCTTTCAACACCCCTATTATGCACTGCCAACCTTTCGAAAATACATCATAACTAAAATAATAAAATGTTTCATTATTGTTCATTTGCCTTTGTGGACACAAAGCAGTGTTTATTGATAATATTTGCACTCAGTGGGGGTGTAGGAATAACCTGTAACTGCCTAACTGCATGGGACTGAAGTTTCCGCTTAAAGACTGCCCTCTCACACAGTTACAGCTGGTTCTACTACACTCACCAGCACCACAACTAAAGCTTAAAATAAAGGCCCATAAAAAAGAGCTGCTATAGGCTATAGGTTATGGTCTTAAATGACAAGTTGTTCTTCAGTCAAACCCTTGTCATGTCTGCTTCTAAACCACAAAGAGCTTTCCAAATACACCAAGCCATGTTACAGTTCACCCTGGTACCAATGGCCCAACGGCCTGACAAGACGAAGAGAAGATGGTCCAGCCTGTCATGAAAGTGACAGACAGCATAGAAGAGCACCTCAAATGCAATCATCTTTACATAACTGCCACAGAAAGACTTATGTTGTTCTATCACAGACATAGTGTATCATACTTCTATGAGTTTGCTAATGAGTTTATCTTATTACATATTATGTGTACATGTACACACTACACAATCCTCAGACCTCAAAGCTTGTACAGGCATGTCCAGCTGCACAAACTTGCTATGAGAATTTTGACAAAAGGCCTCTCATGACACGAATGCCATCAAACCCCAGAGGGACACACCCACAATCTGGGCATCAACGGCATCCCAGCCATCCAAGATGCAATTTGGCCTGAAACATCCCCACCGTGCTGGATATGACGCTATTATCCTCAGCTAGACCTCACCAGCCCGACCTGCCCTGCCCTGCCCTGGCCTAAAACATGAGGAGAAACCACACCGTTGCACTGAAGTCCTGATGTCCAGGGGACAGCACAACTAGTAACAAACAAGAGACTGTTTCTGGCAAAACTGTCAGCTGATGAGTTCAGTAAATCAACCAAACAACCCAAAAATATTCTTCACTCTGTTCCATCTTTCCCTACCCACTTTGATTCCCCTGCAAAAAGAACAGAGATCTCAGTTAATCTACCTGGTTAAACACATGCAGAATATTAATATATAACATTATGCACAAAACTGTAATATCTCTGGCTCTCCAGGACCAGGGTGGTCAATGTCTGATCTGGAGTTTGTTCAGCAGTGTGTGAAGCTTGGCATTGGATAATACAAGGGTATGAAAACTGTATTAGGCTAATAACTCTCTTTGGGGGAAAAAGCCACTTCCCAGTTCCTGGTTATCTTTAATAGATTATCTTTTTCTTTATTGGTGAGAAAATACAGTATATGTTTAATTTCTATTTAATTAATAGCAATACACAAAGTAATATATTAACAACTATTTCTTCTTGTTAGGTTTATCTTATTAGTGATTTGCAAAACAACTGTCAAACCTGCTATAGGTGGTTGTGTGTTGAGCTAAGATCTATTAGATAAGGGCTCAAATGAGTTATATATATTAAAATCATCTGGAATACTTAGAAATAGTAAAAAACACAGGCACAGTTACCCAACAAGAGACCGGAACTTTCCACCAATCAAACCCCAGCCAATGGCAAAATATCTATCCCATTCATTAATATGGCCAGTGACAGACAACTAATGAAGACAATATATTCTTTAAAGTTTTTTTAACCCAACAAACAAAAACAACAAAAAAAAGAAAATATAATTTTTTTTTGCTGTATATTCCATTGAATATAAAATATATATACAAATATTTTTACTGCGTGGAGTAAATGCTCCCTAAATGCCCACACTAAAATGCACCATACAGTACCACTTCAAAACCCAGGGAAATATGCTAATCTGTGGGGATCTTAATGCTTGGATATGCACACAGGCTAATTATATCCACCCACAATGAAATAAACATGTATTTCGAAATAACCCCCTTAACATTGACTCCCAAACAGCTCTGACCGTGAAATAAACAAAAATGGCAAAAAAAGGGAAGAAACCTCGCCGCAGCGTTTGTCAAGGCCAAGCCCTGTAGATGGCTGGAGCGCATTCTTTCAGATGATGGAATAACGGCTCACCTCTTTGTGACTACAGAGTGTGGTTGATCTTGCGGTCACAAACCCTGATCCAATCTGTTTGAGAGCATTCATGCTCAAGTGACTAAGCTCACTGTCTGACCACAGCCAAATTACCTTGTTTGTGGAAAGGACAGATAGTAACACCACCACTGAGGCAGCCTAGCAGGACTATTAGACTGGCGGATAGGGGCATTGTGTATCCAAGCATCAGAGACAAAGTACATTTTATTGTTAAAAGAACAATAACAGCAGCAAAACGCAGCCACAATGGGGAAAAAAATAAACGAATCAAAAACATACAGTATATATTTTTTAAAAGCACACATACACTTACCACAGCATCCTAAAATAATATAAAGTTTCCATTCAGTAAAGAAATTATTAAAGTTGACGCTAGAAATGACAAAAGTAGACAATGTTTAAATGGACAATAAAATCAAAGGAAAGAAATGTTGAACTTCACCAACTTAAATCAGAACAATGTATAAACCATTACAATTCCAAAGAATTAGCTGTGTGATATGACTAAAACTCTCTGTCGCTACTGTTGTACATATACGTACGTACGTTCTCATTACATTTCAGTACAATCATGTGTTTGTAAAGTGCAGGGCCCTTTAGCACATATGTAAAATGTTCACTCTTTGCAATTAAGAGGCTGTTCTATTTACCTTATAACTAAGAAGAAGCTGCCAGCCCAACAGCCTTTTCAAATACACTAGCGTCATGTTTAAAAAAATAAGAGAAAGATTTTGGTAAACAGCATAATATGGCAAAATATATGACACTCACCAAAAGTCAAAGAAAGTTTCAATTTTGGCTGTAAAAATATGCACATGATTAAACTGGGCAGATGATTAACTAATGAAAGACATGTAGAGCACATGGCCATTGAAACATGCCCAAAGAGCCAGATGTGGATATCTGAAGAGTACGGGGTGTGCTCACACTACCAGCTCAAGGAGGCTGAGAAACAAGTTAACTTTGCTTTGGCTTGCACCAAGAAAATGAATCAATGAGAAACCATCTTTCACGAAATTAGTCAGGTTTGCCCAAATATATTCTACACTGCCTGGTCAAAAAAAAGTGGCACACTCTAATATTTCGTTGGACCGCCTTTAGCTTTGATTACGGCGCGCATTCGTCATGGCATTGTTTCGACAACCTTATGCAACGTCACAACATTTATTTCCGTCTAGAGTTGCATTCGTTTTTGGCCGAGATCTTGTATTGACGATGGAAGAGTCGAACCACTCTGTAAAGTCTTCTCCAGCACATCCCAAAGACTTTCAGTGGGGTTAAGGTCAGGACTCTGGTGGCCAATTCATGTGTGAAAATGATTCCTCATGCTCCCTGAACCACTCTTTTACAATTTGAGCCCGACGAATCTTGGCATTGTCATCCTGGAATATGCCCATTGATGGGATAACCTGGTCATTCAGTACATTCAAGTACTCAGCTGACTTCATTTTATTGCTGCATAACGTTGAACATTTACAATAAAGTGTATGTCGCAGAAAATGTTTGCTCATTACAGTGGGTGCCACCAAAAAGGAACATATTTACAAGGTCAGTATGAACATCATTATTATGACTATTAGTGTTACCTGTGTTTGTGTTTAATATTTTATGTGCCAATTCATAGTGTTTTAACATTACGTTGACATAATACTAATGTGTGTATGACTTGTATTTTGTATATGTGCGTATTTTTACAAATATAACAAGTACTAATATTGTTCAAACTAACATAACTAATCAATAATATCCATAATTTGAACAAATACCTAACACTGTAGTCCAGGTGAAGGGAGCTTGGGCATGGTTAGAGAGTTCTGGACAACCGCGGAGCTTTCTCAGAAGTGATAAAACTAAAATTGCTTACCTTACTTGGGAATCACTAAAGTGTACAGTGTACCAAGTGATGATTTGTTCATGCCTAATGAGTGATATGATATGAATGATATGAATTCTCAGAGGGACTGAGTCCGACACTAAATTAAAATTACATGCATTACATTACAATCACTTGGCAGATGCCAATAAAACATTTTAAATTCAAGAGAGAGATCTACACATATACTAAACAGGAAGTCACGTTAACTGAATATTAAATCGACTTGATATGGGTTGAAGCCAAATGTAATTGTGTGTGTTCATTACATACAATAACTTTTTTAAAGAACAGATTATCATTTGTTTGAACTGTTTGAATGATTGCCTTGCTGAGTACTGTATACAGTATTTATTTGTATGTATATCATGACTTTACTCATCCTTACATGCCTGCTGTGAAAATATTTAGGAGCACTTTACTTGAACTATGTACCATAAAGCCTATATAACACTGTCATAAGCATGACATAACACCTGTCAAAGGCACTCACAACAGTACAGTACAGTTCATGACAAATGTGCACAAATGTGGTTACTGTAGGTTAAATGCACTGCATTTGGCATCAAGCCTTTGAGGGTTTTCTGATATTCTTTCAACTTGCAACATAACGTCCACCTCAATGTCCAGCAGGCATCTCTTTATGCCACCTGAACTGAACAGTAAGGTACACCGTATCAGCAAGGACTAACTTCTAATCTCATGCAACTGCTTTCCTTACAAAACAACAAGCAAAACATAATAGTCTGTGCCACATGTTGACTTGACCCATTCCTTAATACTTAGTTCTCTGTGCATGAGCAGTCCATGGCACGCACTGTGCATTTGCCTTAAGCTGTTCTGCAGAGGGGACTGCCCAGCATTGATTACATACGTATTGAGAAATGCACATAATTTGGGGGTATCCAATTTTTCTTGTGGAATGCTTGCACTCAAAAATGCATTGGTCAAATCTGATCTGCTCTCATGTGCCCTGCTGACAAGAATTTCCCCTTGTTGTTGGTCGCCGTACAACAAGACTGTATATCTATTGTTTTTTATGTGTGTGTGTGCGTAGCATGGACACATTTCGAACTGTGCATAATGATTCTGTCTGCATGTGGTATATCAGGCAGATACTGGTGCACTCAACTATTTTTTTTGTTTGACAATCCATGGGTGTTTACTTTCTTCCACTCCATGTGTTAGGAAAACTAACAGCTTTTATGGGGGTCAAAATGAACCACTAATTGGCTGATTGTGTAATTGTGCTAATCCAGTGCTTATTGTGGATTCCAGGGGGAGATCAGTTGTAATGCAAGTTTAAATCTCTGTAGGTCACGTGATTTTGAAAATAATGGTGACCATACTCATTAAAAGATAATTACTGAATGACATTAAGTTGCCGTATTTAATTGCTTGGATTATTTCTGTAAATTATGAAAATTGAGTAAAAATTTTTGAATAGACTTTATTTGAATTATAACAAAATCAACAACGAGGACGGCCCTCTACCCACTGATTAAAAGTGCTTTCTGAGGTTCCCACATTAAATAACTCAAGATTAAGAACATCATCGTTTTGGTAAATGGTAAATGGACTGCACTCACCCGTTCACACACACATTCACACACCAATGGCGGCAGCCACCATGCAAGGCACTAGCCTGCTCATTGGGAGCAATTTGGGGTTCAGTGTCTTGCCCAAGGACACTTCGACACGTGGACAGGAGGAGCCGGGGATCGAATCTGCGATCAGCGGACGACCCGCTCTACCTCCTGAGCCACAGCCGCCCTACACGTTTTAAACACGCACTAGTGATAATTGCATGCGTTTCTATGGCAACCAAGCCTTCAAAGCATCTCAGAACGCTTTACAGTGTGTGGAGGAACAGGTAGTCAACCAAAATAATGTGGACAGGCACGTTTCACTGCACTGCTCATCGCTCATAAATCAGGCCAATTAAACCAGAGGACAAATAAGTGGTCACATGATTCTGGCCAATAATATAGTGGTTAACACCCCTACTTTCCAGATTGTTTAGGAATCGTTTAATGACCGGTGTGATGATGTATTTCAAATATTGGATCTGAAATACAGCTTAACCTCTTTCTCAGTATCCCCATCACTGGGATGCCAGTGGTAGGTTGGCTAAAGGTGAGAGTGCCCCCTATTGGCTTAATTTAAATTTATTCTTGAGCTGGGATTTTTCCTGGGAGGTCTTCTATCCATGTACGTGCTAATAGTGCTAAACAATTGAATTGAGATATTGACGACGAAATGGACTCATGAAAACGAGAGAATTGAAGTAAATGCAGAGAAAAGAAAATAAAAAAATTAATAAATCTTAATAAATAATAAATCAGTCACATGTCAATTTCTCACCACTTACTACACCCTTTACTGTAGCTCTATCCTTTTTTATCTTTCTTTTCTTACTGTAATCTAGTCTGGGCAAGCACTTTCCAAACTAATCTGCAGAAAATAACTCAATCACGATTTTCTTCATATTAGGATCGCATCGAGATCAGAGTCACGAGCCTCATCTGTCATCCTATTCCCCATTTTCAAATCTCTAAATTTTTAAATATAAAATAATTTTTATTTATAATTTTCAAATAGTCTTTAAAAACATTAAAATTCATTCTAAAACCTATTTTATAAAAATTAATAACCTATAAAATTAAAAAATCATCTCTATCTCCCCAAACTTTCATCTCACCAACTTCTCATCTTCATCTTCCCAAATTTCTTTTCCCCATTTATCATCATAATAAGAGTAGGCATCTAACAAATAATATATCATCTGGCTCTTCTCTAAAAATCTAAAAAAAAAAAAAAAAAAAAAAGTTTGAAGGATTTTTTGATACATTAATTATCATCCTGTATATAATAATCTCTTCTAATTAATTATTTGTTTTGTATTTAATTTGTACTTTCTCCTCTCTACCTACATACACACACATACACACACATACACACACAACACACACACACCACCACACACAACACACACACACACACACACACACACACACACACACACATCCACACCTCCTACCTATACTTCCTTGATTATGTAATTTTTATTTTTTTTTAGGTGGAGGTTCCCTCCCCCCCCCCTTCGGCTTTTTTTTTTTCTCCCTGCACAGTATTTTTGTATTGGTACATTGTCATTGTCATTATATATATTTTATTTTATTTGTCTTGCTTTTTACTGTGCGAATAAATAAAAAATAAAAAAATAAAAAAAATAAAAAAAAATAGTAGTCCAGAAGTCCTGCTTAGCTCTTGTGAGAAAATGCTACCGAGTGGTACGATGGCTGGCCTTCATCTTCCAGGTTACTAAAATGTATTTTTTCTTATTCTGCTCAAAATTAATACTTTCCATTGACCCAACAATACAGGCGAGGACGTTCGCACACACTTAGTTTGCTAACCGCTGGGTGTCGCTGCACTCACGCTCACAAATTCAGACCCTACGCATCTTTACACAGCAATTGCGAAGAGGTGTCTAACATAAAATTGCACGTGAGGAATGAAAATATGTACGTGAGGGAGTGAGAGAAAGCGAGTTTGGAAAGGAGGAAAAGAAAAGTCTACGAGAGAACTGACAACCTGGGTTTGGCAGAACAGGAAAGTCTAGATGGGGGGAATCCGGAGGAACAACGGCCAAATCCAGTCAAGGCACCAGACATGAATTCGAGGTGGGTTGGTGACATTTGAAAGTTTGCTTTTGTGATTGTTTCCAGTGCGATTTTATACTTGGAACGGCAGCTAGTGAACATGCGCTGAGATTTATTTATTTGTTTATTTGTGTGGGCGTCCGGGCTTGACAGCTGGCTTGTGTCTAGAGGACCCATTAGTGTCAAGGGAACTGTTCTTCTGCCCCTTTTTGGTGCCAGAACAAAGTTCTCATACATCGCGAGTGCAACATCTGGGGTACTTTTCCCGTTAATTTTCCGTTTGAACCTTTAACTTTAATGCTATCATTCCTCTAGTGAATTAAAAGAAAAATGTGAAGACCAAAACTTCAGAAACCGAACCGCGAGTGGTGAGGGGACAGCTTTCGCTTTATATTCCAAAGGAGTAAATGTTGTTAGCCTAGGCTATTAGGATGATGCCAATGGTAAGTTTGTTTTCGGGAGTTTGTCGTAAAAAAAGTGAAATTAAGATAATTTACAAAATAGTCGCTGTTTGTATGCTATAAAGAAATTAGCCTATTATAGCCTACTCGAATGAAGGGACATATTCGGCTATCCAGCTGAAAGCAACCAGCAACGCATTACCATCTTGACCGTTTTTACAGACCTTTTCGCTTTAAATAAAGTCAGATATTTAGGAAACCAGAGATCAAGAATACTATATCCTTTACCGAGTGCAAACGTGCAGTTAGAGTCAACGTTGCTTCACATTCTCAATTAACATGGCGGCAGGATAACTGTACACCTGCCAAATTAAGACTACATTTCCATTCAAACGAAAGTATTGCTGTTATCTACGATATTTTAATATTCCTAAAATATTCAAAATATAAGAGAAAATATAATAAAATCAGTCTCAGGTTAAACAGGTGCCTCATAAGTTATACAACATTCCCATAGAAGGTGTCTTCCAAGTAGCCTATCATAAAATTATATTTAAATAGGGAGTAGTCTAACACAAAATCGAAACAACTAGGCCGAATTGCTCTGTTGTGATTCAGTGACACTCAGATGATGTCAATGTGTCATGGCGAGAAAATTCATATTGTATTATATTTGTGCCTGTTTTTCTTTACAAAGAAATTATCAGTGCTAATCTAACATTTGCAGCCTTTTCTCTGATGAGCTGTTAGGTGTTTTTGGTTGACCATTACATTATATTGCAAATTTAACAAGCTAAAATAAAATACGCGAAAACAATGTGAACAAACAAACACAAACACACACACACACACACACTTTTATTATATTAATGGGTTTTAAGAAACCCACTACTTTAATAATAAAGATTTAACCCACTAATATAATACTGGATGTTTACTGGAACTATGGTGGTAACGTAATTTGATAATGAGCAAAGTGACCAAAGGTGGACAATCCAGGTTCAGAAACTAAAGGTTTTCCCCATGTATTTTGTTGCATTTGCTAATTAGCACAATTCTTCAGCCAGGAGGTAGAACTAATTAGTTAAATCAGCTGGCTGAGTTCATGGGTGGAAGAAACGCATGGCAGGACTTTTTGATCCCTGGATTTGACATTATCCCACGTTCAAACTAACGACGCTACCTCTGGAACTGTTGCGTAGGCACTGCAACAGGTGTCAAATCGCGTAATCTCTCGGAAACAAGGTGAGAGAGGACACGACAACGTTCATCTTCAGACACATTCAGATCGTTTTCAATGTCCGGGGTTTTATCCACCCATGTCTCACTCATGACACAGGACCTGGCTCTCTCTCTGATATTCTGATGGTATAGGCTACGGACACAATGGAAGACTAGTGCATTTTCTTTTCAATTCTAAAATCTTGAGGCTGTTGTGAAAAAAGCAACAATAAGGACTGGATACCATAGCCTCAAAGACGAAAACACGAGTTTACAATAATGAGCATGGTTTTCGATAGCCTAGATCTTACATTAATCTAATGTTTGGAGACACTGAACTACAACTAGTCACAAAAAAAAAGGACCAAAGAGGATACCTGTCAGAATAGGACGAAATTAACCAAATGAAGTGCAGCACCTGTATAATCCTACAAAATACTACTTGTAATTTGGGTGTTAAAATTTAGGGTACGACAAGGGTGAAAACACAACAGCAAACCATCCACTGAAAAAGATTCTCTGCTCTACCGAATATTTTCCTCGTCCTCTCTGGGGTGCCTCTGCATTTTTAAGTAAGTCCCCTGGTATCCGAAATTAAATCCACCCGCTCGGTGCTGTGAGGCGGCTGTATGTGATATACAATGAGGGAGCTGTCTCTTTAAGACGGAGCCGCGATGTGTTGCACAGTTCAAGTTGGGGTCACTCGAAGTTCCTGCCCTCGGTTTTACCTTTTAGTTTTATTATAGACTGACATCACACGGGGCGCTAAAACACTTACGGCACATAGAAGCCCCATTATCATCTCCGCACATATTATTGCTTCGGTACAAAAATAGACGAGGAAATTACTAAAATACAAAATCGGAGGAAACTGATGCTGGACTAAGCACGTATTTTATAGGAGGGGGAGAGGAAGAGAGAGAGGAAGATTGAGAGAGGTGGAGGCACAGAGCGAGAGCGAGAGAGAAAGAGAGAGAGCGAGAGAGAGAGAGTAAAAGAAATCCATAGCAATTAATAATAAAGAGTTGGCAGCGGTGCTTGGAAAACTGGCATGGTTTTTGGAGGCTGGCAGTTCAAAGTTGAGACGTCAGAAATGACTCCAATAGAGTGTTGAGATGATCATTAAGGGAGACTTAGAGCGGATGGCAGAAGAGTTCGGGCATCCAGGTAAAGTGTTAATATACATTTAAGCTTTTATTTTTTAATATACCGTGGTAGCTTTATGATCAGAACTTACCGGTCGACTTGTGTTTCAGAGCAACAGAAGAGAATACGCAATCAGAGCTGGGAAATAGTAGTTTTATTCCAGATCGTTTTTTACTACTGGTGTTTAATCTTTTATTGTATTTTTTATTATTTTAAACCGATTTGTCATCACTAAAAACGCATTATAATGAAAAAGGCTAAACATACGTATCTAGAACATTCCGTTTTTCGACCACATAATTTGTTTGTCGTTTTAAAGTGACAACTGGACTAATGCTACTGTATTGAGGTAAGTGGCAGGTTCCTATCTATTGGATGCGCGTGCTATGGCGAAGCGTTACGAGCAGAAACCCTTCAGCACTGATTCGGGGTGTTTGAAACTGTGTACCCAATAGTCTCTTCCGAACGCAGTAAAGAATGCCTTTCCTACTTTTCGTAGCGACAGCGGTGAGGGATGTCTTTTTGACATTTAAATATTTATGAGCATGGTTCACTCGACTGGTAAACACTCGAGGGTTCGATTTAAACCGATGTTGTCATCTTAGCAGTTTGTAATGATTAAGCCCGGGTGGAAAAAAAATGTCCACGCATCTCCGGCGTTCTGGTGTGGACATCGACATATAATTGGGTACATGAGAAATTTATGCGCTAACACAAACATTTTAGTAACCTCGATATTCTAAATTACCGGAGGTGTTAATTATCTCTGAAGGATATATTGAACAAGAACATTAGGGAATTAAAATTAAAACCCATCTGCAGACGCTGTAAATAAGGAGATACTTATCTGAATTTAAAAAGTAACAAAATAATATTATATAGGCCAATAGACATTGTTTCAAATTTAATTGGTTATGTGTAATTATGAAAAAACGCGTGAAAAAACCCGCATTTAAACAATAAACTATAACTGGAAATCGGATAAACATGGAGTGAAAATAAAATCTTGGATGCAAGCGCAACAGCACAGACCCAGTATTTGTTACCTAATGTTAATATAAAGTAGAACAGCAATACGATTATTACAGCCTACATTTTAAATATGAATTCCTGTTGGTATATTGCATTAATCGTGGGAATAAGAAAAGACACATATACTAGACGCTAAAAGACACATTTCCTCGCAGCTGTCTGGGCCTACTAAAAAACTGCCAGAAGGCCAATTTGCTGAAAGTATAACGAACCAATGCTATAACGGCCAATGCACTGATATAACCTACACTTAAAACACATTTCAAAATAAAATTTATGGGCTACTTTAACAGCAAGCCTATACCTATAATGTAGATTAGCCTGCCAATGCGAAGCATTCCATATCTAAAACACATCTATAAAAGTGTTTCGTTTGCTTAGTGAAACGCTTCGATATAAAATTATTATTAGGCTATTATTATTATTATTATTATTATTATTATTATTATTATTAAGCTGTGAATTAAAATAGTGTATCCGCAGTCAAAAGAACCATTTATTATATACCAGGTCTTTTTGCGGGGATTTCTGTTCTGGGCAGGATTTATGAATGAAAATCCAAGGGTCTGCAGACACAGACGAACAGAATTAGAGCAGCAGAGAGAGGAGGTTCGCTGAGGAAGTTGTACTGTGTGCAATATGTATATTCATTTTATGGTGAGATAAGGGGAAATGAGTGAGGGGTATTTGCTTCGGCTTCGATGTTATACGATCAAGCCAGAAGGGACGGCTGTAAGATGGATAGCGACCTCTTAGGCGTTCGGAAAGTAATGGATTGCCGTACAGAAAGAGAGACATAACAAACCAAGCAAATTAATCTTACTACATTGTGTTCTGAACGAACGAGGTGCAGCTGACAGGAAGACAGGTATAATTTAAACCAATTTCTACTACAGCGGTGATGAAGGAAAACATTATGAGAGATAGAAGTTAAGAGGAGAGAGTGGGGGCGTGCTCCCCGATTTAACTTCAGCCGTGTCTAAAACAAACAACGGGTAGAGAAGGGCGATTCCTTGTCTCGCACTTAATAGGAACTCTGCACTTCCCCTATATATATATATATATATATATATATATATATATATACACTATGCTATGCGTGTGTGCGTGTGTGTGTGTGGGGGGAGAGAGAGAGAGAGAGAGAGGGCGAGAGAGAGAGATAAACCCAATTTTTATGAAGTAGCTAGTTTAAATTATGAATTTTTATTAAATAGGTTAAATGATCAACCACTCTTTTCTTCATCCCATTCACAAAAAAACCAAGAAAAATATTTTAAAAATATATAAAAGAATAAAAAATAAAAAAATCTTATAACGTAGCCTAGACTACTTTAAAAGCTGTAACGCGGCGGACATGAGAAACTGCAAACATGTTTCTCATTTCTTTCCACGGTCACTAGGCTACGCCTAAATAACAAGTTTAATTTGTAAAACTATATAATTATTAATCTAATTTGGATGAACTTGTGCATTTTATTTACCAAGCCTTGTTGTGGCAGCATATGAAAAATATTACAATAATAACTTGTGAATGTGGCTTTGATGGACAGAACACCAGATGTTCTGTGTCATAGCAGGTGTAATGGCTGGTACATGATGAATCGATTGTTATTTCACGAATGGCAATATTTTTAAAGTAAAGTATGCTCAAAACAAATATTTATTTAAAAAAATTCCAAGTGAAATTCTGGCTGTTTATAAACAGGAAATATTGTGTCCAGGCACTCTCTTTGCAGGCCAATGCATTTAAATGCATAATATTGTTATATTATGCGGAAATAAATATTTTCATTCATAGGCCTACCGTGTAGACTACATTGCCATACCATAAATAACACACGCAGAGCGAACACTATGCACAGGTTATGGTGTACTGTAGGCTAATCCCCGTTGTAAAGTCAGAAAAAGGAAATGATCAATATGTGAAGTTAAAGGAAGTGTACATTACTCAGTAGAACTCCTCAGTCTAAACCCTGCCTCGTCCGCAAACGAGCAGTCTGACAGCACAGTCAAAATAGACGGAATTAATGTCACTATCACTCACCTATTCTCAAAAGAACCACTCTAGCCAACATAATCAAATATGTTAAACATATAATATCAAACGTACGGCAAAAATAAAGAACCATAACCTCTAATTATGTCATGAAATAGGCTCGAGATATTTATTTGTTGGGCATAGCCTACAGTTGTTTTCTTTTTTCAAAATAAGACCGTATTCGCACTAGGCTTGTGAAAAAGTACTCAGCCGTAAACAAGTTATTTCAAGATAAGAACCAACAGCCTTTTGCTTTAAAATAGCTTGGTACACAATCGACGCCTCAGAGAAGCAAGTTTGTTTAGAGGTAAGTTTCGGTAGCCTACCATTTAAACCGAATTCACTAAATAAATACAGAATTGTTTTTAGTATTGAACAAACATGCATAGTTATTTATGTTTATCCATGTAAGTGTTGTGAAACAATAATTTCCCCCGATTTGTATTTTATTGTCATTCTGAAATCCCACGCGCTTATATGTCACGTCACTCGCACAGGCCGCCTCTTTGAAAAGCAGAGACTGAAAGGTATCGGCAGCAGTCTAATCTGTATTCTTCTGTGCGGATAGTAGTTTGCTTTAGTTTGCTAATCAGTGACAATTATGGGCTAATTGATGAATCCAATTTTTTTAAACATTACAAATACAATTAAAAGTAGTAAGAAACTGTATATGTTGCATAAACCTAACTATTTCTTAACGTACATGATACATATGTCGGAGACTAAGAGGCCTAAAAATACCATAGTGCCCATCCACATGTAGCTTATTCATATCAGTAAATCAATGGCACAGCCACTCCGTGTAGTCCACATGCGTTGTTAATCATATGCCGAATAAAGAGGAGCTTTTCCTTTTTATACATAAAATGAGGATAGCATGAATATATGATTATATGGCCTACATTTAACAGGGACTCAGAAAGTGACTGTTTTTGTATAAGACAACTCCCGTAGAAAGTAACATTTTAAAATAAATTGTTTATTAAATGCAACATACCGGATTCACCTGGCCGCCTACAGTATGCGACGACACGTCTAAAGAGGATATAAGTGTTTACTAATAATGTTCAAACAAAGGATTTACGATGTGATTTACTCATGTTAACACTTCCTTCACTTTGACTTTTTACGCTTGCATCTACAAAGAAGCCAATAGGCTACATGTAGGCCTACTGGTGTGTTTTCTGAGGTGTGTGTGTATGAGAGAGAGAGAGAGAGAGAGAGAGAGAGAGAGAGAGAGAGAGAGAGAGAGAGAGAGAGATATCCACTGTGACAGGGAGGAAACGTTAGCAATATTATCTTAAAATCATGATGGAAAATTACTAATTATGAGAAGGATGAAGGGTTCAGCTAAATATCACACAATGCGCTTAATCGTAAAAGTTGTTTGCAGATTTCATTCTAGTTTAATGCTTCAGGTTTCCAAAGCACCTGCTAAGAGACTTTTAACAAGACATAGGCTACCCATTAACGTTAACGTTTTAAAAACAAAAGATTTGAAGTTTATTTCTCAGTGTAAAGTTAAAAAGACATCGATATCATATGAGTTAAGAAATATGGGGATCATTGTCAAAATCATATATTACGAAAAATGTGAAGAAAAAAAATGCCTAAAAGCCTATCATTTCTATAATTACGCGCATTCATATAGTCTCACAAACGCAACACACTAGCTGTAAAGGAAAACAGATTATCATATACGCATTGGGACTAGTTCTTCAGTGTGCAGGTGCGCACCAAAAAAATCGGGTGGTTCAAGTCGAGTTGTCAAAGCAGGGTTCATTTTCTCGACATCAAACATAATTTTATACTTGCATTAGCAGATCCGGTTCGATTGTGTGCCCCCTCCTCGCAGGTAGAAAATTACAATATGGATGTATATCATGGTAAAGTCAGCGCGCTAGAGAGCGAGAGTCTGCGGTGATGGGGATGAGGAAGCACCGTCAGCAAGTAGGCTAGCCGTTTTTAAAGGCAGCGCGCTTTCATTCCGCTCTCAGATTCGCAGCCAAGGTAAAGATACTTGTCCGCGGAATGTCGTAATATTTCACAGTGCTAATGCATTTATGTTTATAAAACCACAAAGACTGCGCGAAGAAAACATGATGAAACATCATTTAGAACATTACACGGTCAATTTAAACGCATTCAACAAGTTTCAGTAGCGATGTTAATGGTGGGGGTAATATTTATTTGCTTTCTTTGAGTTTAGCTTTCAATTACCATGACATAAGCTTTCTTATCATGACAATGTTATAAAGTCCTCGATACATACAATGCAAATGAAGAATTAATATCGATGATTAATCTCAAAGATCAAATACGAAATGGGCCAAGACATTAAAATTTCCCCCGAAGATACACTTTTCATAAACATGTGCACACACTTGGGTCGACATAAAAACGTCTCTCAATATTATTATAATTACACAGGGCCATGCCATCTTTCGCTTAAGCCATCTCTTCCTGTGTGGTTTACTGAGACCCAACAGCACAGACTGACAAATATGTCCATTTATCAAGACACTTTGTCTGTAACCAGGTATGATACCACTGTGCCTAATTTCCATCGTTGTTTGGAAAGAGAATTCCACGTATGGGTTTGTGGCACAAGGAACCAATGTATCAGTACCAGTGGCGGACACTGCTCTGCCTCAACAGTCTTGTCTGTGGTTGCAGCACACTGTCTGTGTCCCGGCCCCTCTGGGGTATTTGCACATGTTGTCCTGTCATCCATGCTCACAATGATCCATAGAGACTGCCGTTAGTATTTTCAATTTAGGGGAAACAATCTGTTGCTGAACTTCTTGTATAAGCTATCTATGTGGGTACTTTTGAGCAGGGGTCAAATCTTATCTGAAAAGGGTTTTTGTTTTAGCCCAGCAATATCACAGCTGATTCAACTAATTAACATGGTTAATTAGTTCAACAGGGTCTTCAATCAGGAGCTTGATAAATCGAGGCAGGTGTCGTAGTGCTGGGCTAAAACAAAAACTTGCACCCATAACCTGCATCCATCCCGGCCCTTTTCGGATTGCATTGGACACCCCATGCATGAGAGCGTAGTAGTTAACATATTTAGAATATATCATCGGGGAAAATGCCAACGCACACTATTTTGTGTCGCAGTGGCCTGTCCAGTCTGAGGTTAAGACTGTAGGGACGGAATCGCAGCAGAAGCAATCCGAGTGAGATTCTCGTCAATTCGTTCACGCATTTTACAGGGACTGTTTTACATTTTACATTTGCACTTTTACAGGGACTGTTTGAGGGTGCGAATCAAAGTACGCCTTCCCGAGTTCAGACGATGGGCAGTCACCGTCTGACTATGGGTCTGGATATTTGTTTAAGTAAAAGTGTTAGATGAGTCTGAGCTCAATATAAAACAAAGGATTTTGAGTCTATTAAACAGCCAGTGTGTGAGAGCCGCTCATGATATGTATTCTCCTAAATCACAACTCAAACTTTTCATCACTGCCGAACCAGCACAGTCCAAAAAAGGCAAAGAGCACCTCTGTATCCATAACGGACGAGGAACACGTTTCACGTAGGGGCAGGCGTCTGCTTTGTGATCTAGCGGAGTGAGACCAAGCATTGCAGGATAGTCAGCAAAAAAAAAGCTACAGCTTTTAAGGAAGACTTTAATCAAATTCCCCTTAAAGATAAACTCTTAAAGGAAGGATAATAGGGTAAACTAGTGTCAGGGACCAATGACAAGGTACCTGGCATATGCTCATCATTATTCTGAATATGTATTTTTTCAATTATTAACCTCATTATGTCCTACCTCCCGACCCCTTTACAAAAGAGGTGAATAAGGATGTGGCTTTTGGGGAACAGAAAGCCAGGGTTTGGGTAACTGTTAACTGTGCTGAAGGGAATTAACATCTCATTGTCTGACACCATTGTATCGGGCAAACGCGTCCTGTTAAATATTGTACACTGAAACTGTCTCAAAAAAGTTTACCTGTCTGACATTTTAAACTCGATTACTCTTTTTTTATTACTCTTCTGCATCCCCCCCCCACTCCCAATCTCATTTTTGTTGTGATATACCCGAGGTGTTCACATAATTCCTTTTACGTCTGAATGGAAAAAGTCACTTTTTATGAAGCCTTTTTCCCTGTTACTGGTTTGTACCTGCAGGTTCTCAGACGCACAAACCTGTCGCCCTTGCTTTGTTTAACAGGCTGCACACCTCCTCAGGAATGCCAGAGCCCAGTAACATGAAAACACATTTATACGTGTGTCTTCCCACCCCCAGCCCTGTTGCCTTCTCCTTTTTTGCTTTGTGAAGTAAAGTAGGAGGAAAGCAGGATGTGGAAGCTTGCTCTTTATCCCCAATGACAGAATCCCAGCACTACTCAAATAAGGCAATGATTCGCTTTTATAGGGTAATTCTGATAAGCCGTGCATTAAATGTAACTCTTATCCCCTCAGGTTATTTACTTGTGCATAGTCAGTTGTATTACTTTCAAATTGTACAGGAAACACACAGGAATATGACATAAAAGGAGAGGAAATATTCATGTGTTGTTTGGGGGGAAAGGTATCGCTATTCTCAATTTCCCTGACCCGTTATCCATGAGTGCATGTAACCCACATGGTGCATTCATCAAGGGAATGAGTACAGTCCATACAGCACAGAGTGATTTTCCATCTCAAATACATGCTTCACTTGAATGTCTGTGTGTTATTTTTCTGAACCATGTCAAAAATATGAATTGAATCATTTAAAATATCTTAATTGAGTAAAAGAGGTAGTGAAACATGATCTTTCATGAACACTTAAGTGAATTGTGACATCTGTGGCATTGCATTTATAGTTATTTACCTGTTGTAGGTGGCACGCTGAAGACAATGTTGGATGCCATGGAAGTCCCGAGTCACGCTAGGCACCTCCTCCTCCAGTTGAACTCACAACGCACCAAAGGCTTCCTGTGTGATGTCATCATCGTGGTGCAGAACGCGCTCTTCCGTGCTCACAAAAACATCCTGGCCGCCAGCAGCCTGTACCTGAAGTCCCTGGTTGTCCACGACAACCTCATTAACCTGGACCACGAGATGGTGAGCCCGGGCGTCTTCCGGGTCATCCTGGATTACATCTACACGGGCCGGCTCAACGAGGGCGACCAGGCCTCCGGCTCGGAGCCCAACCTGGGGGCGGTCCTGGCTGCTGCTAGCTACCTGCAGCTGCTGGACCTGGTGGCACTGTGCAGGAAAAAGCTGAAGAGAAATGGGAAATACCACCACCTGCGGCCCACGCATGGGTTTGCACCCTACACTAAGATCGGGGTTGGAGGAGGGGGTCGTTACCGTGTGTCTGCTCCTGTTATCCAGTCCTGTTTCCCCGGGGGGGTTTTGAGCAGACGCCCCCACTCGGAGGAGCTGCCACCCCACCCTCTGGTCACTCATGTCGGGGAGCTATACGCACCCCAGTCCTCTCAGGGTCCTCAAATTTTTCCTGCGCCCCTGCCGGCCCTTCCCTTGCTGCCTCAGTCCAGCTTGAGGTCGACCGCCCCAGAGAGGGACTGCTCCCCACTCTACGGTCTTGACTTATCGAAGAAGAGCCCCGACTCCCAATCTCAGCCGACGCCCTCCCACCCCGCCCTGTCCCACACGCTCCTGCACCATGATGAAGGCCGCCACAGCCCCGCTCCTCCCGGAACCAACGGGGGTCCTCTTCCCCAAGGCAACGACTCTGTCTTCTCTGGGGAAGCGGAGACAGACGAGTACAAGGGCTCCCTCTCCTCCCACCCCCACCTGGTGCCCCGTCTCCCCCACCTCCACCGTTCTGACTCCCGAGGCCAGGACCCGTACCCCTGCCCACCTAGTGCGGGCTCCGAAACTGGGGAGGGAGGAGGGGAGCAAGGGAGTGAGATGGGAAAGGTGTACCGTTGGGTCAAGCCCGAGCCTTTACCCTATCCCCCCGAGGATGAAGAAGAAGATGACGAGGAAGAGGAGGACGACGAGGAGGGGGCCGGTGGAGAACGGGGGAAAGAGACTAACCACCGGCACCACAACCACCACAAAAACGGTGAGGAAAACAAGCTGGGCAGTGCTGGACGGGCAGGGGGGTACGGGAGCGTCGGGTGCGAGGGGGAGGACGAGAAGAGCGGGTCAGCCAGTGAGGAGACGGGCAGCAGTGAGGGACGCCGCTCGCCTATCTTCCACCTGCCGTATGAGCCAGAGAGCTTCGGTGACAACCTGTATGTCTGCATCCCCTGCGACAAGGGCTTTCCCAGCTCCGAGCAACTCAACGCTCACGTGGAGACCCACACCGAGGAGGAGCTCTACGGCCACTCAGCCGGCGAACTGGGCAGTAGCAATGGTCACGGTGGGACCAACACTGCCAACACCAACCTACCTGGCAACAGCCTGACGACTCCCCTGGGCTTGGGGACGGGTTCGGGGGTGGGGACGGGCGAGCCCATCCGCCCGTACCGCTGCTCGTCCTGCGAGAAGTCCTACAAGGACCCGGCGACTCTGCGGCAGCACGAGAAGAGCCACTGGCTGACGCGGCCGTACCCCTGCAGCATCTGCGGCAAGAAGTTCACCCAGCGCGGCACCATGACTCGCCACATGCGCAGTCACTTGGGCCTCAAGCCCTTCGCCTGCGACGCCTGCGGCATGCGCTTCACCCGCCAGTACCGCCTCACCGAGCACATGCGCATCCACTCGGGCGAGAAGCCCTACGAGTGCCAGGTGTGCGGTGGCAAGTTCGCCCAGCAGCGCAACCTCATCAGCCACATGAAGATGCACAGCGGCGGTGGCGGCGTGGCCGACGGCAAGCTCAAGATGGACTTCTCTGACGCGATCTACCCGCTGGGCAAGTACGCCGAGCACCTGGGGCTGAAGCCCGAGAAGGCCTCCGCTCTCCTGGCGCAGGCCTCCCAGCACCTCCTGGCGGACGCCAAGGCCATGGAGAGCCTGTACCCCCTGTCCAAGCTGGCCGCCGAGCATCTGGGGCTCATCCATGACAAGATGGACTCCCTCAGGCAGCCATTGGGACCCCCGCTCCCCTCCCAGCAGCTCTCCTCCGAGCCCAGATCCATCGACCGCTACTCCCCCAGCTAGAGAGGTTAAGGAAGCCCCAACCAGAGCCAATGCTACCCACCCCACCCCACCCCCCGTCCCAAAGTTCACTGTGCCCTCTTGGTTGTTACCCTCTTGGGTGCTACTGTGATCGGAAGCCATAAGACACAAACGCAGCCAAAGGCAAAGCTTTGTGTGCCTTAAAATTCGAAGCACTTAAAAGTCTGCTTACCCCCAACCCCACGTGTGCCTGAGCCTCACAGGGAGGGAGCCAAATGCATGTTTGTTTTACTTCAAAGAAGCAGGAAAAAAATACGCAAGCAGACATTTACGGACTTCTAAAAGTGCCTTTTCAAATTTTGCAGTGTATATGCACTTAAAAAAAAATGGAATGAAAAGGACAAACTTGTGTTCTGTGTTTTACGTGGAAACGCAAAACAAAGCAGCAACATATTTTTAAAAAAGTATTTTCTACAAAGAACTGTTACGCTGTCGAGCCAAAAAAGTGAACAACAAGCATGCCTTTTCTCCCATTTTTCTACTTTCGTATTGAAAAGCCAAAGAATACAGGGGGATAAAGACATTGTGAAACATGTTGTAGTCATATCCTATACCTGTGTACTTAATAATTGTAAATTTAGGGCAATAAAAAAACGAGGAACAAAAAGAAAAGCACATGATTCAGGGCTTCTGTCCAGGCTCAAGGAGAAACTTGGACAGTAGGAAAAGCCAAACCTTTGGGAACTTACAGTGCTTGGAAGACTTTGTTTTTTTTTTGCATTCTGTTGTTGTTCGGACTACCACACTTCCTCCTATCCCCACCTGCCAGGACTGCTCCACTCCTTAGCTCTTCTATGTATGAAATGAGCATAAAAGCATAAAATGAGCTCACTAAGTGGTCTAATGCTGTGTTTCCCACACCTTGTTTTCTTGAATCACACTGAAGAATGTGTTCAGCAAGACGTTTCCTAAGTGACTATAAATTACAGCACAATCGCTTGGAAAATGCTTGCACCCGGAACCAAAAACCCAGAGGCTACCTAGCGTGCAATGCTCAATCCTGTATGCAAATTGTGCCATATTGACCTGGTGAAACCATTTTGGTCTGGGCAACAACCCAGACCGGGAGAGGATGTGGCAGAGTACGTCTTGTGACCATCCTAGCCCAAACACGCGCAAGGATAAGGGTTTTGTTATCTGACATATGACGGACATGCTGCGCGCGCAATACCAGCACCACCCCCCACCTCAGAATGAAAAGGCTAGGTCCTGTTGTTTATAGAATCTGCTAACGTGACAGCTCTCCAAACGCACGAGAACTCGTTCAATCTCCTCGGTCACTGTGGCCGGCAGATCCCTCCAGCTGCTCCAGTAGCGTGAAATCTGTGAAATCCCACATTCTCCCGGACGGTTCACGCTGCCCGTCAGGCGGCTGTCTGACCCCCTCCCGCCAACCCCCCGCCTCCCGAACCTTCGACACTACTGCCACGGCCCCCACCGTCCACACACACTCCCTTCATCCCCCACACACTCCTGTTCCACTGCCATCCAGCTGCTGCCTCCCGTTATCCCGCCCTGCAGCCGGGGTCTGCGCAGCACACATTATGGCGTAAATGGCGCAGGATATTACATATGTACCACCAGCACTCTCTATTTACCAAATAAACCCAGGTACCCTAAATACAGTTACCATCCTTCAGGCTGCTTCTGTAGGCTCATTAATGAAAACAATCCACTTTGTTTTCGGTGTGCATTTAACACATTCACATGCTCTGCTAACACCGCGAGCAATCCACAAACATGCCCCATTAGTTTCCTTGAAGGCAGGCAATAATACATACGTGATTAACAGCTATGCTAAGGAACACAAACATTTCAAATACAGCTGAAGGGTGGGGGGGGGGGGACAAGTTTCAGAAAAATGTGTTTTTCCTCGCAATGTCTGCCGTCTCGAAAGACCAACTGAAACAAGCTGCTGAACAACAATAGACAATGCTTGAGACAGATTGGAATTCACTGACCGTCGCCGACTGCGCCACGGTCTCGAGAGCTGAACGCTACGAGCGCAGATGCTGTGAAATGCGCATCCTCATTACTCCCAACGTCCCAGACTTGGACACAACACAAGGGCATGTGGTGGAACCTGTGGTGGAGGTAGGGACCGTTTAAACGTGTCAAAGTGCCTTTCCTTTTTAAACATTATTTTAGGGTTACGAACAGTCTTTTTTTTTTTTCTGTAGCATTTCAGTGTATGATGTTTGTCTCACCACAGTAGTGACCATACCTACTTACAGGTATAGGCTGACGTGTGGGTTCCGGGGCACTTATTTTAACTTTTTTTTTGTGAGGGGCGGGGGGTATGGATGGGGCGGAGATATTAACAGTCATTCTGTGTACAACCTGTGGATATGTTTTTCTTGTTACTATCGTAATTATGATTGTGTTTAAATGTATTTGTTTTCAGAAATGATGCCAATGATTTTAATGCATTTATGTTAATATGCAGTTATCACTTTCCTTCCTGTAACTATTTTTCTTTTAAAACCCAGAGGTCTTGTTCTGGTCACAGTTAAAATTTTAATAAGGCAAAGTCAAACTTATTTATTCCAAAGATTTCATAATCTCAGGACCATGTACAGTAATTCACAAATCATAGTGCCCATAATGTACATTTCTTCTAGTGGCGTTTTAATTTTGTATTGACACTATCGTTCAAAACAGACAATTCCCGTCATTACCAGCGCTGAAAGTGAAAATATCAGCTGCCTCAAATATGTGCCTTGAGGAGATTAAACAAAAGCCAAATCCCTTTGCGGCGCTGTGCATCTGACGAGCATTTAAACCAGACAGATGTGCCTTGTTTTGTGGGAGGGGCCGTGTTGAACTTTGGATGGTCTCTGTAGGCAGGGGCGATACTGGGCGAGTGCAGGAGTATACAGGCAAGCAGGACCGCGCGCGCCCAGCTGCTGTGTGAGGTGGCAGCAGTCGCAGCGTCTCCAAGCGCTCCAAACGCACAGCTGAATTCCAAATGGAGTTGGCAAGATTAACATGCAACAATTCAAAAATTAAAAAAAATAATTTATGAGAGCCAGGATTTAAGAAGAAAACATGTCAGAGCACCGCTGTGCACGGGCAACAATACCACGCATAAAAAGAAGCGATAAAACATACGTTGAAATTAAATTAAATTGATGTAAGAAACCCGTGACACACTGATTAACTGAGGTATTCAGTATATCTAACAAAACAAAGCAAAAAGTACTGCTGGTAAAATATTTTTCCTCAGTAAACAAGGAGGGGATAGAGAGTGAATGTTTTTAATACTGAGCGATGGTCATCAGAGAGCACATTCCCTTCCTCCCCGTCATTCGTTTGCTTGCCCTCTTTCTCCCTCCATTCACACGCATGCTCTCATTGACTGTGTCTCTCTCTCTCATCTCCATTCGCTCGCCCACTTTAACTGACCGTCTCTATCTCTCCCCCCACCCCTCTCTCTCTCTGCCATTTGCTTTCCTGTCAGACAAAACACAAGAAGAAAAAACAAAGAGAAAATATTTCCACCGCTGCCATAAGTCCTAAGAGGAAAGACAGGGCGAGCGAGAGGGAGGGAAAGCCAGAAAGAGAGAGAGATAGAGTGGGAGGAAAGAGACAGAGTTCTGGGTTATTCTGTGTAGGTTGTTAGGGGCTCTAAGACTGTTTGGTAAAAGGCCAGAGGTCAGGGAAGTCTGCTGGTGTGTGTCTCTGCATGCGTGTGTGTGTATGAAGTGTATGTGTGAGCGAGAGAGAGGCTGAAAGGGGGGGCGGGTTGGGACTTCTGGCTCAGCAGTAACCCAGGACAGGATGTGCTGTGTGTTTCTGCTCAAAGCCAGAGAAAGAGAGATATGGAGGGAGGGAGGGAGGGAGGGAGATAGAGAGTGCAGGGGAAACTCTAGGGCTATTGTCTGAAGGTGGAAGTGCAGTCTCTCCTCTCAATGGAGAGCCAGGCTGCTGTCCATTGAGAAAAAAAGCATGCCATTTCTCATCTTTCTACACACCTTCTTTTTCACATCTAGTTGGGGAAAAAGCTGTCAGACCATTTAATCTTGCTGTTTAACCCCTGCTGTGCGCACTGGCCTAGCCTAGCCTAGCCTAGCCAGGACACTGGAGCGCTACTGTCAGACAGCCAGAAACAGCCTGAACACAAACAGACTGTGGAACGATGAGTCTGTACAGCCAACAAGACAAACCCATAAATTTGCATGTCAACATCTGCATGAATAAGTGCAGCACTAACCAAACCAAGTACAAAACAATCACATGACTATGCATTTAAGTAAATGACCGATGGTGCGATTTTGGCACAATATGGTGCTGGTATTCAGTTCCTTCAATCTAAAAAAATAAAATAAAACTTACTACATGTGAGGTTAGATTGTTACAGCAAAAGAGTAGTCATACATATCAGACACGCCAAAAATGACAGGAAATGAAAATACACGTCAACTGCAATGCAGTGATAATTTAGTGATTTGCGTGGCTTGCCTTGACAGGGTAACGTACAATAGTAAATAAAAAGGAGTTTTGACAGAAGCTCAAGGCTGACCGTGAGGATACAGTGTAGTTTGAGAGTCTATGTGAGAGAATGACCAGAAGGGAACGCATTTACACAACCGTCCAAAGCCTGACCGTGTTATGAGCGCTGCTATACCTGCACATGTGAATAGCAGGGAAAGTGAGTCACATTTGGATCACACTGAGAAATGGTAAATGGTAAATGGACTGCACTTATATAGCACCATTATCCAAAGCGCTTTACAATGGGCGCTCACTCACCCGTTCACACACACATTCACACACCAATGGCGGCAGCCACCATGCAAGGCGCTAGCCTGCTCATTGGGAGCAATTTGGGGTTCAGTGTCTTGCCCAAGGACACTTCGACATGTGGACAGGAGGAGCCGGGGATTGAACCGCCAACCCTGCGATCAGCGGACTACCCGCTCTACCTCCTGAGCCACAGCCGCATTTCACAGACTGAAATGTTCAATGAACACAACCCTCCATTTTGCCTTATTAAAGTAGACCCTAGTGACGGGAGAGTGAGGTCTCGAACTGGCTAATGGGTGGAGCTGCAATGAGCTGTCAGTCATCGACTTGTCTGAACCAATCAAAACATTTTGCTCTCCAACAGCAGAACAAATTGGCTGGTTGAAATCAGCGGGTCCCTGACAGTATGTAGCTCCATACATTCTTGCTTCACGAGACCTCCTTCTCCCATCTGCAGTAGATCCCATTTGGATTACACTGAGAAAGGTACCATCTGAAAAGTGCCATGAACACAAGCCTCCTCTGGGATTTTGCCTCATTACGACACCCATCCTCCCCAGTTTAAGTCTTTAAAAACATGGGAGGAACACATTCACCAAGGTAGGATTTTTAGCATGAAATGCAAACTTGCCTTGACATTATCTAAATACCAAAAAAGGGTTTAAAAGTTTTAAAAGTGTCAATACTGCCTATTTTTGTTTTGTTTGCTTTTTTATTTTTCCATTTTTGCAGGGATTTTTATTTAAAAAAAATAAATGAATAGCTAGATGGAAAAAGTATTTACTGAAAAACTGTTTAAGGGTCAGCCTGTGTATTGGGAATTTTCAACTGTGGCACAGACCGAATCAAAAGCTGGACCCACAAATCACTCATTGCAAACAACTCCCTGGTGCTTTCAGGCACTTGTTAATGGGAGTAGGGGGTCTCGGGGGGCAGCCATGCCTGCCAATGAGCCCTGAGCATGGGGGGTGTGTGATGTGTGTAAGGGTCCACTCTGAGCCTGATTGCACCTGTGTGTGTTTTGAGTGTGTATGTTGCTTATGTGAGTGAGGGCGTGTGTGTGCGTGTGTGTGTGCGTGTGTGTGTGTGTGTGTGTGTGTGTGTGTGGCTGTCTTGAGTTTCCCCAGAGTCCAGCAGTGTGAAATAGCAAGGAGAGTGGGATTTCATACTTTATTACATCCAGCTGTTTTGGGTTTATTCATAAAAACCTGCGCACTTTTCCTGAAAGGGTTCAAACCACGAAAGGGTTCCACGACTCCTCAACTCTCCACTTAGACCACTCGCCCGCTTTCTGTTCACTTTGTTGACCCCCCCGCTGCCCCGCCCCGTCTCTGACCAAACCTCTCCTCTCCCCCACACTCCCGCTCTGCCCCGCCCCGCCGCGCAGTCGCTTCCAGCTGCTCTTCACGCTGAAGAAGACAGTTGTCCAAATGTTTACGCCAGCAACTGCTTTCTTTTTCTTAACGCCCCAATCAAACGCGTCAAAATACTTCCATGTTGAGATGGGTCAAGTAAATAGAAAAGGAAAAAAAGGGTCGTTTTATTGTTTTACTTTGCAAAAGAAGACGAGAGAAAGAGCAGCGGAGACAAGCACACAAAAAAGAGACAAGGCAAAGAAACGCAAACCCCTGAGAAGCAGGAAGTGTGTGATAATGTCAGGAGATTATGGACAAAGGAAAATACACAGAGAATCACGCCAGTAAAATAAATATATGTATGCAAAAATTGCACAACTCAGCCCCATACGCAGAGTACCAGCCAGCACACATGGCGAGGGAGACCAGTGCCAGGAGGTCTCTGCCAGACTAAATTGCTTTAAAAAAAAAAAAAAGGGCAATTACGCTTTCTCTCGTTTTGACATTTTGAGAGAGACGATGTCTGCGCTGGGCCAAACCTTGGTGAGCCGACAACAATGGCAGCTCCGAGCAGCCTGTTTTGGATCCGTTACCCTCGCCGATGGGTACCAGAATGCATTGCTCTGTGGCCACGCCGCTCATTCCAGACCATCCGGCCCAAATTATCTCCCTCTGTGCCTACGCGAGGTTGTGGCGGGTTGGGGACACACGTGTCATTTTCTACGTGAATCGTGCTCGTTGCAGAAATGAAATCCTGCTGGCATGGCAATGTGCTGAATTTCACAGACAGAGGCTTCGGGGTGACTGTTCTGTTGACAGCATTATGCAGTCAAAGTGATGCATTGTGGAATAAGGGTTTAGTGTCTGTGTCTCATCCAGTAGACAGAACACACGCACACGCACACACACACACTGCGTATCAGCAGTTCCTGTTGACTCTGATGACATTGTTGCATTTTGGTACAACTCCTTTACTTAGATGTAATTAAATTCTGTTGCAGGGTTAAGAAAACAATTTAAGAAAAAAAAAACACAAAGGAATTTTCAAAGCTGCATTGAGCCTCATGGCCCTTTGCCTGCAATTATATTCTGGCATTGATAGCAATGCACGATGCATTCCATACACACAAACACACACACACACACATCTGGGCGGCTGACAGGCCTGTCACAGCTCCTCGCTCCAGATTAGGTCAGATTTAATCAGCCTGAGCTTGCCGCCTTTCGTGTGTCAGCTCCCATTTAGAAAGCCATTAATATAGCGGCCGTGGGGTTACCGCCAGGCCCAACGCTGAGCCGCCAGCCAGCGCCTTACACACCTCTCGTACAGACGGACGGACGGATGCGGATGGGAAAGTTCTGCCGATTAACTGGCAGGTAGAGGAGCTTGTTCAGGTTCACAGGTAGATACAGACACTAGAGATAGAAGCAGCTAGAGATTGAAGCGGATAGTTACAATGACGGACAAGGCCCGGAAGGCATCAATCGGTGGTTTCTGCAGAGGGGAGTGGAGTGTTTTTTTGGGGGGTGGGGGTTGGGGAAGAAGGGAAAACAGTTCATATTTTTAAAGCACCTTGAGACAATGGGGAAGAGTGCCATGTTCACACTGCCCGAGAGAAGGGGAAAACTCACCAGACACAAACACCGTGATAGTATTACCATTTTATGTACCATTAATATTTCAGTTGTTATTGATTGAGCTGGTTTTTAAATATTAAATACATGATCACCTCCAAAGTGTTTTACAATAAGTTTTTTTTTGTTTTACATTGCAATACACAAAAAACCAAGCAGTATTTTTCTACATTGTTATTTTTTAAATTTTGCTTTAAGAAAATGAATGTATTTATTGCATGTCAAATTGTTTTATAATTCAATTTTTACATAAAATTGTGGGTTATTAATATTATTTTTCCTTTAAATTTTTTGTTTTAACAGTATGAAATAATGTTAATAGGTTTTTATTAAGTTTGAACAGACAAGTTTTTGTCTTTTTTGTTTGTATATTCAAATTCAATTTGGAAATAAAAATAATTGCACAAAGACAGACAGAATAATGTTTTTGCATTATTAAAACATTATTTAATTTAACATTACACATGAAGCAATGCAGTAGTGATCTTGTTTGGTACACACACACATGACTACATATTGATAAAAATCACTTGACATGGTTTTACAATAACTACCATTATCTACATGTACTTGGTGTTACAACTTATCTGTTTGGGGTCTGTTGCAGTAGGATGTACACATACCATCATATAATTACTTAAGGTTTTAACTGATGCAATGCATAAAATCATATTACACAAGACACTTTGCACTAAACAGAAGTGCCTTGATAAAGAGGAAGAGGCATTGCTCACCCCCAAAAATTTCAGCAATTATTGTGCCCCCCCCATGAGGGACATACCACAGAATCACAAAAGCGGGTACACCCATTAGTCAGTGGGGCAAACAGCTCGCAGCGATGTGCAAAACTGAAACCACGAGGCGGCAGGGACTCGACGGAAGAGTTGCGATCACCAGGAATACACACAGCACAAACTGCTTAAAGCGTGAGGCACCCGGAGCCCTTATCAGGGAAATCAAACTCACAGCTGTGGCCACGCCCAGCATTTACAAAGCGCCCTTTGCCAGGCCCAGGTGTGTGTGGCTTTCTCTGCCCTAGGCTTTTATTTGCAAAGCAAGTTGTGAAGCAGGGGAGGGGAAGCCCTGCGTCTGCTGGGCCGTATCACTTTCTGCTCTTAATTATTTAAAAATGCCAATTCTTTCATTTTTTAATTAACGCCAATTAATTCAGTAGATTCAGTTGTTGCTTGTGAATTAATCAATAAACTTAGCAAAAATGTCAGATCATGTGATTGATTGATAAACAATTAGCAGCCACATTCTGTGTGAAATCGAGAAACTTTCTCCCTCTCCACCAAAGCTAATGTGTGGTGAGTTCTGGTGCAAAATGGCCGCCCTGCACGAGTGGAGCTTTGAAATCAAAAGTCTTAAAACTGAATGGAATCCATGAACAATACTATTGTGATTCAAACAGAACTTCTTACCAATCTATTAATCCATTGTTTAGTGAGTGAAATGTATCGGTCGGAATAAGACAGAAAAAGAGAGCAGTGGACGCCATTTATAATGGCTGAGCGCACGCACGCACGCACGCACGCACGCACGCACGCACGCACGCACGCAGTATTCAAAGGCAGTTTTTAAAAGACACTCCTGTTCAGATAAATCAGTAGTGATATGAATCCTTAAACACCAGTGCTGGTAAAAAAGATAATAAACACACCACAACCAAATGAGTTCTTGAAAGGAAAAGATTTATTGAGAAAAGCATAAAGAACATTTAAAAGAGGCCTGCTGAGGGCCTGCTCGTGTAATGAGACAGCGTTTGGGTAACGGCTGCCGGCTCATCAGCACGCCAGCAGAGCGGCACATTCACCCCCGACACACGCGTGTGCGCACGGGGAAACCATATTCAAAACTGCGTGAGACAATACCTTTGCTGGAGCTGTGCATTTGAAGTCACAGATGCACACTGTGTTGATGACAGAGTGTACTGGTTCAAACATCAAGAGTCCACATGCGCGCACGGACACACACACACACACACACACATACATACATACATGCACACACTCGCACTCACACACACCCGCACTAACAGCCGCGTGCGTCAGTAAAAAATGAAAAATTTCATGACTTCCGACAACGGCGGGTCAACAGTAATGCTAATAATACTATCAAAAACAATGAGTGATTTCAAGCACAAAGTTTTCAACAAACGCTGATAAAACAGAAACGCTGAAGGGCGGGGGGGCATTTAAAAAAGCAATAAAACAAAATAAATTCTTTAAAAAAAGCTTGATAAATACGTTAAAGTGGATGCTGGGAGCATGTAAAGAGGGGGCTGTGAGTGAGAGGGACACTCTGAGGCCAGTACAGCCTTTAACGGCTTCTCCCAGCAAGGGCAGCAGTCTCCCAGCCCAAGCTCTGTGGCTTGCGATGCCACAAAGGTGCTTAAGGATAATTCTGGCCTCCATATTGGCAAATAAAAATAAAACTAAATGCAGCAGTTACAAGCTTGAGTGGAGTCCACCGCTTGGTTAAGGGCGTTGACAAAGACAGTGAATTAGGCGACGACTGGCGTCTGGCAGCGGAGCTGTGGAGGCTGGGTCCTCTGCAAAACAAAAGGGGCAGGTTTGGGTGAAGTTGTGCACCCATGCTGCCCTGCTCTGGACAAATACCTTTAACAGGGATTCAATGAAATGACTACAACATTGGGGGAGCGTGGTCTAGGCTACACCTGATAATTTCTTTAGGTAGGTATGCAACATTTACGCACTCATGCAGCCAGGGTATGAAACTAACCTTTTCACTCACTGGCCAGAGTGGCTTGTGGATTCTAAAAATCATCAGCCAATTTCACCATTTTACCAGCCACATTACCTTTTACAAAATAACACATTTTACACCTGAGTGCATCGCTTGCCCTAAGGATGAAGTGGCTTTAGGAGAGATGGGAGGAGGCTCAGTGACACCTCTCTCTCGCAGAGCCCAGTATTGGGCTGTGCTCCGCCCGGCATGCGGGACCGGGCATGAGCGCGTTCTTCCAGGGTTCCTGTCTCGGGTTGGTGTTGGAAGGGTGCCTAGTGGGCGGGGCCTGGGAGAGGACGGGGGGGGCTAAAGGAGAAGGACCAGGGGAGTCTGCGTCTGCATGTCTGACAGCACGCGGTCATTCTCACAGTAAGAGCCAGGGGCTCACAGCAGGGTCAAGAGAATTTTATGTCAATGTGAACTGTTGGGCATGCACACACACACACACACACACACGCATAAACACACACACACAAAACATAAACGCATACGAACATGCACTCACATACACGTATACTCAGATGTGTGCGTACCCATGCACTCACATACACGTATACTCAGATGTGTGCGTACCCATGCACTCACATACACGTATACTCAGATGTGTGCACATTACACAATACAGTGACTGATACATATGCTCTATGCTCTCCTACTCTTTTAGAAGATTTTGCATGCAGACATTAAAACCAGGGTTTGGTAAATAACCATGATCCAGATATACCTGCTTTTAGCAAATCCACTGTGTCACGATGCCCTGGTTCACAATATGACACAGTTCTCACACTTTAAAAGACCCGCCCCCTTATGCAGCAGCAGACCCTTCACAACTTACATGATGTCACAGTTTAAACTAGCTCATTATGACATCACAATTTAAGCAAGCCCATTGAAACAAATGAAACGCTTAGTCTCCTGCATTCTGATCACAGAACCCCTGCACCCAGAACCCCTTTTATCTTGTCAAACATCCACCACGCTGTGATATGATTCATATCATCATAAGAAATATCTTAAGCGGGATAATATCTTTCCAAAAATTATTCACAGCACCTTTTTTTTTTGTATTTACTGCCGTGGTCTGCATTGAAACAGGCTGCCCCTCCCCAATCTGCAGCCTGCCCAGGGGTGGCAGGAGCTCTATAAGGTTTAAACGAGTTGTTCAGATGTGAGGTGAAGCGGCGACAGAAGGTGAGAAATCTTAAAGCAGCGCTGCCTGCTGCAGAAATGAGAGCAGCAGGGGGAAGAGCTGCAGCTGCACTTCTAAATCTCTCTGTTCAAAGCTGACGGGCGTCCGCGCTCCCCTATCGCGTCCCCGGCGGACAGGAAGCCAGCTGGCAGGATGTATACAGGGCTGAGGGCAGTCCGCACGGGGGCGGGACACTTCTTCGCCAAGGCGCTGCTCCATATTTACAAGCTCCTGATGAGTTCAGCCTCTCCCAAAATCGCAGGCAATGTTCCGTCTTGTTCAGCTCACAGTTATTTTATGGGGAAGTGGAACAGCCCATGTTTTCTTTGCTATGTTCAAATAGACCATATTTTCTTTAGTCTGGATGAAGTTTTCTCCTTTCCTCTAATTTAGTCCTACGCGTCACAAACGCCAGTCTCTCACTGTGCATCTCCTTTGGAGAAACTGCTCTGGCATTTCTGTGCTTTGCAGTCTAAAGCAAATCAGGGAAAAGCTTTCCAATTGGTGGCGGTGAACGGCAAGTGAACGAACTGAGGCCAGGCGCTGAAGTGTGACGTCGTAAACGTTCGAAAACAAGTCGCAGTCATAAACTAAAAAAACTGACAGTTGAGAGAGCAAAGCTATAGAAACCGTGTCCGAGGTAACCAGGGCTTTTTCTCATTTGAACATTTCCAAACAAGCTGCGAAGAATGGCTGAATTTACAGACAGGCCTGCCGCCCAAACTAAAACTGGAGGCCAGTGTCCCCAACACTCCTTCACAGCAAAAAAAGAAGAAAAAATACACCAAGAACCACAAACACAAAATAGGTGGTGGAGGGTGGTCTTTGAACTTGTCTAAAAAATAGGCTTTGGAATTGACATTCGGTCAATGAAACGTCATTCCGGGTTGGAGAATAAAAACGGAAAGGAAGCCAAATGAAAATAGCCCTGCCCCTGTCCAAAAAATCTAAAGAAGATGAAAAAAGCAAAAAAAATAACAAGCAAATAAAATCCCAATAGTACACGCGCACTGTGGCGCAGCCTGCCACAGCCGTTAAGGGACAAACAGACCAAGAGACAGACAGCCTGTAGTGAACAGAGTTGCCCTCAAACCTCAGTCCCTGTCCTCTTCTCTTCTCTTCCCTTCTTCCCAATCTTTTTTTTGGTCACCAGAGCGACCAGCATTGGGAGTTAATCTTCCTCAGCTTGGACCCTCGCTCCCCCTCTCTCTCTCTCTCTCTCTTCCTCCCTGTCGATCTCTCCCCCTTTAACTCAGGTCATGTATAGCTTGCTGACACACACTGCACATACAACAGCTAGATCAGAGACTCTCAAAACCACACGTTCTCTTTCTTGCATCTGTTCTCAGAGAGTCCTTCTGGTCTGACTCAATCTATCTATCTTTCTCAAGTCAGGTGCTTTTTTACTTTTTGTTCTCGGTCTAGAGGACCTTCCTTCTCATTCCAAAAAATGTAATTCTTGCCCGATTCCCCCTGTTCTGTATGTTATTTTTTAAAAGCTTGTGTTTCCTCTCTCTCTCTCTTCATCTCGAGTTAATCTTCCTCCACACTTTACGTGGCTGTTGCTGTTGCTGTTGTTGTAGTACTTGTGGCTGATCCGTGTCGGCTCTGGTTCAGCCCACTTTGGCCCAGTTGAGGAAGGCGGGGATATCGCGCACCGGGACGTTCCGGGTCAGGGCCTTCACCCGCAGGTTGCGGTCGTCCGTCAGCAGAACCACCTCTCTGTGCAGACGCACAGGTTCATCTGCAGAGGGGAGGACAGACACAGACAGGGAAACCCTTATTATTCTTACTTACACTACTGTTTTATATACACATATGCATGCTTTTGTGGTGTGTGTGTGTGTGCGAGAGAGAAAGAGTGAGAGAGACAGACAGTGTGTGAAAGTGAGAAAGAGAAAGAAACAGGGGGAGAGATAGAGAGAGGAGCATGATGGCAGGATTATGGTGGGTGCTGAGTAGAGGCAGAGACAGTGGTAGTTATAATGTAGATAAAGAGATAAGAAGAGCAGCGGAGAGGTGAGGCTCAGATCAAAGCACCACAGGCACAACAACAATAGTGTAGATCGTGTGGCAGGGCAGGCGGGTGAGCGAGAGAGAGAGATGCCACTTCCTGCCACACAACACACACTGTGGGTGCCTGACTTTCAGAGAACCTCCCGTCCTACACACGCACACAAACACACATTCGCACACACGTGCACACACACACGCTCACACGTGCACACACACACGCTCACACGTGCACACACACGCTCACACGTGCACACATACACTCACACATGCACACATACGTGCTCACACGTGCACACATACACTCAGACATGCACACTCATGCTCAGATGTGCACACATACACTCGCACATGCGCACACACACACACGTTCACACACTCACACATGCTCACATGTGCACACATACACTCATACATGCACACACACACACATACCCACATGCTCACATACTCAAATGTACACAGATGCACATTCACTGCATAAACATAACAGGGCTGAAAATCCCGCTGATACATTTAGAATGAAAATAGGTTTTAATTAATAACCTAATAGTAGGCTACAATTGAAAATAACTGTCAGTGCCGTTCTTTAGGCTGCATATAGGCCATTTCCAAGTGAATCGGTTGTGCGTGTTCTAGCTGCTTTAGTTAAAAGCGGGAAAGATGATACGGTAGCCTATTTAAACAAACACTGAAGCCAATCACCTGCCGGCTAGCGTAGGCTCCTTAATTCAAGAGAGCGATGGCAAGTTGAAGGCATGTGCAGCAATAGACTGGGCTAATAGCATATACAGTAAATAAGAAGTAAAATTAATCACCAATGAGATGGATCGTTTGCTTGTAAGCAAAATGTTTAATCTTGACACAAACTGGGAGCAAGCAGAGGCAAGCGTGGGCGCGAATTACAATTAAACTTATGAGAGACGCAACTAAAGACGCGTTTAAATTGAAACGGCTAAGTCTACATACGTGGCTCGTTTTCAATGGGGAAGACATTAATCGTTTCATATGCCATGTAGCTACATGCCACTGTGAAGTTTGCGAGTCGCTTCAAAATGTCTACGCTAATCAGACACTGAAATGCTGCTAGTCATAAATACTTTAAAACAATAGCGTGAGAGCTCACACGGTTCCATTTCAAAAGTGTTATCCTGCACAAACCCACAAAAATGAACAGTTGATAGGTATCCTAAAAACAGCCTTTCGGTGCAAAGAAAGAGTTGGCAAATATGCGGTCAAGAAGTGGACTGAGAGAAGTGGAAAATAAACTTGATGTGGGGAAGTATAGGTTTTTCCTTTTTAACAATGTGCCCAACCTTTGAAATCCCCCCAAAATGTTGTTCATAAGAGGGGAAATCCTCCTCAAACCAAAAATCTATTTTCAGCCCTGCATAAACACATAGACACTGAAATGCACACATGTTCACACACATACACACCAGAGGAGGTTTCTCTGCTTCACCAAAAAAAGGGATGAAAAAGAACATGCATATCCCACAATCACACACACAACATAGGCTTTCTTTAATATTGAATCATCACCGTCTTTCCCTTGTGAAGCTAAAAAACAAAGTGCTTAGATTAAAAAATATGCCTTGTATCTTCTTATATAGTTCTGTGCTTGTATCGTGAAAAGCAGCGCCACCCTATGACTTTTAAAAGAAACTTCAGTGAGGCACAGTGTCTGACTGCTTCACTTGACCATTGGCAATCAATGGGGGACTTTATAAAAGCGAGAGAGAAATGTATAAAATTTTTATGGTTGTGGCGTTTTGTATTGTAAATTGTTTATTTTTTATCGTGTTGTAGTGTTAATAGCTAGCTAATTGCTAACGTTAGTGATTTAACCAACGTTGCCTAATGTTAGCCTAGACTAGCTCACTTATTGTAACGTTAACTTTGGCCATTTAATTTGGCTGCATTTGAAAGAAAATGGAACCTGTGAATGAAAACATCCTGGATCGGATTCTGCGGGATTAATGTAACGTTATTTTCAATCCTTAAACTGTGAAGAAAGATTGCAAGTGAAGGCGGATGGGAGACCAAAGCCTCCTATCAATCTTATCCAGTGAGTGGGATCGGTAAATCAGCTTTAACGTTAAATGCTAGTAGTAGCCTACGTTGAGGTGGATTAGTTACAGGCAGCTTGCTAACAGAATCGCATGTGTTGCTGGCCATGTGTGTTGTTTAAAGGAAAGCCTATTATTTTTTTATCCAAGTGTGTTGCTACAGGAGATGTTCAATGTTTGCAAGAAATTGCTTTCATTATTTAGGCTACGTAATTCAGGTCTGTTAAAATTCATGCAAAATCGAAGGAGCATGACAGTAGTGTAACCGTGCAAATTGAGTCTGAGGGGTGTGGGGTGGGATCAGGTTTGAGCTGAGCATTTGTACCTAGCTAGCTACTGCAATGGTGGAGGTGAAGAAGCACAAGTACAGCGAAACGACAAGCCGACAGGGCTCGTTCAAAAACCAGAGTCAACCGTGGAATTGCCTTTCCTCGATGGAGACAGCTGAAGTTCACCAAGTGGATTAGAAGCGACTCAAAGTTGCTGTGTTTTCTGTTGCACCTGTAAGGAATGTTACCTCTAGCTATCCAGCAAGCTACGTTCGGTAGAATTGTGGGTGGGGTTGAGGACGTAGGAGCAGACTTCTTTGAGTGCAAACATAGAACCACAGCAAGAATAAAAATCCTGCATAGTATGCCTTTACGAATATTGACCTAAAAAATCAGGCGGATTTGAGCACTATACAAAGACGAGTTACATTATCCCATTAATAAAATAAATTTGAAATACTATAAAAACTAGACAATGCTAAGCAATACAATGGCTACGGACACACTGCAGCTAAATACGGTTGTCACTCCCCATTGGTGTGCTTAATCCTGTTAAGTTCACACACAGTTCGGTTATAAAAGAGAGTGACAACCGCATTCTACAACCGTAGTCACTACGGAAATTCTCAGGTATTGACTCCCGAATTTCATTTTGGTTGTGGTTAGTCTGCGCAGTGCATACCAGAACTGGACAACTAGTTAAGTGATGTAAAGTGACGTGCACACAACTCCTCCTCTTTGTTTGTTTGAAAAAAATGGTGGAAGGTAGAGGGAGACCAAATTACTTATAAGTATCTGGACGGAGGCGGGGATAAAAAAAAAAAAAACTAAGTGGGACAAAAAGAAACCAAAGGGTTTATGAAGTAATTTCTCAAAAATAGCATGGGGTTGTTTGATTATTGGTTCTTAACTTCAACTAAGAATTATAGCTAAAAAACTACAGTAGCATATTACAATTGTAAGGGTTCCATAATGTGATTATGCCATTCTGATAATAAAAGTTTAAAATTCTCAAAATTGGTGTATTTTCACATTGCTTTCAATGTGATACCTCCATTCCAGTTTGTGTCTGTATCTCAGAGGTTCTATGGAACAAGAAAATACCCAGACACACGCACGCACAGCAAAACACAGGCACAAATGTTCCTCCACGGAGGGGTAAAAGAGGCGGAGACAGACGTGTGTATCAGGATGTAATGAGTGGCCTAGCGATGCTGCAAGTACATCTCTGGTGCATCAGCATGCAGGCAGCGGCGCAGGGGTAAAAATGCACTCCTGCAAGCCAGGGCGGAGCTGGCTTGGGCTGCGTCTACAGCTGTTTCATTAGCGTATTCACACAGAGAGGGCCCTTCTTCTGAATGCCTAATGAATATCGCACAGGACCGGGCACCTAGCCGTGAGCAGATCTACATGCCCAACGGCCAAGAGAAAAGCACTGGGGAATGGTGCCGAGTGTGTGTGTGAGAGAATGTGTGTGTGTGTGTGTGTGTGTGTGTGTGTGTGTGTGTGTGTGAGTGTGTCTGAGCATGTGTGCATGTGAAAGTGTGTGTGTGTGAGCATGCGTGTGTGTGTGTGTGAGAGAATGTGTGTGTGTGTGTGTGTGAGCATGCGTGTGTGTGTGAGAGAATGTGTGTGTGTGTGTGTGTGTATGTGAGTGTGTCTGAGCATGTGTGCATGTGAAAGAGTGTGTGTGTGAGAGAGTGTGTATGTGAGTGTGTCTAAGCGTGTGTGTGTGAACGTGTGTGTGTAAAAGTGTGTGTGTGTGTGTGTGAGAGAGCGTGTATGTGTGTGAAAGCATGTGTGAGCATGTAAGAGTGTGTGTAGGTGTGAGAGAGCGCGTGTGTGAGAGAGTGTATGCCCGTGTGTGAGAGTGTGTGTGTGTGACCGTGTATGAGAGCATGTGCGTGTGTGTGTGTGTGAGCATGTAAGAGCGTGTGGAGGTGTGAGAGAGTGCGTGTGTGTGAGAGAGTGTATGCCCGTGTGTGAGAGAGTGTGTATGTGAGAGAGAGTGTATGCCTGTGTGTGAGAGAGTGTGTATGTGAGAGAGAGTGTGTATGTGAGAGAGAGTGTGTGTGTGTGAGAGAGAGTGTATGCCTGTGTGTGAGAGAGTGTGTATGTGAGAGAGAGTGTATGCCTGTGTGTGAGAGAGTGTGTATGTGAGAGAGAGTGTGTGTGTGTGAAAGCATGTGTGAGCATGTAAGAGCGTGTGTAGGTGTGAGAGAGTGCGTGTGTGAGAGAGTGTATGCCCGTGTGTGAGAGACCGTGTATGAGAGCATGTGCGTGTGTGTGTGTGTGAGCATGTAAGAGCGTGTGGAGGTGTGAGAGAGTGCGTGTGTGTGAGAGAGTGTATGCCTGTGTGTGAGAGTGTGTGTGTGTGAGAGAGTGTATGCCTGTGTGTGAGAGAGTGTGTGTGACCGTGTATGAGAGCATGTGCGTGTGTGTGTGTGAGCATGTAAGAGCGTGTGGAGGTGTGAGAGAGAGTGTATGCCCGTGTGAGAGAGAGTGTATGCCCGTGTGTGAGAGAGTGTGTGTGTGTGAGAGTGTATGAGAAAGCATGTGCGTGTGTGTGCGAGAGCGTGTGTGTGCGTGCGTGTGTGTGTGCATGTGTGTGCTGAGACTGTGTTTGATGTTCTGTGTCTGATGCTGGCTGTTTGATGCTGCTCTAAGTGTGGATCTAGTCTGGACAGGCATGTCTCCAGGGCCTGGCGGAGTTTGGGGCAAACGCTAGGCTGACTGCAGAAAGCCAATGAGGCGGAGAAGGAGCCGTGACGGGCCAGAGCACAGGGTGATGGGAGAGACTTATGTTACACCTCTTTCTGGAGCCAACAGTTTCCATTTCTCTATCTGATTCATCAATGGGCCACAAAACCCACCCAAATGTAGCCTAGCGAAGAGATCGGTCAATCTTTCCATAGTTTTATACATCAGTGTAGTAATGAGTCGTGCACATTTATCATTCAAAAAATGTTCCTTGTTATTCCCCTGAATTTGGAATCCTCAATTCGGGAGGAATGCACACCTGCACACACGTCCTCTGGGATGCGTGTACTAAGTCCTCTCTGCAGTCCACCAGCAGATCCGCCACAGTTACAGAGCTGAAGGACTGCGCAGCTGAAGCAGTTACAGAGCTGAAGGACTGCGCAGCTGAAGCAGTTACAGAGCTGAAGGACTGCGCAACTGAAGCAGTTACAGAGCTGAAGGACTGCGCAGCTGAAGCAGTTACAGAGCTGAAGGACTGCGCAGCTGAAGCAGTTACAGAGCTTAAGGACTGCGCAGCTGAAGCAGTTACAGAGCTGAAGGACTGCGCAGCTGAAGCAGTTAGAGCGCTGAAGGACTGCGCAGCTGAAGCAGCTACAGAGCTGAAGGACTGCGCAGCTGAAGCAGCTACAGAGCTGAAGGACTGCGCAGCTGAAGCAGTTACAGAGCTGAAGGACTGCGCAGCTGAAGCAGTTACAGAGCTGAAGGACTGCGCAGCTGAAGCAGTTACAGGGATGAAGGACTGCGCAGCTGAAGCAGTTACAGGGATGAAGGACTGCGCAGCTGAAGCAGTTACAGAGCCGACGTGGCTGCACGCTCACTCACCCCTCTGTGTGGGCATGAAGTCCTTGGCCTTGTCTTTGCAGTAGTGCAGGCAACAAGACAGGATGAGGTCATCATTGTTTCCCTGTGGAGAGAGAGGAATTGACCCCAATCCTGGTAATAACACCCACCCATGCAGAAAAACTGCTTTCCAAAACATATACTTGAACTGAAGTAAAATTATAATTATAATGCAATTGGCAATTATATCTGTAATGATATGGGTGCAGGGAAACAATTTTCCATTTAATAAAATCAGAGGAATCTCTGGAGATGGATATTAATACTATTACAAATAATCATTAAAATAATAATAATAATAATGAGAAACCGAAGGAGCACAGACACAAACCTGGGTATGAATGTGAGGTAGTGTGTGTGTATGTGTGTGTGTGTGTGTGTGTGTGAGACTGAAGGGACACAGGTCTGGGTATGAATGTGAGGTTGTGTGTGTGTGTGTGTGTGTGTGTGTGTGTGTGACTGAAGGGACACAGGTCTGGGTATGAATGTGAGGTAGTGTGTGTGTGTGTGTGTGTGTGTGAGAGAGAGACAGAAGGGACACAGGTCTGGGTATGAATGTGAGGTAGTGTGTGTGTGTGTGTGTGTGTGTGTGTGTGTGTGTGAGAGAGACAGAAGGGACACAGGTCTGGGTATGAATGTGAGGTAGTGTGTGTGTGTGTGTGTGTGTGTGTGTGAGAGAGACAGAAGGGACACAGACCTGGGTATAAATGTGAGTTTAATTTTTATTATTAAACTTTATTTAACCAGGTTGTAAATTAAAACAAATTCTCATTTACAACACTGACCTGGCCAAGAAGGCATGCGTCAAAATACAAGAGTTCAGGTACCTGCTGGTCAGAGGTAAATAGTGTGTGCGTGTAACTGGAGGGCCCAGGTACCTGCTGGTCAGAGGTAAATAGTGTGTGCGTGTAACTGGAGGGCCCAGGTACCTGCTGGTCAGAGGTAAATAGTGTGTGCGTGTAACTGGAGGGCCCAGGTACCTGCTGGTCAGAGGTAAATAGTGTGTGCGTGTAACTGGAGGGCCCAGGTACCTGCTGGTCAGAGGTAAATAGTGTGTGCGTGTAACTGGAGGGCCCAGGTACCTGCTGGTCAGAGGTAAATAGTGTGTGCGTGTTAACTGGAGGGCCCAGGTACCTGCTGGTCAGAGGTAAATAGTGTGTGCGTGTAACTGGAGGGCCCAGGTACCTGCTGGTCAGAGGTAAATAGTGTGTGCGTGTAACTGGAGGGCCCAGGTACCTGCTGGTCAGAGGTAAATAGTGTGTGCGTGTAACTGGAGGGCCCAGGTACCTGCTGGTCAGAGGTAAATAGTGTGTGCGTGTAACTGGAGGGCCCAGGTACCTGCTGGTCAGAGGTAAATAGTGTGTGCGTGTAACTGGAGGGCCCAGGTACCTGCTGGCTGGAGGTAAATAGTGTGTGCGTGTAACTGGAGGGCCCAGGTACCTGCTGGTCAGAGGTAAATAGTGTGTGCGTGTAACTGGAGGGCCCAGGTACCTGCTGGTCAGAGGTAAATAGTGTGTGCGTGTAACTGGAGGGCCCAGGTACCTGCTGGTCAGAGGTAAATAGTGTGTGCGTGTAACTGGAGGGCCCAGGTACCTGCTGGTCAGAGGTAAATAGTGTGTGCGTGTAACTGGAGGGCCCAGGTACCTGCTGGTCAGAGGTAAATAGTGTGTGCGTGTAACTGGAGGGCCCAGGTACCTGCTGGTCAGAGGTAAATAGTGTGTGCGTGTAACTGGAGGGCCCAGGTACCTGCTGGTCAGAGGTAAATAGTGTGTGCGTGTAACTGGAGGGCCCAGGTACCTGCTGGTCAGAGGTAAATAGTGTGTGCGTGTAACTGGAGGGCCCAGGTACCTGCTGGCTGGAGGTAAATAGTGTGTGCGTGTAACTGGAGGGCCCAGGTACCTGCTGGTCGGAGGTATCCTCGCTGCGGAAGGCTATAGACTCCAGCTGGTTCCCCCTGCTGGTCAGGGCTCTCAGGCAGGGCTCCCGCACCTCAAAGCCCCGCTCCAGGAAGCTGACTGCAGTCTTGGCCCGCTCCTGCACCCCTCTGGCATGAGCCCCGCCCGAGCCTCCGGCCCCGCCCATACGGCTGTCCTGCCCTTTGGCCAGCCCATCCAGCTCCGTAATCACTGCAATGGGAGGGAGAGAGAGAGAGAGAGAGGGAGAGAGAGGGAGAAAGAGAGAGGGAGAAAGAGAGAGGGAGAGAGAGAGAGAAGGAGAGAGAGAGAAAGAGAGAGGGGGAGAAACAGAGCGAGAGACAGAGAGACAGAGAGAGAGATAGGGAGAAAGAGAGAGACTATTTTTTTACTTTTAGGTCTCCTTTATTGCACAAACAAAAAGGAAAAAATGAAGAGATCTACATGTTCACATATTTTAAGCTTTAAAAGAACATCCACTCATGCAGACACACAGGCAAGGGGAAGAATGAAAGTAAAACATTTAAAATTAAATCACAGAACAAAAATAAATAAATAAAAACCATTCCGAGAAACCCAAAGTTTCAAACAAACACAATTAGAAAACCAAGAGAAACCAAGAAAACAACAAACACCTATACAACGCTTCTTACCTAGAACAGTAGGTCTAATTGCCCCTCTTTATTCTCTGTACAAATACAATCCCCCACACCCCAAATCCCCCAGAAACCCTGGATATTGCCCACCAATTTAAAGTATGCCAACTCAGTAAGCAGACGTTTACGAATGAAACATCTTAAAACATGTACGGTTTCCAAAGAGCCTGTACCACCTATCCTGTGCCGAGTCATCCAGATTGCAGCCTTTGCTTTCCCCAGCAAGAAGTTTAAAAGCACCACTTCTTGTTTTCTTGGAATGCTATATTTTGGCCCATAGATAAATAAAGTGTGAAAATACCCACCACCCAACACCATGCACCATTCCCTACCTAAGTGCAAGACCCCCTCCAAACGTGCACACTGAAGAGAGAGAGAGAGAGAGAGAGCGGAAGAGCTGTTTCCTTAATGAGATGATGTTTGAGACAGACAGTGGCTCAGCTCTGGCTAGCCTGGATGTGTGTGTGTGTGTGTGTGTGTGTGAGCGCGTGTGTGCGTGCGTGTGTTTGGTTGTGTGTGTGTGCGTGTGTATTTCTCTGAGTGTCTGTTTCTGTGTTTGCTTGTTTGTGTGTATATGTGTGTGTGTGTGCGTGTGTATTTCTCTGAGTGTCTGTTTCTGTGTTTGCTTGTTTGTGTGTATATGTGTGTGTCTGTGTGTGTGTATTTCTCTGTGTATCTGTTTCTGTGTGTGCTTGTTTATGTGTATATGTGTGTATATATGTGGGTGTGTGTTTGTGTGTGTGTGTTTCTTTATGTGTTTGCTTGTTTGTGTGTATATGTGTGTGTGTGTATATATGTGGGTGTGTGTATGTGTGTGTGTGTATATGTGTGTGCGTTTGTGTGTCTGTTTATGTGTTTGCTTGTTTGAGTGTATATGTATAAGTGTGTGTGTGTGTGTGTGTGTGTGTTTGTGTGTATATGTATGCACGCGCGTGTGTGTCTGAGAGACAGTAAGACCAGCAGTCTGTAAGACCAGCAGTCTCTCTCACCGATGAGGGGCACGACCAGGATGTACAGCCCACAGGACAGGAGCTTCCTCAGGCCTGCCAGGTGGTCAATGAAGCCATTGGTGTCGGGGACCAGAAAGAGCGGCCGGATCTCCAGCTCCAGCTGACGGCAGGTCTGCAGCACAGCCTGGAAAACAGCATTATGCAGTTACCACCTGTTACAGTTACAACCTGTTATACTATTACACACACTTACAATATATTACACAGTTACACCCTGTTACACTCTTACAACCTGTTACACACTCTTACATCCTATTACACAGTAACACCATGCTACACTCTTACAACCTGTCACACTCTTACATCCTATTACATTCTTACACACTATAACAGTTACAAGCTGTTACACTTGCACACCGTGACACAGTTACACACTGTTACACCCTATTCAAGTTTATACTATTTAGAATTAGGGATGTTCCCAGCGGTTAATTGCACTGACGTGTACACGACATTTTCGAAACCGTTTATTCGAATAGTCGAAAATTAATTAATTAATTAAATTATGAAAATGAACACCGAGAAATAGCCCAAACTGAGCACATTTCGATCTATATTTACAATTATTTATAATTCATTTATTATTTAAAATTTACCCGCATTTAGTAGGTTGCTTTTAGGAGAAGTCTGTCTGATTTGTGTTTTTATTTCTATAAAGTTTTCGACCAGTGAAGCCTGTTGTTTAGTAAAACTGATCTTGCCCACATTTTTTCGTTTAGTAAAAATCTAATTTGAATTATGGAGTTGATTAGAAGCACTTCTTGTCAGTAAATATTTTTGTTTGGACTTTTAAACGTCTGTCGGCTCTGCTTAATTGTTCCTCTCTCTCCCCTCTCTCTCTCTCTCTCTCTCTCATGTGCATGCGTTCGGCATTCAGCACTATGCTGTCGGCATATTGAGCAGGCCGCCAGAAGGCCATCATAGCCACAAATTACAGCGTTTGTTATCACAGCCTATCACATAAACTAACTTCAGACAACATCACGTTAAACAACGTTTATTTTTCAAGTTCTTTTTTTTTACAACACCTTCAAAGACTTCAAAGAGGCGACAGTTCTTTTTTTCTCTGGACTATACATTCGTTGTATTATGCACATTGCACACACACAGCAATTATTTTAACAAACTGTAGCCTATGAAATAAATGTAGGAAACGAAATATAAAAACAGCGTCAGCAATGAGTCAGCAGCAGGCAGCCTGCATCTAAACTCAGAGCTGACAAGCGCGTCAGAAATGAACATGCACGCAATTGAAATAATCCATGTTAATAATTCATTTGCACGTATTTAGCTTGTTAAATGCAAACTTTTATTAAGACATGACAGTAATGTTGGTACAAATTTGAAATTTGTATAACAAAACAAAAAGTCTCAATTAATATATATATATATTTTTAATAGTGTAACCGAATTTTTTTTACAAAACGGTTAGTGGGGGCAGCCCCGTTTAACCGTGTAACCGAATATCCGCGCACATCCCTATTTAGAATAGAATTGTAGTAGAGCTGATTTACCCAGTTCACTGTGAACTGCATTGTGTTCGTTACTAGGGATAGCTGCTACTGTATGGGAAGAATGTGCTTTCTTATCTGTTCTGTAGTTACTTCGATGACCTTTCTATATGCACTTACTGTATGTCGCTTTGCATAAAAGCGTCTGATAAATGACTGTAATGTAATGTAATGTATTACACTCTTACACACTATAACAGTTACAACCCGATACACTCTTACACCTTATTACAGGTACATCCAGTTACACTCTTACACCTTATCACACAGCTGCACTCCAACAACCATGGGGAAGGGGAATGGTGCATGGTGTTGGGTGGTGGGTATTTTCACACTTTATTTATCTATGGGCCAAAATATAGCATTCCAAGAAAACAAGAAGTGGTGCTTTTAAACTTCTTGCTGGGGAAGGATGGGGCTAAACTATTAAAGCGTAGTAAGCTGGCAATGTTAATGATTTCAATTTCACTTTGTTTCCATGCAAGGAAATGAACATTTGTCAGCGTCTTTATTGACTCACTCCATTAACTGAGCTAATGTTAGCATACTTTTCTTAGGCTACTTGGCTAAATTAATAACGCTGTTAATCTAGTTGGCTAACTTGTTTGTACACAGTAAAATTAGCTAGTAGAAAATGAGCTCAATAGCTATAACAACTGTGGGACATTTACATGAATGGGAAAACTGAAATGTTGATCAATGAACAGCGTCCCTGTTAAATAAAATAAATAAAAATAAACGGAATAAAAAAAATACAATAATAATTTAAAAAAAAATGTTATGTTGAGAGCAGTGACGGCAAAGCAAGGAGCCGTGTTGAGATTTGCGGCTCTTGTGTCTGTGATCATAGGGGCACTTTGCTAGCATATAGCTAGCTATCTGCTACTACTACTTAGTGAAATAGTTATTTATTGTCTGTAGCAGATTCAATTACAAAATCTATTGCTTGTTCGAAGGTAAATCTTCATTTAATGATTTCTAACATTTTTTTATTAGTCAAACGTTATTACTGGGGCTTTGCATGTTTTATGCACTTGAGAGGAAGTTTGCACACCTGCACCCATGGATTTTCTACAGCAACATCACCACGGCAATCAAGAGGTAATCCAAAGTTTCCCATCTGTGTGTGTTGGGGGGGCTGATAAATCACTTGGAACATAAACGGCTCCAGTTCCTCCACTGAAGCTATATGTCCTTACCTTTTAAGATCATGGATAGATTATAAGAAACTCTACACCAGATCCCTTTCTCACGATTAAGTTACTCTCTACAGATTTTTTTATTTTTATTTTATTTAAAAAAAAAAAAAAATGGATTTGACATTTCTCCCTCAGTCTCTAGTGTGGACATGTTCCTGTCTTGGCTCTCTCTAACCCGGTCTCTGTGTTGCTGTGCCAACCTTGGCTTGTTGGGGAGAAGATGAGTTCCACCTTCGTCCCTTTGGGCGCTGAAAGACTCGCCCTTTCACACGTCTCGCCATTTAAAAAAAACAACCACGGACAGTCCACTTACATTTTATATAGTGGCTATACACTTAGCAAGACATTATTTAGCCTATTTATTAGTTATACACTTAGCACACAATTATTTAGCTTATTTAATAGCTATATCCTTAGCTAGACATCATTTAGCCTATTTATTAGTTATACCCTTAGCACAAAATTATTTAGCTTATTTACTAGCTATATCCATAGCTAGACATCATTTAGCCTATTTATTAGTTATACCCTTAGCGCAACATTATTTAGCTTATTTACTAGCTATATCCTTAGCTAGACATTATTTAGCCTATTTATTAGTTTTGCATTTGAACTGTATTCCCAAGCTTGTGAATCTTTCTGTTATGAGGGACGATGCACAACACCTGTGTAAGGGTGAGGTAAACCTTCAGGTGTGAGGCAAAGCTGCTTTAAAGGGTTCTGTGAATATTTTAATGAAATGTGCAATATTGATAACTGTAGATAATGCCCCCCTCACTTTAGTATGCATCACTTCCCCCTTTTGGGAAACTGCATTCCAAAGCTATAATTATATAAACTATATTAGAAATCAGTTGAAAAATCCAACAATGGCTTGGGTGGAGAATCCTTATCAAAATACATAACTTCTGTTGAAAATCTGGAAAGGTTTGAAAGATGACCTGAGGATATGGATGGAAGTTAATTGGGACTGTAAAAACAATTCCTAAAGATTCTCATAGATGAGAACATGAGGTTTGCTCGACTTGAAAACAACCGTTTTACAAAGGAGTTTGCCGAGCACGGGATTTGGTTTTAGATTTTGCCGAACACCTTACCTACCTGATGCTTTGTGTGTTTTTGTTCACAAGCGCTAAAGCTAACATAAGTCCTATTGGTGGCTGTATGTGTGTGCTGTCTGCCACGGATTGTGTCATAGAAAAAAAGAGGCAACAAAAAAGTGTGGCAACACAAGAGCATGGTTTGGGTAAAGGGACCTTTCCTATTACCAACGGTAATGTCTCCTTGTGGAAAGGAGGCCCAAATACACAACTTTACTGTTATTAAGCACCATGCTGGAGCTGTTCTGACTGTAGGACAGCAGTTGATTGACCACTGACAGGACTGCTTTCTCTTTGACTTAGCAAAATGGTCTTCTATTAATCTGATAAAATGGAAATAGCATGAATGTCAGACGTACTAAATGCAACTCGAAACAACTGTGGTACAATGTGCAGACCGAAAACAGCAGTGGACTTTGGACAACCCTTATACTACATTCTGGTAAAGGACACATAGCCTCGTCTGTCGAGAGCAACGCCAGACTTACCCACCCGATACAACTGCTCGAACCAAGTCAGGAAATCCAACCGTTGCTTATTTTCTCTGATAAAATTGTACCTAAAAAGCCTGATGAAGGACAAACGGAAAGGCGCCGTCCAATCGACAGTGTTAGACCGACTTCACACAGGATTAAGGACAGCTGCGAGCACTGCGGTTCAGCAGTGTGAGGCTCATTGTGTGTCCTAACCATTTCTAACAAATTTCCCAAGGATCAATTCAGCTTGTCGGTACGATGGGAGCGTTCACCATTAACAGCGTGAGAGACGATGTGCGGATCAAAGTCTCTTGGAAAATATTGAGTGAATCTGTGTGTGTGGTTGTGGGGTGGGGGTCTTTGTGCATCTGCCCAATCTTGTTGGCAGCAGCTGGACTCTCTGTGCAGACAGTCACGTCGCAGCAAAAGAGAGAAAGAGAAGGAGAGGAGGAGGAGGAGGAGGAGGAGAGCAGAAAGTTCAACAGTGTGGGAGGTGGGGTGGTGGCACAGGAAGTGGAGAAAGATGAAGAGGGGGAGCCTGGGAGAAACACAAGGAGAACCAGCCCGCGGTCGAGAGGGAGGATGATGAAGGTGGGCTGGCCGGCTGGCGGAGAAGAAGAGTCTGGAGGAGAGAGGAAGAGTGAGAGGGTGTGTGTGTGTGTGTGTGCTGCGGTGATGCAGCAGGGGGAGGCGCTGTGGGTCAGGCCGGACGTGTGTGTGTGTGCTGCGGAGATGCAGGAGGGGGAGGAGCTGTGGGTCAGACCGGCCGGACGTGTGTGTTTGTGTTTGAGCGAAGAGGGACGTGAGACACAGAGACCCCTCGCTGGCACGATCCAAGGGCTGGCACACTGCCATGCACACACACAGACACACACACTCACACACACACATATACATATATACACAACACACGCTCGCATACACACCACACACACACACACACACACACACAAACACACACATTCACTCTTGCGCAAGCACATACACATCAACACCAAAAAGACTTCAATACCATACACATACTCACTCGTACTTTCACCAACAGCTGGGCCTAATTATACACTGCTAAATATACAGAAATATTCTATGTAATGTAGGCTATGATTTAAGGTAAAGTAGATCACGCAAAGAAAAAAAAGAAAAACAGTAATTTGAAACGTCTACGACGGCAGCTTAATAGACTTCAATGAGAGACGTTCATTCCCCTGGATCTGTCACTGCCTAAACCAGACCAGCCTCACAGTGACAGCTCCCATAAGTTCAGATAAGGACGCCGGTTTTCATGATTTTTAAGGTGTTGGCAAGGAATCTTCATGGACACAGCTGGGTTTAAGGTGTGACAGAGGGGGAGAGACAGAGCAAGAGAGGAGGAATAGGAGAGTAAGAGGAAGAGAAGGACGAGCAGCAGACAGGCCCTGGGGTAGCCGCTGAGACACACTGCAGGGAAAACGGAGCCAGAGTCCAGGGGAAAGGAGAGACGAAGAGGGAAAAGAGAAGAAGAAGGGAAAGTGGGAGAGGGGGAGAGAGAGGGTGAGAGGGTGAGAGAGGGAGAGGGGAAGAGGACAGGGACTAGGAATGGGAGAAACACCAAGATAAGGAAAGTAAGACCAACTTAAGCCCCAGCTAATATTAAACCTACTCTATGTGCACTTACTCCTGTGAAACCGCTCGCATGTTACACAGGAGTTCAGCCCAAGGACAAGTCAGCCGCCGCGTCAAGACTGCTCCCCACTACAGCCTCAGTGGACTGGAGGCACGTCACCTGCGGCTGGAATTACAAGGTGCTGGCTGAAGAGGTGGGCGGGTGGGTCCTGTTACCAAGCAGGTTGCCAAGGTGATGCCGTAAAGCAGTTACAAATCAAAAAGCCGCAGGATGAAAAACAAAACAAAATTTCAAAAATAAATAAATTGTAAACGCGAGTCAAAAAAAAACCGATGGAAGGCGGACGGGACTGCCAGAGTAAAAAAAACGCAGATGTGACCGCTGTGGCGGCGATGCTTCTTTCCGTCTCGCAGTAAACGTTCGACGGTCCGATGGTTCCTGAAGCGCTGGAGCCACTTCCTGTTCCTGTGCAGGGTTCCAGCGCTCAGCGCCGCTCTCAACGTCGCGGCGACCGTGTTTTTTTTCTTTCTCCTTTCCTTAAGAGGAAACATTACAGGCTCAGGACTTCACCTATGCTCCAAAGGGAGGGATGGCACAGGCGCTGCGTTTCCAGGGCGGCCCAACCGGGACGGGGGGATCAGGAGGGTGAGGTGTCCCATTGTCTGGCAGTCTGGGAGGCAAGGCTTTAATGGGGGAGGTGAGGGGAGCCAAGTCAAAAAGGTAGCTAAATTTAGACTGCTTCTTTCAGATTCTCAAACGTACATTCACGTATAGTCCCGTGTGCCTGTTTGGTATATGTGGAATACATCATATAGACACAGCATTATTGAAACAAATAAATAAAAAAACATGTCCATACACAAAGCCATAAATACAAACGTGACAATATCTTGTAAGGTTCCATCCAGAATAATGCAAATAGCGAAGGACACGTGAGCATGATAAATTGCGTAATGTATTAGCTTTTTTTTTTTGGAGCCTGTGTTTGAATGATTTTGTCGCATCGGTATTGGTCAGGCAGTCCCGCTGGCCTTGCGGGGGTTAAGTCCGCCCACGCGAAGCCGGAATGTCTTGGCTGTTTCCTGCGGGCTGCCCAGCCCTGACCCGCTGGGCCCGGCCCGGCCACACACACGTAGCCAGCTGACCTGCGCTTCCTGCCAGACACCGACACCCCACCGAGAGGGATAGGGGGTAAGAGCGCCGTCTTCGCACAATGTCCCCAAAATCATTAACGCTAACAGGGCTCGACTCTGCCGCCCCTGCCTGCCTGCCTGCCTGCCCGCCCGCCTGCACAGAGACGGAAAAGGCTGGAGCTTCAGCTATACCAAACACAGCTGCTCATAAAAATGCACACAAGCGAGTACACAAACACACACACACAAATACACATACACACACACGGGCGCACACACACACAAACATACACACACAGGCACACACACAAACACACACAGACACACACGTTTTATACATCAGGAGGGGGGGTGATCTCTGTGAGCTTCTCGTGTCTGCAGAAGAGCTTTAGCGGAAGGTGTCAGGAAGCGAAACAATAAAGGTGAGCTGTTGTATTATCACGGCGCTCTATATTTTTAACTCTACCCCCAGCGTTAGCTCTGCCTGTTTGGGGGGCTGCTTGGCAGCGCGCTCGTTTGGGAGCCAGCGAGCGTCTGCTTTGTCCATCAGGACGCCGGTCCCCCGGCGACCGCTTTTCCTTGGCGTCACGGAACGCTGCGTGTCGCTGGGCCCGGAGCTCCGTGTCCCCTCATTTTCGTACGCTGATGTCAGCCTCTAACTGGGGGACGGGACGGGATGGGATGGGATGGGATGGGACGGGGGGATGGAATTCAGCGCTGCTCAAACAAGTGGGGTCAGGACCTATCTGTCGGTGTACCGTGCATTCCAAGTGGGCCAAAAACAGTGGAGCAGAAATAAAAGCCTTTTAAAGCCAAGAACGCCTCAGCTTCATTGTGTGTCTAAGACTACTTCAATGACTTGCTTGCTTGCGCATTTCTGTGTTCGCTATTCCCTGCATAAAGCAGTACATATACATATGCATAGAACAGTAAGCTCAAATTTGTTTTTAAAAATAAGACAAAAAAAAAGAAAAAAATTTTGGATCCTTTTTCTTTTTTCTTTTTTTTTTGAGGACCACGGATATTAAGTCATGTGATGATGTCATCTTAGAGCTCACAGCTGTGACACGTCCCGACACATACTGCCTTCCCAATCTATATATGCACGCACACACACACACACACACACGCACGCACGCACGCACACAAACACACACACACACAAACACACACACACACAAACACACACACACACGCGATGGAATTGGCAGGTTAATGCAGGGCAAGTGAATCTCTAGACTGAAGGTCTGTTTGGGATATTGGTGCCAGCCTTAATAAAACATGCTAAATGTACAATGACTGCTTAGAAGAATTACGCAAGAATCTAGCAACACATCAATCTTATTGAAATCTCCTGAATCAACACATTTGTCCCGCAAACTGAATGTTTAGGATAAGTGTAGCAAAGGGAAAACTAAGCACAGTACTTCCAAAAACAGATAAACAAATGTCAGGTATTCTAGAGTGTGAGCCTGGCTGCATGGTAACAATAACAAAAGGGCCTGGACTGACGATGTGTGTAATCAGAAACAAATGCCCCAAGTTTGCACGTGTGTGTGTGTGTGTGTGTGTATGTTCTCCCTCATCTTTAATCAGATCTTCCCTGGAATACAGTTTATAATTGGGCTCAATTCTCAGAGCTCAGAGTGTAATAATAAATCATTCAGTGACTGACCCAAGAAAGACAGGCAGTGAAACACACACACATGCAGAGACATGTGCATGCGCACACACAGGCAATCACACGCAAACCCACACAAACCCGCCCCGCGCATTCACAAACCCGCACACGCACACACTCGCACACACGCACGCACGCACGCACAATGAGAGACAGCATGGTGACTGAGGCTGTGTGAGCAGCAGTCTGTCAGGGAACCAACATAGTGTGTCTTGAGCTTCAGCCCACAGCAGCAGACCAGCTCCCCAGGAATACCCTGCTGGCTGAAGCTGGGAGAAGCTCGGTACAGCTGGGAGAAGCTGGGAAAAGCTCGGTACAGCTGGGAGAAGCTGGGTGAAGCTGGGAGGAGCTGGGAGGAGCTGGGAGGAGCTCGGTACAGCTGGGAGAAGATGGGAGGAGCTGGGACAAGCCCGGTACAACTGGGAGAAGCCCAGTACAGCTGGGAGAAGCTGGGTGAAGCTGGGAGGAGCTGGGAGAAGATGGGAAAAGCTGGTAGAAGTCCGGAACAGGTGGGAAAAGCCGGTAGAAGCCCAGTACAGCTGGGAGAAGATGGGAGAAGCTGGGTGAAGCTGAGAGAAGCTGGGTGAAGCTGGGAGGAGCAGTGAAGGCAGGCTAATCTCCTCCCAGGTGACCCAGCTCAGGTGTACTCGAGTTACCGGCAGAGTTTTATACGAATGTGGTCTGACGACCCTCGACCCCGCCTTCACCTTTGGGCTCTGCCCTCTATAAACCCCCCCCTACACACACACACACACACACACACCGCCCTCTCCATCTCTCTCCAGACCCCATCTCCATTTCAGGCTCTCAGTCCCCACCGGATTCACACATCTGGTCAGACAGCTGTGGCTGGCCAGGTTTCAAGGCTGGGGGGGGGGGGGGGGGGGGGCGTTTATCCGGTACAGAGCCCAGGGCACTGTTAAAACAGGGGGCGAACTTCAGGGGGAAAAAAGACCAATTTTTTTTTTTTTTTTTTTACATAAATAACAAAAAAATTTTTTAAACAAAATCTCCCTAGTCTCTCTCAGTCTATCTATCAAAGTGTCCCCCTGTACACTATTAAACTCTATTAAACAGAATAGCAAGGAGGGGGGCTGGGGATTCCAGAGAAACGCACAGGAGGGAAGAAGAGGCTGGTGGAAGCAAAAAAAATAAAAAAAATTCCAATATCCAATTTCCAGATCTCAAACGCATTAATCAATCTATCTAACCCCAGGGCAAGTTTAAAAAACTTGGACAGAAAGCAAGAGAGGGAGAGAAAGAAAGAAAGAAAGGGTGGAGGGAGTGGGTTGGAGCACATCATTGTTCAGTCTGCAGATGCTGGGCTGGTGGGGGCCCGTGCGTCCGGAGGTCCGTGTGCCACGCCGTGCGCTTTAAGAGCGGGCGCGAGCGTTGCTGCCCGGGCATACCTGGATCTTGTCTCGCCGTCTCTGTTGCTGCGCCAGCTTGTGTGCCAGGGCGTGGCGCCGTGCCCGCAGCTCCCGGATGTCGTCCTCGCTGCCGCTCGCCTCGCCCTCCAACTCAGCGTCGCCCTCCGACTGCGATGACTCCGCCTCCACGATGACATCATCGTCCTGTCAGGAAGGGGGGGGGGGACGGGGGACGGGACGGGACGGAAAATCAGCACATGCTGTTCCACTGCACACCTTGTCACACACCCCGATATGCACACACGCACACACACACACACGCTACGCAGAGTGAGGGCCACTATGTACTAGTTTATATTAATGGCACTAGTGAGTGCCGTTAATAAAAAGTAGCAGTAGCATATTTTTTGTTCCTAGGTCATAATTACTTGTCCTTTGTTTTATCTGGTCTGACAGCAGAAATCTCCTGGTGACCGGTGACCTCCCTTTCTCGTTTAAACCCTGGCTGCAGTTCGTGACCTGGTGGAGTTCAGACAGGGACAGAGAGAGAGAGAGAGAGAGAGCCTGTTCCTTCCAGGGAAAAAGGCCCTTTCTGAGGTAGGCTGACCATAGGACGTAAACTAGAATACCAGAGTGCCTCTGCGTCAAGGACAAAATGTCCGCTTTTAGGCGCTGATTGCTTTGATTCCCTGTGGATTTATCGCTTAGTGAGCTGGCTTGTCGTTTGTGCAGCTCGGGAATCAGAATCTTACAAGTTAAAAGAGGAGAATTAGAGTTAAAGGAGCCCACTGCCCACAATGTACATGACACAACGGTGGAGAGGGGAGCATGGAAGGTGGTGAGGAACAGAGGAGAGGCCGGGAAAGGGACGGGGAGGGAGAGAGGGAGAGAGTGGGGAGTGTGTGTGTGTGTGTGTGTGTGTGTGTGTGTGTGTGTGTGTGGGGGTTGAGGCCGGGCTCTTGGTACAGGAAGCCCTTGATTAGTGCTAACGAGAAGTGCAGGCCGTATTAATGCAGCCACACACCTCTCCCTCCCCCGCCATCTGCAGCCTGTGCTCTCTGTGCCAGACATCATAAACCCACCCTGAGCACTGAGGCTCACACCAGAGACTGCTGAAGATGGGGAGGGGTGAGGGGGCCTGCCACACACACACACTCTCACACACACACACACACACGGGCACACTCAGACGGGCACACTCAAACGTGCGCACTCACGCACGCACACTCACACATAAACGCGCACACACACACTACACAAACACACGCGCATGTGCGCACACACATACACGAACGCGCACACACACAACACGTGTGCACGCACGCACACAGTTCCTGACAAACACATACATCATGCATAAAAATTCTCACACATCATGTATCACATAGACACACAAACACTCAGTTTCCCAAACCCACATATATAATTTTACAAACACTGACACATAGCATAACGCATACACAGACACATACACGCACACACAGAATACATGCCCATGTTCTTGACATAAATTAAAACCAACATGATTCAAGAGTCGCACTGACCGCCATTGTGACAGTGGGCCTCCTGCAGGCCTTGATTCTGCACTGAAGGAAGGCCCTTTATTAACCTGCCTGTGGCCCAGCTGTTCCATCACATGACAAGTGTTTTCAGCACATTCCCGTAAGTGTCCCTTTGGCCATATGCTTTTTGGCAGGGCACGAGAAATGTAAGGTGCTGTATGTGAGGAAGAGCTCAACTTTCTACCAATCCTCCTCAGCGTTTTATCGAGTATCTACTAGGCTTGGGACGATGGTCAATTGAATCGACTATTGACAATGGTTGAACCCATCGGCGATGGCTATCTTTGTCGATGCCTGGACGATAATATAAAATTAAAATTTTGCCTCTCGTTCTGTGTTTTTAATAAATGATCTACTCTACCATGCATTCACAATGTAACGTGTTGTCTGCGTCTTTGAACTGTGATCGCCTATGCAGCGCAACTACCTTCTGACCACAGTGCAACTAACTATATCATTTAATTCACGCCTAATTTAAGAAATTATATTTCGTATTCAATAGTGCTATTGATAAACTATTGTTCAGTCTAGAATGAAGTGTAGGCTTAGGCTACGGAGTGGTGAGCTGTAGCCATTTATCCCTCAACAGCCTTTTTATTCTAACAGCACAACAAGCTTACCGGTGTCGGACTCGGGACATGGAAACAAATATAGCCTAATATTGTACAATCTGACTGTAGACTAATGAAAGATGTTATCAGAGAAATAAACTAGATTGGATGAAAAGGTGGCCGCTATACTCCTATATTGATACACGGAATGTCTTCGTCGCTCAAGCGAAACATTGAAACGATTTAGGAGTTGAGGCTATAATCTCAAATTGATTCAACAGGCTTATGTAGAATAGTAAATAATATAATTTACAATGTAATATAGCCTAGCTTAACCATTTCATCAGTGAAAAAAGTCCCCTTTAACAAAAAGAAAATTGGCGTTAGTTCATAAATAAATAGGTTTAGGCTATAAATAGTTTTTGATTATCAATAAAAATAATTTGTTTCAGGGTAAATTATTATGCATTTTTGATTACATTAGGTTAGTTAAAAAGGTCTAACCCAATAGTGCTAAGTGAGAGAAGTTATGTGCAGATGGAGATAGACTGTGCGGGATGACACGTGGCATAAAGGGGATCTTGTGAATCGCTGACTACAAGACACAAATGATAATGAACGTGATGACTGCTAGTCTAGCGTCTTCACAAAATGAAATGAAATTAGTAAAATGAAACAAATTGCTATAAGACAGACGAGGGCGCAGAAAGGCTTAGGGAAACTATAGCTCCTGAGCGCTGACCATAGTACTGACCGTCTCGTTGGACAGCGGCCAGGTGAGATAAATAGCCTCTCCTAGCTAATATAGAATAAACGTAAAATCTGTTTTATATTAATCTTTATTATATTTGGACAAAATAGCAAATAGAATTTGCAATGGTATGCCATAATAAGTAAGCAAAAGGCCCACTGTTCAATAGCCCCGCCCACGCCCTCGCACACCCCTCGATAGAATCGACCATTGGCGATGGCTAGAGGGCTCGATGGGACGATGCTGCCTTGCACACGATGGCACAAGCCTAGTTTCTACACGACAGCATTTTGATTATGTACACAGCACCCAGTGGCGGGCCGTCAGGGCCAGCAAGGCCTTCTCTGCTGGCCTAAACATCATCAGAATATAAATTTAATTTTGATATATTCCACAAATATGTATTAAATTATTCCCCATAGTCTATTCTCTTCATTTCATAGCTTTTCTCTTGGTTGCGCTGCTTCCAGCCTCAGATCGAGATTTGGAGGGCTGGCCTTTATGTTAGAGCTTTTATCCAATCATATTTCAGCCATAATGTGTTGCCAGGGTCCAAGAAATCTGCCCTTAGGCCTTCAGAATCGACAGTGCGGGCGCCTGTAGCTTAAAGTGAACCGAAACAACCCTGTGGTGTTAACCAATCAGATTTCGAATTGGCGACACCGGGGCCAGCTAGCAGGCGTACGATAACGTCAGCACGTGCACGTCTTTTGATTGGATACGCACTATTGAGAGGCAGAGCTATCGCAGAGATAGCAAACTGAACTTGAACGAGATTTCTACAAGCTGTTTTTTTTCAACCCACAATGGCTGTAGGAGGAGAAGAGATCGATTTGGTCGCAGATATAATTACAACGCCATTTTCAAGACGAACTTTTCAAGAAAAGCTAGACGTCGTCAGAAGAGAACGGCCAACTCCGACGCTAGCGAGCCAAAGTGGACATTCAAGGCTAGGAATACACTTTCACCACTGTCGCAAATATATCCTCTTGAACAAATGCAAATTATTTGTTTGTTTTCTTTTATTTTCAGTGAATAGTTTATGTCTTTATCGTCACGTTTCTTAAATGAAACTGCTTTGGGTGCGACAATGCGCTGTTTAGCGAACAAACTTGTTAAAGCTAACATACTTTTGGTGGACTTAATAAAACTTTGTAGACTAATCCCTTAAAAGCGATTTTTATTTTAAAGTTTTGACAGTATCCAAGCGATCTTAAAGCTGGTAGTTTAACACTCTTAATTGTAAATGCGGATTTATTGATTATAAATGCTTCGGAAATATTAATATAACTCTGTTGTACTTGACTATGTTAAGGTGATGCAACGCCCGGTTATACTGCGTTTCTGTCTAAATGTATAGTTTCTAGAGCCATGGCGTCATAATGATGGTATTAAGAGGTGGAATAATTCAGGTAGGACTGTGTAGGACATCACTGAAGGCCTAGGTGTGAAATGCACGGCCCGCCACTGACAGCACCCCAGTTTTGGCTGCTGGAAGACGGCTAACTGCAATTACAGAGTTCTGTGAGGTAGGATTTTAAGCACTTTTAGGATTGACTTATTATAATCGGTTTAAGTGCGACTTGTACATCTGCAAGGCTAAGGCAGAGCTGGTTTAGAGGAAGGATTGACTTACTATAATCGGTTTAAGTGCGACTTGTACATCTGCAAGGCTAAGGCAGAGCTGGTTTAGAGGAAGGATTGACTTACTATAATCGGTTTAAGTGCGACTTGTACATCTGCAAGGCTAAGGCAGAGCTGGTTTAGAGGAAGGATTGACTTACTATAATCGGTTTAAGTGCGACTTCTACATCTGCAAGGCTAAGGTGGAGCTGGTTTAGAGGAAGGATTGACTTACTATAATCGGTTTAAGTGCGACTTGTACATCTGCAAGGCTAAGGTGGAGCTGGTTTAGAGGAAGGATTGACTTACTATAATCGGTTTAAGTGCGACTTGTACATCTGCAAGACTAAGGCAGAGCTGGTTTAGAGGAAGGATTGACTTACTATAATCGGTTTAAGTGCGACTTCTACATCTGCAAGGCTAAGGTGGAGCTGGTTTAGAGGAAGGATTGACTTACTATAATCGGTTTAAGTGCGACTTCTACATCTGCAAGGCTAAGGTGGAGCTGGTTTAGAGGAAGGATTGACTTACTATAATCGGTTTAAGTGCGACTTCTACATCTGCAAGGCTAAGGTGGAGCTGGTTTAGAGGAAGGACTTCCGTTCCACAAAAGCAGCGGGAGGGATTATTGTCCGTTGTGTAAATTTGCAGACCCTGAAATGGACGCAGTGTAGGGTCAGGGAGATGGGGTTCAGGATCTATTCGCTTTATAGGAGGCCCCATTAGACAGGGCAACGGTCGAGGCAGCGAATATTTCTGTACTCCAAAGGTCTTGCTGTCAAGCATTCAGTGAGGCAGCCTAGTAGTCATATCTCAGGTGGTAAAATGCACCTTTTTGTACAGCGGTGTAATGAAATGCAGTGTAATAGCGCAATATAGAAATACATGCTTTGAGGGTTCCCAGCTCTCTGTTTCGCATAGTACCAAACAACCCCAAGCTGCACCAATGTTCACAATATAAGATGAGTTCTTGACCCATACCACTATTTATGAAATGGATCTATTCACAGATATCCAGAAAATTGAGAACATTTTAAACAGAAAAATGTGTTGTGCCTATACAGAGTAACTTTTTGTGAGCTAAATCAAATCTGTCACTAAGAAGAGTCCCACATTTCAGAATGTAGCTTGCGATTGTGCAGAATCTTCTTCATTTTCCTATTTGCTGTTGTTTTGAAGTTAACGGCTGTTTTCTTCTCTGTGTTGTGTCTCATGGTCAGAAAGTTTAAGAATAAAATATCCACTGATGCAAACATTATTGATATGGAACTAATAAAATAAGTTATTGATTGTGTCATCGAGCCATTTACATATATATGTAATAAATCCTTTCAAACAGGTATTTTTCCTAATAAAATGAAAATTGCTAAGGTGGTTCCAATTTATAAGAATGGCGACAAACATACTGTATCAAATTATAGACCTGTGTCTTTGCTACCTCAATTTTCTAAAATACTTGAAAAATTATTTGTAAACAGATTAGATGACTTTATTGAGAAATATGAGCTATTGAGTGACCATCAATACGGGTTTAGAAGCAAGCGATCGACATCTTTAGCAGTAATGGATTTTGAAGAAAACATAGCAACAGCACTAGATAGGAAACAACATACTTTAGGTATATTTATTGACTTACGTAAAGCATTTGACACAATTGATCATTCATTACTTTTACAGAAATTAGAACATTATGGGATACGAGGTATCACCCATAACTGGTTAAGAAGCTATTTAGACAATAGGTTTCAATATGTATCAATTAATAATACTGAATCACAACTTAGAAGAGTAACCTGTGGTGTTCCACAAGGTTCGGTTTTAGGTCCGAAGTTATTTATACTATATTTAAACAATATTTTTACAGTTTCTAATACGTTCAAAATTGTAACATTTGCTGATGACACAAATATATTCTGTTCAGGTAATGACATAAAAGAACTATTGAAAACTGTAGAAAGAGAATTGATACTGTTAAAAAAATGGTTTGATATTAATAAGCTATCACTAAATGAAAATAAAACTAAATTTATGGTGTTCAGTGGTGCCAGGGGAAATTGTGAAATTAAACTAAATCTAAATGGCAGTGAAATTGAAAGAGTTTATGAAACTAAATTTTTAGGAGTGATTATAGATTATAGGCTATGTTGGAAACCTCATATAGAATACATAAAAAGGAAATTATCTAAATCTATTGGTATTCTGTACAAAACAAGGGATTTGTTGAATAAGAAATGTCTGTATCTATTGTACTGTTCACTTATAATGCCATATATGTCATATTGTGTTGAGGTTTGGGGAAATGTATATAAAACAAATATAGACCCTATAATTAAACTCCAGAAAAGAGCTATTAGGATAATAAATAAAGCTAGTTATTATGAATCTACTAATCCATTATTCATAGGATCCAGTACTTTAAAATTTGTTGACATTGTGTATTTAAAAACAATGGAAATACTTTTTCGAGCTAAGAGTAAAAGCCTTCCTTTTTGTATTCAAAATTTTTTTCATTTAAGAGAAGGAAATTATAAGTTAAGAGGGTTGTGTATTTTTGAATCATGTAATGTGAGAACGAATGTAAAATATAGATGTGTCTCAGTTTTGGGAGTTAAGTTATGGAATGGTCTTAGTGATGAGATTAAGTTGTGTAGATCTATGTTGAGTTTTAAAAAAGCCTTAAAATGCAAGATAATTAAGGATTACAACTGAAATAATCAATATATAAATTATATCAAATTATAAAGCAATGTATAAATATTGAGCAATATCATCTTTCTTTTTTTCTCTTTTGTTTTCTTCTTATTTTGTAAGGCGGACATCCTAGGGATGCCTGAGAATCTAAGTTATACCTGATGGATGATGCAGGATAGGCAAAATAAGCCTTGGGCTTCAGCCTATTACTTCTTCGGTACTAGTGTGAATTTCATTGTGTGAAATGTATGCATGTAAACGGGTATGTTGATGTTTTTGTTGGTAAATATTCACACAAATTATAACGTGTGTTCCTACACAATGTATGACCGAAATAAAATCTAAATCTAATGGTGTTGTGTCTCATGGTGTTGTGTTGTGTCTCATGGTGTTGTGTCTCATGGTGTTGTGTGGTGTCTCATTGTGTTGTGTGGTGTCTCATTGTGTTGTGTGGTGTCTCATGGTGTTGGGTGGTGTCTCATGGTGTTGTGTTGTGTCTCATGGTGTTGTGTCTCATGGTGTTGTGTTGTGTCTCATGGTGTTGTGTCTCATTGTGTTGTGTTGTCTCTCATGGTGTTGTGTCTCATTGTGTTGTGTGGTGTCTCATGGTGTTGTGTGGTGTCTCATGGTGTTGTGTTGTGTCTCATGGTGTTGTGTCTCATGGTGTTGTGTGGTGTCTCATGGTGTTGTGTTGTGTCTCATTGTGTTGTGTGGTGTCTCATGGTGTTGGGTGGTGTCTCATGGTGTTGTGTTGTGTCTCATGGTGTTGGGTGGTGTCTCATGGTGTTGTGTTGTGTCTCATGGTGTTGTGTGGTGTCTCATGGTGTTGTGTGGTGTCTCATGGTGTTGGGTGGTGTCTCATGGTGTTGGGTGGTGTCTCATGGTGTTGGGTGGTGTCTCATGGTGTTATGTGGTGTCTCATGGTGTTGTGTGGTGTCTCATGGTGTTGGGTGGTGTCTCATGGTGTTGTGTGGTGTCTCATGGTGTTGGGTGGTGTCTCATGGTGTTGTGTTGTGTCTCATGGTGTTGTGTGGTGTCTCATGGTGTTGTGTCTCATGGTGTTGTGTTGTACATTTTAAATTAAATGAGAGACGGAATGGTAAGATGAAGAAGCCAAAAGCCAAGTTGCTTGAATTAATGTTGGACCATATGGGTAGCATTTCTTTTGAACATGGCCTGTTTACTTTCTGTGAAAAATATTGATGAAAATGTATTTATAAGTTTGCATCCTTTTGACTTTGTTCTTAAAGGTATACTAGGTAGTTTCAGAACACTAGATGGCGATATAGAGCACGTAAGAGGAAAAAGGTCCCCCGAAAATTGCTTATCACATGTTCTTCTCAGACACGCACGACGACGCACGAGCATTGTGGTGACGTTTCACACATATTTTCCCTGACCGTGGACTCTCTCCTCCCAGAGTCTGTCGACTCTATCACGGTCACTCTGATCAAGCTGTCCCCTGCCTCGCCCACCACGAACACGACTGCCCCTCACTCTTACTCTGGGGCTGCGACCACTGGATGTTGATGGCTACAGAATGAACCGAGCAGAATTACAAAATTATGATTTAGAATTATTTTATGAAAATGAACAGTGGTCAAATTTACAGAGCAATAGCTAAGATCACTAACTTATATGCTTTGAGCATGTAACATAGTCTCCATTTACATGATCAAGGTTTGGTCAAACATGATAAATAGACTCTTGTCAACAATAAACAAACATCACAACAATAGATAGCCTTAGCTAGGTGTATGGTCGCTATTTTTATAATGATATTGTTACCTCCTCGGCTGAAAACATGAATGAGTAAGGGCCGAAACATACCTCACGCAAATACGTGAATGTGGACGCGTCGAGCTACGTGAACAGTTTTTCTTTTGCCATGACACTTGTGAAAGGCAAATAATATTTTTTTTGTTGTGATTGTGTTCAAGAAAAAGTGAGAAAGCACGTATTTTCGGCTGGACGGGGTGGACGGATGAGGGGCAGACAAGGAAGAGCAGAGAGAAAGACATGGCGTAGAGGAGCGGAAGAGCGCGACATGGCGAAAGCTCCGTGCGGAGGCGCGTAATGGAGGCCGAAAAGGAAGTGGCTCTTTGGAGCCAGTGGGGTCTATGAATTACACAGGGCAGAGGACTGTGTGTGTGAGAGAGACAAAGGATCAGAGGCCACAGGGGGCTCCGGCGTATAGTTTACCCAGCTGGGAGACCCAGACAACGAACTGATGTAACCCCCGCCGCCCCTTGCCCCACTGCTCCCCGCCCCCCTCCCGACTTCCTGTCCCCAGTGCGGTGATGTCACAAGGCAGCTGGCGATGTCATGTCCACTCCCCCCCGGCCACTCTCCCATCCCTCCCTCGAGCGTGGACCCCCGTGAGACACGGGACAGTCAGCGGTGCACGTACAGCACAAAGACGGACACACTGAACACCCGCCGGACGCACGCACGCAGACAGACAGACACACTGACACGATGTCACAGAATGTCTGCTTTCCTGACGCAGGTGAAATCTACAGGTACTTGTATTAAAACATTCTCAAATGCCAAAAGATGTGTGTTCATTCTCTTAACAATGCGTGACTATAATAACACAAAAAATAACAAATATGATAAATATGGACTAACTACTACAGACGTGCCCGTCTAGATCTTGAATCAAAATCCTTATGAACAATTAAATTACATGATGAACAATACAAACTCTGCATTTAATGAAATATACATACAAATATACAATGCAAATATACTACTCGTATCTCTCACTTCATTATTATTCCTATATAAATACAATTATACAGAAAGTACACAAATGTACGTGTGTGTGTGTGTATATATATATATATATATACACTAAATATCGAAAACAGTAATCAATTAGTAACTAATAAGGAATAGGCCCACCCTTTGCCTTAAAAACTGTTTCAATCCTTCTAGGAATGCTGTCACACAATTTCTGAACTGTGTGTAGTGGGATATTGGCCCATTGTTCAAGAAGGAGTCTCCAATTCTTTGAGGGATGAAGGAGGTGGAAATCTAGTTTGCACTCTGCACTTCCCATAAAGGTTAAATTATATTTAGATCTGGTGATTGCGCAGGCCATGGAAGGTATTTGACGTCATCATTGTGTTCTTGGAACCATTCTTTAATGTGTGTATGGGGGCGTTATCATGCTTGAATATGGGGACATCATAAGGGAACAGTGTTTGCACAATAGGGTGCACCTAGTCTTGTAAAGTGGTTTCATATTGTTTGCCTGTTACACATCCATGGAGAGTAATCATTGGACCCAATGAGTCCCATAAAATGGCTACCCATACCATTACAGAACCACCACCATACTTAACAGTTGGCAACAGACATTGGGGATTGAATGCCTCCATAGGCTTTCTCCAAACATAAACCCGTCCAGATGTATTAAAAAGAGTAAAAGATGACTCATCAGACCACATCACTTTTCTCCATTGCTCAGGGGTCCAGGTTTTGTGTTTCTTACACCATTTATGCGTTTTTGTGCATTAGCCTTAGATACAAATGGTTTCCGAATGGCGGCCCTGCCATAAATACCAGCTTTGTGAAGCTCACAACGTACTGTTTTTGTTGAGACTGGTTCAGATATGGATTGATTCAATTCTGTGGTGATTTTTATAGCTGTAGTTCTGTGGTTATTAGCAGCTATCCTACCAAGTGTTCGTCTGTCCCTGTTGGAAAGCTTTGACTTGCGGCCACAGTTTTTTTTTGCTGATGCTGTTTTTTTGGCGTTGGGCATATGTTGTCATAATTTTAAATAATTTTGCAGTTTTTGTGACCGACGCACCTGCAATTCTGGCACCAACTATCTGGCCCCTTTGTTAGTATCCTCATCTTGCCTTGGAGACTTGCCTAGCAAAGTGCTGCTGGTTAGACCTCCTTTAAGCAGACACATGCTGCTAATTAAAAAATTTCAATATTTTGTCCACGCCCTATATATACACTCCTAAAAAAAAGTTCGGAAACGTTATTTCGGTCGATTATTCCTCCCCTTTAATAATACCAATTGGTATTGTATTTTATATCGTTGGAAAGCCTGATTAGTCACCTTTACAACGAGGTACAACTTGTAAGGATCGTGCATTCGTGGAATGAGCAACACAGCTAACCGTGTGGGTAGCGGCCCAAAAAAATGTGCCAAAATCCCCTGCAATATTCTTCTGTTGGTATTCACTCTCGTTTTGAGTTGCTTGGTGGACTGGATGATTGCACTCTCCCACAGTAATAAGGAAAAAACAACACATATTGGCCATTTTTACACTTTATTCATTTTACACTGTCAGGGACCTCAGTAGCGTGTGGAAGATCCATACGCAGCCACAACAGCTTGGCACCTCCTCCTCATGCTGGTCACCAGCCTGGTCACACACTGCTGTGGGATGGCATCCCATTCCTCAACCAGGTCCCTGACAGTGTAAAATGAATAAAGTGTAAAAATGGCCAATATGTGTTGTTTTTTCCTTATTACTGTGGGAGAGTGCAATCATCCAGTCCACCAAGCAACTCAAAACGAGAGTGAATACCAACAGAAGAATATTGCAGGGGATTTTGGCAAATTTTTTTGGGCCGCTACCCACACGGTTAGCTGTGTTGCTCATTCCACGAATGCACGATCCTTACAAGTTGTACCTCGTTGTAAAGGTGACTAATCAGGCTTTCCAACTATATAAAATACAATACCAATTGGTATTATTAAAGGGGAGGAATAATCGACCGAAATAATGTTTCCAAACTTTTTTTGAGGAGTTTATATACAGGTGCAGCTCAAAAAATTAGAATATCGTGAAAAAGTTCAATATTTTTTTTTACTCATTTCAGAAAGTGAAACTCATATATTATAGATTCATTACACATCGAGTGAAATATTTCAACCCTTTATTTCTTGTAATTTTGATGATTATGGCTTACAGCTAATGAAAACCCAAATTCAGTGTCTCAGAAAATTAGAAGATTGTGAAAAAGTTCAATATTGGAAACTCATGGTGTCACACTCTAATCAGCTAATTAACTCAAAACACCTGCAAAGGTTTATTGAGCCTTTAAATGGTCACAATCATGGGGAAGACTGCTGACTTGACAGATGTCCAGAAGACAGTCATTGACACCCTCTACAAAAGGTCATTGCTAAAGAAGCTGGTTGTTCAGAGTGCTGTATCCAAGCATATTCATAGAAAGTTGAGTGGAAGGAAAAAGCGTGGTAGGAAAAGGTGCACAAGCAACAGGGATAACCGCAGCCTTGAGAGGATTGTCAAGCAAAATCCATTCAAGAATTTGGGGGAGCTTCACAAGGAGTGGACTGAGGCTGGAGTCAGTGCATCAAGCCACCACGCACAGACGAATCCAGGACATGGGCTACAAATGTCGCATTCCTCGTGTCAAGCCACTCCTGAACCAGAGACAACGTCAGAAGCGTCTTACCTGGGCTAAGGAGAAAAAGAACTGGACTGTTGCTCAGTGGTCCAAAGTCCTCTTTTCAGATTAAAGTCAATTTTGCATTTCATTTGGAAATCAATGTCCCAGAGTCTGGAGGAAGAGTGGAGAGGCACAGAATCCACGTTGCTTGAAGTCCAGTGTGAAGTTTCCACAGTCAGTGATGATTTGGGGTGCCATGTCCACTGTGTTTTCTGAAGTCCACAGTCAACGCAGCCATCTACCAGGAAATTTTAGAGCACATCATGCTTCCTTCTGCTGACAAGCTTTATGAGATGCTGATTTCATTTTCCAGCAGGACTTGGCACCTGCCCACACTGCCAAAAGTACCAAAAGCTGGTTCAATGACCATGGTATTACTGTGCTTGATTGGCCAGCAAACTCGCCTGACCTGAACCCCAGAGAGAATCTATGGGGTATTGTCAAGAGGAAGATGAGAGACACCAGACCCAACAATGCAGACGACCTGAAGGCCGTTATCAAAGCAACCTGGGCTTCCATTACACCTCAGCAGTGCCACAGGCTGATCGCCTCCATGCCACGCCGCATTGATGCAGTAATTCATGCAAAAGGAGCCCCAACCAAGTATTGAGTGCATAGAAATGAACATACTTTTTAGAAGGCTGACATTTCTGCTTAAAATATCTTTTTTTATTGATCTTATGGAATATTCAAATTTTCTGAGACACTGAATTTGGGTTTTCATTAGCTGTAAGCAATAATCATCAAAATTACAAGAAATAAAGGCTTGAAATATTTCACTCTATGTGTAACGAATCTATATAATATATAAGTTTCACTTTCTGACATGAGTGACAAAAAATATTGAACTTTTTCACAATATTCTAATTTTTTGAGCTGCACCTGTATATATACAGTCAAGCCGGGAAGTCTGCACACCACTTTCACCTTCTCCACGTTTTATTACGTTACAGACTTATACTACAATAGATTGAGTTCATTTTTTGCCTCAAACATCTACACAGAATAGCCAATAATGACGAAGTGAAAACAGATTTTTAGAAAATATGCAATTTTATTTTACTGACAAAAATACGTTATTTAGGGGTTACATATCTGTACACACCCTTAGCCTAATACTTGGTTGCAGCGCCTTTGGCAGCGATTACAGTTTCAAGGCGTCTTGGGAAAGAAGCTACGAGCTTGGCACACTTGTTTCTGGACATTTTTGCCCATTCCTCTTGGCATATCCTTGCAAGCTCTGTCAGGTTGGATGGGGAGCATCGGTACACAGCCATTTTCAGCTCTTTACACAGATGTTCAATTGGATTCAGGTCTGGGCTCTGGCTGGGCCACTCAAGGACATGCACAGACTTTCTCCGAAGCCACTCCTTTGTTCTCTTGGCTATGTGCTTCAGGTCGTTGTCATGTTGGAAGGTAAACCTTCGCCCCAGTCTGAGGTCCAGAGCACTCTGGAGCAGGTTTTCTTCAAGCATCTCTGTGTACTTAGCTGCATTCTTCTTTCCCTCTATCAGAACTAGTTGCCCCGTTCCCGCTGCTGAAAAACATCCCCACATCATGATGCTGCCACCGCCATGCTTCACTGTAGGGATGGTATTAGCCAGGTGATGCCTGGTTTCCTCCAGATGTGACGCTTGGTATTCAGGCCAAAAAGTTCCATTTTGGTTTCATCAGACCAGAGAATCTTGATTCTAATGGTTTGAGAGTCCTCTAGGTGCCTTTTGGCAAACTCCAAGCGGGTGTGATGTGCCGGGCTTCCGTCTGGCCACTCTACCATAAAGGCCTGATTGGTGTAGTGCTGCCTGGATGGTTGATCTTCTGAAAGGCTCTCCCATCTCCACAAGGATATGCAGGAGCTCTGTCAGAGTGACCCTCAGGTTCCTGCTCACCTCCCTGGCCAAGGCCCGTCTTCCCCGATTGCTCAGTTTGGCCGGGCGGCCAGGTCTAAGAAGATTCTTTGTGGTTCCAAACTTCTTCCATTTACGAATGATGGTGGCAACTGTGCTCTTTGGGACATGTAAAGCTGCAGAGATTTTTCCGTACCCTTCTCCAAATCTATGCCTTGACACAATCCTGTTTTTGAGGTCTGCAGATAATTCCTTTGACCCCATGGCTTGGAGTTTGCTCTGCCATGCACTGTCAACTGTGGGACCTTATATAGGCAGGTGTTGGCAATCCCCAATCATCTCCAATCAATTTAATTTATCACAGGTGGACTCCAATTAAGTTGTAGAAACATCTCAAGCAGTATCAGTGGAAACAAAATGCACCTCACTTTTGGGTGTCATATCAAAGGGTGTGCACACTTGTGTACATATGATATTTAACATTTTGATTTTTAATAAATTAGCACAAATGTCTAAAAACCTGTTTTCACTTTGTCATTATTGGCTATTTTGTGTAGAATTTTGAGACAAAAAATGAACTCAATCTATTGTAGAATATGTCTGTAACGTAATAAAACGTGGAGAAGGTGAAAGGGGTGTGCAGACTTTCCGGCTTGACTGTGTGTGTATATTTATATATATATATACATATATATATACAATGGGGGAAATAAGTATTGGACACGTCAACAATTTTATTATCAAACATGTTTCCAATGTAGCTATTCACATGAGATTTTGACCAGACATTGGTATTAACTCAATAAAACTACACAGCTAAAGAAATTGTAACATTCCAATTCTTTAAAAAAGTTATGTGCAATAAAGTGAAATGACACAGGAAAAAAGTATTGAACACGCTAAATTAAATATGGTAGAAAAGCCATATTTTTTATATTTGGTTGCATATCCTTTGCATGCCATGACTTTATGATGTCTGTGACCCAACAACATCAAAAGGCTCTTGATATTTGTCAGGAGAAACAACCCTTAAAGTGATCCTTCCATATCTACTGTATTTCTGGCAGCAGAGTGATGGTTAAAGGCTTGTTTAATACATCAGACCCTTGATGACTTAGAGCCACTTAGCCAACCATGTGTTCTATATTGTTCCAGTGTAATTTACAGCTAAATCTTGTCTCACCCCCCAATTCCCATAGAGATCCATTCAAATGCAGAGCTGTTATAGTATCGCTTGTCAGAGTACCAGCAAATAAGATATCAAGAGCCTTTTGATGTTGTTTGGTCACGGACATCATAAAGTCATGGCATGCAAAGGATATGCAACCAAATATAAAAAATATGGCTTTTCTACCATATTTAATTTAGCGTGTTCAATACTTTTTTCCTGTGTCATTTCACTTTATTGCACATAACTTTTTTAAAGAATTGGAACGTTACAATTTCTTTAGCTGTGTAGTTTTATTGAGTTAATACCAATGTCTGGTCAAAATCTCATGTGAATTGCTACATTGGAAATATGTTTGATAATAATATTGTTGACGTGTCCAATACTTATTTCCCCCATTGTATATATATGTGTGTGTGTGTAATTCTGTCATTACATCAGCTCATTTATTGTTTTCCTACTACTTATTGTCCATTTTCTATTTGCTATGTAGACATTTCTGTAATTTTTGTATTGCGAAACTCTCCACCCTTGAACTTTGCCCATTAGTTTCTGGGAGAAATGTCAATGTGAGCAGAATTGTTGAAAACCTAAAAAGTCATTACAGGAAAATAAAGCCTTAATGCAAAGCTCACACTACACGACTTTTGCCTCAATTCTGACATCAAAGATGAACTCCTGACAAATTTTGCAGTCCTATGCTAATCTTTAAAGAATCTGCAAGAAATCTTGGTTCCGTTGGCTGGAACGGTCTTTTGATGCGAGATGGTCAAAGATGCGATTATTTCCGTGAACCAGTCGGGAGAGCCCACGATCATTTGGTTCGATTTTGTCGGGCGTCCTGGCTGACCTGCAGTGACGCATAGGTCTACTAGAATGTCAACAACCAATGAACGGGCGCACTACAAACGTAACGAAAAACGGTTTGAAATTATCCATACTTCCGTAGCCTTGGCAACTGTGCGTAGAAATTCTACCTCTTGATTTAGTCCTGTATAAGTCGTGTAGAAATCGTGTGATGTGCGATCCCCGAGTAATTCTCTGTCTTCCTAAAATCGCCGAGTGTGTGCTGTATCGAGCAGCGATTTTTTAAAGACTGTCATTTGACAGTCGTTTGATGTTAGCTGCTCTCCTCGGATGGGATTTTGTAAAGATTTAAAAGTCGTGTAGTGTGAGCTTGGCTTTTGTAACCTAATTAACAGCACATACAACATTTCTGAAGAGACCCTTGGATATTTTTGAGAGGTTAGAAGCACACGAAGGGTTTCTGCGACCTCATGTTTAAAGGGATCTGAAAGTGTGGTATGTAGTGTGAAAGGTCATTTCCTAATCTGCAGCTGTAACTTTGTTCCCTGTTCACAGCTCAAACTTGTTGCCTCCCTCGACGCAGATACACTGCGTCTCCACAACAAGCACAAGAGCCACACCCCAATTCAATGAGGGATTCCTTTGATTTGGCTGTATTTCTGGTGAGATTACTCAAAAAGACTCTCAATATCTTATTTTCAGGTACTGTTACAAGCAATACTATAACCTCTCTGCATTTGAATGGATCTCTATGGGAATTGGGGGGTGAGACTAGATTCAGCTGTAAATTACACTGGTACAGTATGGAACACACGACTGGCTAAATGGCTGTAAGTCATCCAGGGTCTAAGGTATTAAACGAGCCCCAAAGCATCACTCTGCAGCCAGATATGGAGTAGATGTGGATGGATCCCTTTAAGGGTTTCTTCTCCTGACTTTTTTCCCCATAGAGTTCTATGAGAAAATTTGTCAGGAGAAATAAAAATAAATGATAAAAGAATAATGTTTTTTGTTGAGCTGGGTTTACTTTATCAAGTTTTAGGACTTGATGGAAGATGTGATCACATTTTAGATTGAATTTATACAGATATACAAAAAATTCTAAAGGGTTCACAAACTTTCGAGCAGCACTGTATATAGATTTGGGAAAATATTAAAAAATATAAAAATTTCTAAAACATTTATTTTTTAATTTTTTAAATATAACTTTTAAATTTATGACGGGGGTCCCCTGGATATCCTGGGTGGAGTCCCTGGATCAAAAGGTTGAAAACCCCTGGTTTAGAACATTGGTTGTGTAGAGGGAGACATGCAGCGCCAATCACGACTAAATAGACCAATTGCAAGATCCCTGCTCTCCTCTCTCTAGACCACTTGGCGACTTACACACCACACATATACATTGAATATTTTAAATACAAACCGCTAAGTACCCCGCTGAAGGGCACTCAACAGCAGTGCCCTACCTGAGAATCAAACCTGTGACCTGTGAGTTATTAGCTCAGTTCCCTAACCATTATGGCCCATGGATCTCCCGATAGATTACTGGCCCTGAAACACGGTGTAAAGCACCAGGGACCCGGCCCTGTAAAGTCTGAGCAGGGAGCCAGAAAGAGAGAGACTGACAGGGAGCGAGGGAGGAGTGGAGAGAGAAGGACAGGGAGCGAGGGAGGAGTGGAGAGAGAAGGACAGGAGGCAAGGGAGGAGTGGAGAGAGAAGGACAGGGAGCGAGAGATGAGTGGAGAGAGAAGGACAGGGAGCGAGGGAGGAGTGGAGAGGAGGAGAAGGAAGGACAGAGAGCGAGGGAGGAGTAGACAGGAAAGAGATGGACAGGGAGCGAGGGGGGAGTGGACAGGAGAAAAAGGAAGAACAGGGAGCGAGGGGGGAGTGGACAGGAGAAAAAGGAAGAACAGGGAGCGAGAGATGAGTGGAGGAGCGAGAAAGACAGGAAGCGAGGTAGGAGTGGACAGGAGTAGAGATGGACAGGGAGCGAGGGAGGAGTGGAGAGAGAAGGACAGGGAGCGAGGGAGGAATGGACAGGAGGAGAAGGAAGGACAGAGAGCGAGGTAGGAGTGGACAGGAAAGAGACGGGCAGGGAGCAAGGGAGGAGTGAAGAGATAAGGACAGGGAGCGAGGGAGGAGTGGACAGGAGAAGAGAGATGGACAGGGAGCAAGGGAGGAGTGGACAGGAGGAGAAGAAAGGACAGGGAGCAAGAGAGGTGTGGACAGGAGAAGAGAGATGGACAGGGAGCGAGGGATGAGTGGAGAGGAGGAGAGAGTAGAACAGGAGGAGAAGAAAAGACAGGGAGTAAGGGAGGACTGGACAGGAGAAGAGAGATGGACAGGGAGCGAGGGAAGAGTGGACAGGAGGAGAAGGAAGGACAGAGAGCGAGGGAGGAGTAGACAGGAAAGAGATGGACAGGGAGCAAGGGAGGAGTGAAGAGATAAGGACAGGGAGCGAGGGAAGAGTGGACAGGAGAAGAGAGATGGACAGGGAGCAAGGGAGGAGTGGACAGGAGGAGAAGAAAGGACAGGGAGCAAGAGAGGAGTGGACAGGAGAAGAGAGATGGACAGGGAGCGAGGGATGAGTGGAGAGGAGGAGAGAGTAGAACAGGAGGAGAAGAAAAGACAGGGAGTAAGGGAGGAGTGGACAGGAGAAGAGAGATGGACAGGGAGCGAGGGAAGAGTGGACAGGAGGAGAAGAAAGGACATGGAGTAAGAGAGGAGTGGACAGGAGTGGAGAGAGGACAGAGAGCGAGAGAGAAGTGGGCAGGAGGAGAAGGAAAGGCAGGGAGTGAGGGATGAGTGGAGAGGAAGAGAGAGGTGGACAGGGAACGAGGGAGGAGTGGACAGGAGGAGAAAGAAGGCCAAGCTGCCAGTGGACGCCCTCTCACACCCACCCACCCACCCACCCCCCCCCAAGTCAGTACGTGCCGGACAGCAGGATCACCTCTCAAAAATCATCCTCCCCTCTCTCCCCATAGGCATCGCCTCTCCCCCCTGCCCCTCAATCCACCCTGCTCCCTGCTGGATACTGCCCTTACCCAAACATACTCACTGATAGTACCCCCTCTTTCACACACTCACACACCCACACACACACACTCACGTGCACAAATACACACACACGCAAACATACACATGCAAAGACACAAATACGTGCACGCGCGCGCGCGCACACACACACACACGCACATACACACGATTCACATGAAAACACGTATGCGCACGCACACATACACAGCCGTTCACATTTTTGCTTTCACACAGGCACAGTCTTCCTCACATACACTCATCCTTACCCAAACACACAAGATTTCTGCACTTTCTCTAACACTGACCACTTAAACAAATATCCAGAATTATATAAACACTAACACACACACACACACACACACACACACACAATCACAACATAGAAAAAGAAGGCTTTACTAGAGACAAACGGAGGAGAACGGAGCCACACATGCCACTCTCCTCCACTCCCTCTCCATGTACCTGATTGTCTGCTTGTTTTCCCCGGTGGCTGCCGGCTTCCGTTCCCAGGCCGGGAGGTGGGAGTGTGGCCACCGACACATACTTTCCACCCTTGAAGGCCAGCAGTGGCTCCTCCTGCCCACACAGAGCCTCCAGGAAGTACTTGAGCACCGTCACGCGCTTGCAGTCGGCAGCGAGGGCCTGGGGGGCAGAGAGCGAGGTGAGCGAAGCGCCAGAGGGGGTAACATGGGGTGACATAAGAATAACAATACAGAAGTCTAATGAAGGATAAGAAGGAATACAAATAAAAACTAAAATAATAACTATGTGAATAAAATTAAGAATAAGAAGAACCAAATAATAAAAAATTAAAAAAAGTTATAAAACATATTATTGTGTGGGGGGAGGGACAATTTCATATGGTAGACTGGTGGACAAAAAGCGATACCTCCACACTCCATACCTGTACTAATTACCATTAGACTTGTTTGGGAGGGTTTAACACAGTCAAAGTTAAAACATATGAGAAAATGTGAGAGATAATAATCTCCTGCCTTTTCCCAAGCCGGAGTGTGATGGTGAGGGGACGAGTGAACGTGTCTGTAATTCAATGCTGTAGTTACTACATGCAGCCCGCCGACCGTGGATGGTCACTGCGAGGGTTCCCTCGTTCCATCCCAGTTCTTCATGAGCTGAACCCAACTCAACAATAAATACCAAAACGAAACGCCTTTCTTTTGAAACTGTGACACTGAAACAGGCCAGTAGCCAGACAACACGTAGGCATGCGGTAGCCCAAATTAAATTTAGACCACAGAATGTGACAAAAACCCCCTTCTGCAAAAAAAAAAAGACAAAAAAAGGCTTCCTTTTCACCTAACCCTGAGTTTGATATTGTTTTCTTTCTCATAGCTTGTATCGGTTCCTCTCTCCGCAGTACAGTTCCAACAGGAAGTTACCAGCCCTTGTGAAGATTACGTCTGCTTCCTCACACGGCCGTAGCCTTTCTGTGACCTTCTACCCATGTGACCCCTGACCCCCGCAGGCAGGGCACTACACTGCCACCGGGAGGGCAAAACCCAAAAGCCTCTGTTTTTTCCATCTTCCCATTTCCACCCCCCTGATCTATAACAGATTTGAATGCAAATACAATATGGACTTTCCTGGCTCAGTGGAGGAATGCACTGCCAAAACCCTCAGCAGACATCACCGTGAATCACAATGTCAATACAGTATCCATACAGAACGCTCCAGATCCCTGCTCTTCCTCTCCTTTCTTATCCCCTCCCTCTCCAGGTTTCACTGGCAACTACATCTGCATCGTCCTACTGCACACATACAGCAACTAATCAAATGAATACTCTGCCATTTTAAATACAATAGCCTCTGCCATTTAACAAGACCGGTTTTGTTCCAGTTTTACTCAGCTAACTAAGTAATGTAAAAAGAGCTGTTCCCAGTTTTACTCAGTTAACCAAGAAATGTAAAAAGAGCTGTTCCCGGTTTTACTCGTCTAAGTAATGTAAAAAAAAGTCATTCCCGGTTTTACTCAGCTAACCAAGTAATGTTAAAAAAAAGCTGTTCCCAGTTTTACTCTGCTAAGTAATGTAAAAAAAGCTGTTCCCAGTTTTACTCTGCTAAGTAATGTAAAAAAAGCTGTTCCCGGTTTTACTCAGCTAACTAAGTAATGTTAAAAAAAAGCTGTTCCCAGTTTTACTCTGCTAAGTAATGTAAAAAAAGCTGTTCCCAGTTTTACTCTGCTAAGTAATGTAAAAAAAGCTGTTCCCGGTTTTACTCAGCTAACTAAGTAATGTAAAAAGAGCTGTTCCCGGTTTTACTCAGCTAAGTAATGTAAAAAGAGCTGTTCCCGGTTTTACTCAGCTAACTAAATAATGTAAAAAGAGCTGTTCCCGGTTTTACTCAGCTCAGTAATGTAAAAAGAGCTGTTCCCGGTTTTACTCAGCTAACTAAGTAACGTAAAAAAGCTGTTCCCGGTTTTATTCTGCTAACTAAGTAATGTAAAAAGAGCTGTTCCCGGTTTTACTCAGCTAACTAAGTAATGTAAAAAGAGCTGTTCCCAGTTTTACTCAGCTAAGTAATGTAAAAAGAGCTGTTCCCGGTTTTACTCGGCTAAGTAATGTAAAAAGAGCTGTTCCCGGTTTTACTCAGCTAACTAAGTAATGTCAAAAAGCTGTTCCCAGTTTTACATTACATTACAGGCATTTAGCAGACGCTCTTATCCAGAGCGACTTACACAACTTCTTATTACATTTATCCATTCATACAGCTGGATATATACTGAAGCAATTCAGGTTAAGTACCTTGCTCAACGGCAGTGGGAATCAAACCTGCAACCTTTCAGTTACAAGTCCAGCTCCTTAACCATTATACTACACTGCCGCCCATTGCTAACTAAGTAATGTAAAAAGAGCTGTTCCCGGTTTTACTCAGCTAACTAAGTAATGTAAAAAGAGCTGTTCCCAGTTTTACTCAGCTAAGTAATGTAAAAAGAGCTGTTCCCGGTTTTACTCAGCTAAGTAATGTAAAAAGAGCTGTTCCCGGTTTTACTCAGCTAACTAAGTAATGTAAAAAGAGCTGTTCCCAGTTTTACTCAGCTAAGTAATGTAAAAAGAGCTGTTCCCAGTTTTACTCAGCTAAGTAATGTAAAAAGAGCTGTTCCCGGTTTTACTCAGCTAACTAAGTAATGTAAAAAGAGCTGTTCCTGCTTTGTAAAATAGATCAAAACAATATATAAAAACATCATCATCATCATCATCATCATCATCATCCGCTTATCCGAAGTCGGGTCGCGGAGGCAGTAGGCCAAGAAGGGGGTTCCAGACATCCTTCTCCCCAGCGACGCTTTCCAGCTCCTCCTGGGGGATCCCGAGGCGTTCCCAGGCCAGGAGAGATATATAATCTCTCCATCGGGTTCTGGGTCTACCTCGGGGTCTCCGCCCAGTTGGACGTGCCTGGAACACCTCCAAAGGGAGGCGCCCGGGGGGCATCCTAATCAGATGGCCGAACCACCTCAGCTGGCTCCTTTCGAAGCGAAGGAGCAGCGGCTCTACTCCGAGCTCCCTCCGGATGTCCGAGCTCCTCACCCTATCTCTAAGGCTGAGCCCGGCTACCCTACGGAGGAAGCTCATTTCGGCCGCTTGTATCCGCGATCTCGTTCTTTCGGTCACGACCCAAAGTTCGTGACCATAGGTGAGGGTAGGAACGTAGATCGACAGGTAGACCCTCTTCACCACGACGGTCCGGCACAACGCCCGCATTACTGCGGACGCTGCGCCGATCCGTCTGTCGACCTCCCGCTCCATTTTACCCTCACTCGTGAACAAGACCCCGAGATACTTGAACTCCTTCGCTTGGGGCAAGGACTCATTTCCAACCTGGAGGGAGCATTCCACCGTTTTCCGGCAGAGAACCATGGCCTCAGACTTGGAGGTGCTGACTCTCATCCCGGCCGCTTCACACTCGGCTGCAAACCGCCCCAGTGCTTGCTGAAGGTCACGGTCCGATGAAGCCAGCAGAACCGCGTCATCCGCAAAAAGCAGACACGCAATTCTGAGGTCACCAAACCGGACACTCTCCTCACCTCGGCTGCGCCTTGAGATCCTGTCCATGAATACCACAAACAGGACCGGTGACAAGGGGCAGCCTTGGCGGAGTCCAACACCCACCGGGAACGCGCCTGACTTAATGCCGAGGATGCGGACACAGCTCTCACTTTGGTCGTACAGGGATCGGATGGCTCGCAATAACGGCCCCGGTACCCCGTACTCCCGCAGTACCCCCCCACAGGATCCCCCGGGGGACACGGTCGAAGGCCTTCTCCAAGTCCACAAAGCACATGTAGACTGGATGGGCAAACTCCCATGACCCCCCGAGCAACCCTGCTAGGGTAAAGAGCTGGTCCACTGTTCCACGGCCAGGGCGAAAGCCACATTGCTCCTCCTGAATCTGAGGTTCGACCAACGGTCGGAGCCTCCTTTCCAGCACCCTCGAGTAAACTTTCCCGGGGAGGCTGAGAAGTGTGATACCCCGATAATTAGAGCACACCCTCCGGTCCCCCTTCTTGAAGATGGGGACCACCACCCCGGTCTGCCACTCCGCAGGCACTGTCCCCGACTTCCACGCGACACTGAAGAGGCGTGTCAACCAAGACAGCCCAACAATGTCCAGAGCCTTCAGCATCTCAGGGCGAATCTCATCCACCCCTGGCGACTTGCCACTGCGGAGCTTTTTGACAACCTCAGCGACTTCCGCCAGGGATATGGGTGCGGACCCCCCCGAGTCTTCAGGCTCTGCCTCTTCCACAGAGGGCATGTTGGTCGGGTTCAGAAGCTCCTCGAAGTGCTCTTTCCACCGCCCGACAACATCCTCGAGGCCGACCGAAAGTCCTTCTCCATGGCCTTCCCGAACTCCTCCCATACCCGGGTTTTTGCAAATAAACAAATAAATTTAATTTGATAGATTTTGTCATTTTACTTTGCATCAATCAATGAAAGATTATCTCCATATCTCTGTGAATGGCAACAAAAACGACCATCAAAATGTTCTTTATTCATCAGACAATGAATTTATGTGTTAAAAAAAAATAAAAAAGGAACACATACAGTGTCATAGGATTGAGTTTTATGTCCCTGGGTGACAGGTGGGAGGAAACGTAAACAGTTGCATGAGGTGGTCTGATTCGCTGGACTGCCGATTTCATCACAGATATTTCACATGATGCAGTGGCACAGAGAATGGGCCAAAGACACAAGTTACAACCACATCCTGTTGTTAGCATTTACACGAGATGTCCGCACATCTGCGCCTGGTGATCTAAACGTTCTCAGCCTGGACACTGGAGGTCAGGAGATGAGGTTGGCACATCACTGTGCTTAGGAAACTACAAAGCTTCATCGGACTTCGCTTAAAACTAAATATATAGGCATTGTATGAAAATGACTCCAATTCCAATGAATGAAGTAGGCAGACGCATACACTTTTCACCTTTACCTTATTACTGCAGTAGCCGTAATGTGCATAATCTGTGACGGAATGAACATTACACCGACTTCTACATTTGAGCAAGATACGTAACAAACTAGATTTTTTTTTACATCAAGGATAACAATACTTGTCAAGCGCTACTGAAGCAGCTACATGTTGATGGTGCACACTAGCTCAAGTTAGTCTATGGGACCGTGGTGATGGTGAGGTAGTTTCAAAGCACTAAATTAATGAAAAACTATGAAGTAAACCAACTGCGACTCACTCTCTTCATATAAAACATATTAATAAATACAACCAAGCAACAGTAGGCGCCATGCATGTGCAAAGGTATTGTACATGAAAGGTATCTATTTTAACCTTACGGCGATTGCATGCAAAGATTCACGGCTTTACACCAAGTTGATAACACTTAAAATGACAAATGCCCATTGGCTGAACTCACCAGGACCATTTTGCGTTTGTGACGCAAATGCAGCTGCTAATCCACTGACTCACAAGACAAATGACGGAATGCGCACCCAGAACCAAAAAGCATCTGACTGAGGATTTTCAAGCATTTATTCCAAATAAATGATAACTGATAAATAAACCAACTTCAGTTGAAATGCGGAAAAGCATAATATTATGCAGTGGTTCTTAGTTGCACGTGGTTACTTTAGTCCTGGACTGTTAAATAAGTATGATTCAGTCATTATTAATATAGCAATTATCCATTTAAAGATATTGGTTTTTTTAATGTGAAAAAAGTATAAGCCAGGAAATTAATCCAGTAGCACTAAGTAAAACACAAATAGGCACACATTTAACAAACTGTATTTTTCTGCTTCCCAAAGACTTCAAAGGGCTATGTGACAACAGCACTGGGGGTTTCCCACCTCAAGCACTACTTTGGCGATGCACCGAATTTTGATTCCTATTGGCAGTTAAATTGAGGAATAATCAGATAAGTAAGATTAGGAACTAGGCCAGGGCACTGAGGAAGACCCCATTTTCTCTGTGTTAAGTGCCTCCGTAATGACGGCTGTGGGCTCAGGACTGCGGTTTAGGGTCTCATCTGAAAGACTGCTTCACACACAATGCTGTCATTGTCACTATTCTTTCATTTGCCCGAAAACCACTGCTGGCAGCAACCTGGTTTCTGCGCGTCGGCTTCTCGTCCAATTTCTAACCGAGCAGAGCCCAGCTCACTGTGGCCCAGGCCATTTGGCTAGAGGAGAAGCTACGAGCTACTGCTACTGCTGCTGCTTTATCAGCTATTCTGGGAAAAAATATACAACTATTATCTCTAAGTGCCAAAAGAAAGCGATAAGCGTGAGAGTGAGAGAGAGAGAGAGAGAGAGAGAGAGAGAGAGAGAGAGAGAGAGAGAGAGAGAGAGAGAGAGAGAGAGAGAGAGAGAGAGAGAGAGAGAGAGAGAGAGAGAGAGAGAGAGAGAGAGAGAGAGAGAGAGAGAGAGAGAGAGTATGTACTGTGTGCTTGTTTGCAAGTATAACCATAAACAGTAAATCAGTAAGCACTGAGCTGGACAGCAGTCACTGCATTAAAGAAAAATTCATCACCTCAGCAGAGATTCAATTTTCTCTCTTGTCCTAATGTGAATTATGTATTTTGATGCTACATGTGTGGGGTTTCTCAGAATGATCCTCTAATTATTTTAAACGACTTTGCTAAGTGAGCGCATAAACTTCCATTTAATTCTGGTAATTAAAGCTTGGCTGCGGACCCACTGGAGGTTTACATAAGGGTATAATTGTCATAAAACCCCACTGGCCGCAGCTATGCCGTTAAGCTGTGACAGAAAACAGATACACACAATTATTCTGCTGTGACATGGGGGAAGGCCGGGGCTGTCACTATGTGCACATCTAGTGCATGCATGTGTGTGTGCGTGTGCGTGCGTGCGTGCGTGTGCGCATGTGTGGTGCCTGTGAAAAGGCTGTGTGTGTGTGTGTGTGTGAAAGACAGACAGTGCACGTACGTGGTGCCTATGAATAGGAGTGTGTGTGTGTGTGCGTGCGTTTGGAAATTAAATGCGAGTTGAGTGTGTGTGAAGATGGTGTGTCAGCATGTTAGTGTATGTGGTGTATGTATGCACATGCGTTTGTGAATGCATGTGTGCGTGTGTGTGTGAGAGAGAGAGAGAGAGAAAGAGAGTGCGTGCTTGTGTGTTGGGGAAGCATGGATAATTTCAGAATTTTTTAGTAAGGGCGCACTAATGCACACTTGTAACACTGATTATAAAAGCCAGAAAGAAGTAACTAGTACACAGAGATTATTTATGACCAATAGATGCACTGTGTAGGTTCATCAAATGTAGCATCGATCTGTTATCAATTTATAAAACAAAGTTTACTGTGGGGTACAATTACATCACGTCCACAGAACAGAGATGCTCTTTTGAAAACGTACCAATGTTCTCTCTCATAATAAAGCACATTCTTAGGGTTCAAGTCCTAAGTTCATTATAACAGAGTTTCATTATAGCTCAAATCCAAACAAAACAAACAGGCTGCTGGGGTTGCCTTATGGCCATTACCAAAATTAAACCATTATTAAGTTTATTCTCAATTACAGAGGTAATGGGAATGAACTGGATTACCACAGAGGTAACTGCACTGATATGTGTTGGAAAACCCCTCCTAAAGGACCATATATACAGTTACAGACAAAAATACTATAATGTCTGAGTTTAAACACTTGCAGTAGTTAACAGCACAATATAAAAGTTCAAAGCTTTATGATACAGACTTCTATTGAAAGTACTGAGCTCTGCAGTAATGTAGCAGAATTGCAAGTTCCGGTGATCCATAAATTACATTACATTTTTACGCAGTCTAAAAGAAAGTTTCCACGGCTAATTTTTTGCATCTTTTGCCCTGTCTGCCAGGCTAGCTGCAGTGAATCTCTCTGCACTCACTCCTCATTTCAAAGAGCTGCCTTCTTTTTCAACTTTGATGTATCGGAGAAGGAGTTCCTCTTTGAAGAGATAATGAGGCTTTTCCCCTCGCTATAGGACTGTACCAAACGGGCACTGTGCGTGTATATAAATACAAGTGAAACAATAAAATGGCAAAAACGAATGCCAAAGAAAGTTAATGAAGCTTTTCATCGATGTAAAAACCTGTCCGTGCAATAACAGTAACACCTGCCTTTGACAAATGCCATGCCCGCCCACGTGGAGACGAGCAGACATGCACATATCTTTGAGGAGTAACCCAAGCCCCGCCCATTCTCGCCTGTTGGTCCCAGGAAACCCCCTTTACCACTGACATTCATTCCACCCAGTGAGCATCCTTTCACTCGCTCCGTCTCTCTCTTTCTCATTGAATACGCAGGATGCCTGTTAGGCTCTTTCAAACTGCCACACACCTTGACATCGCGCATAGGGCCTCTTCCGCTTATCTGTGTGCAACTCCTAATTACCCCGCCCCCTTCATGTGTGTTTCCTCCCCACCTTTCATTTCACCTCTGTACTCCTAGCTCATTCAATGACTCTCTTATTCACGACAGTCCTGTAACATCCCCTGTCCCAACACCCCATTGAGTGTGTGTGCATGTCTACACACACACACACACACACACACACACATATATCCGTGATCATTTTAGCATTCTGAATGAGGCTATACCAAACACAATTTGATATACTATCAAGTGTTTCCCCCAGGTTGTCTCTGTAGGCGGGGTGGTGAGATGGCATGACCTGGGGGGGGGGGAGCTGGGGGGGCAGGGCATCATTGACGGGCAGGGGGGTTAGTTATTTGCTTTCCTGAGTTAACGTAACCTAAACAATTCCATTCTTCTGTGCGTGGCCAAGCAATCGTAGTGAGATTACCGCAAATCAAAACACTAATTATTGGCATTTAATATTTTCAGGCGGGGCGGCAAGCTCCGTAGGCGGAGTATGGTAGGGAAAACACTGACTATTATCAAATCATCAACTGACTGACTGATACCATCCTCTCTAGCTGCACATACCAGAGCCAGAAATTATTTGTGCACAACACACTAGAGGTTCTGGTTCATGCTCATTTTACAACAGAGAAAAGGATATACAAAACACAACCCGATTCACTTACTGACACCACCCCCTTCTCTGAGCTTCAATCAGGGAACTCATGTAGCTTTGAACACAGGCACAGGCACACACACACGTCTGACAGTTGCATAGCTCCTGGCAATAAAAATATCTCTCTCTTTCTCGCTCTCTCTCACGACAGCTCGGTGAGTGATGCACAGGTCACTGAGTGAGATGCACGCGCAGTCTCTCAAACGGCCACGTCTCGCTGACACCCCCACAAACACCATTACTTAGCTCTCCCTGGTCAACCTGCCAGGAGTCTAAACTAACGCAACCTTGTGTTCTCGGAAGATGTGGGCTGTGCAGCTTGTCCTGTCCAATTAAGAGCCTTCCGTGTGACAGAGAACAGCAGGTGATGAAGACGTTACAGCCCTTGACTCTGGGGGTATTTGAATCAATCAAATCTCTCAGAAGGCAGGGCATTACTGTTGTGTCCTTGAACAAGGAACTGTACTTGAACAGCTTATCCAAACATAAAATACATTCAAGAGCAACTACTCAAACAGACAGACACGTTTACTATGCTTCAAAGAACACAGGAACATAGGCGTGCGTGATATTGCTTGTACTGTAACGCAAAGGAACACGTGACTGACGGCAGCACGGAGATTGTTTTCAGAGACGTGTCCCCGTGTTGCCTCCCTCCAAATTTTTTGAGAAAACAATCCCATCATTTCACTTTTGAGGTTTGACAGCAAGGCGCTGCCCACCACATGTGTGTCTTCCCGACAGCTACGCCGAAAATGGCTCCCGTCTCCATGGTGATTTATAGCAGGCCGTCGTTTTCAATCTATTCTTATGTTGCTTAATGATGGGAGGGGCTTGGATGAGGAGAACGGACCGAATGACACGCTCCCGACGCGTGCATGGGCGCGTGAGTATGCGCGGGAATCATGGGATAAAAACACCAGCTTGGGCAGCCAAAGTGAAAAACAGAGTGAAAAACTAGACACCCATAACTAAATTGAAACAAAAATAGACAAGATGCTCACAAATACTAATGGGGCGACTCGTTAAAGGGGCAAAGTCTTGCTTTTCACTCAAAACAATAAAACTGCCAATGCTCAGTGTGCTCTCATACAAGCTGCTCTGCACTAATCTCTGTTTGTAAGTGAACACAGAGCTGTCTGCGAAAAATCCAGCTATTTATGAGAGGGATTTGTATTTATTTTTATTCAATGACTCAAATATGAAGTTGAGGCTGGTTTTAAAAAGGGGGCAAAGCCTCGCTCTTTACTCAATCACTAAAGACCCAAACTGTGCCCAAATAGCACATTGAAACGCTCACAGGACATTATCCTATCCGACTACGCTCTTAAGTGATCAGAAAGGATAAAGCCTTTTTTTGCATTTCTCCATTCACTCACTTAAAAAATATCTGGCTGGTATTAAGGCTGAATTGTGGCATTGACTGCAGGAAGAGGGTCAGGTTCTAGGCTTACAATATGTTCCGAATGCTGAAATGTGCACAAGCACATGCTGTCAAAAATCAACGATCAGCTTTAACATAGACCTCCCCTATAAGGAGGTCATAAATCAACGATCAGCTTTAACATATACCTCCCCTATAAGGAGATCCTAAATCAACAATCAGCTTTAACATAGACCTCACCTATAAGGAGGTCCTAAATCAACGATCAGCTTTAACATAGACCTCCCCTATAAGGAGGTCCTAAATCAACGATCAGCTTTAACATAGACCTCCCCTATAAGGAGGTCCTAAATCAACGATCAGCTTTAACATAGACCTCCCCTATAAAGAGATCCTAAATCAACAATCAGCTTTAACATAGACCTCCCCTATAAAGAGGTCCTAAATCAATGATCAGCTTTAACATAGACCTCCCCTATAAAGAGGTCCTAAATCAACGATCAGCTTTAATATAGACCTCCCCTATAAAGAGGTCCTAAATCAACGATCAGCTTTAACATAGACCTCCCCTATAAAGAGATCCTAAATCAACAATCAGCTTTAACATAGACCTCCCCTATAAGGAGGTCATAAATCAACGATCAGCTTTAACATAGACCTCCCCTATAAAGAGATCCTAAATCAACAATCAGCTTTAACATAGACCTCCCCTATAAAGAGGTCCTAAATCAATGATCAGCTTTAACATAGACCTCCCCTATAAAGAGGTCCTAAATCAACGATCAGCTTTAATATAGACCTCCCCTATAAAGAGGTCCTAAATCAACGATCAGCTTTAATATAGACCTCCCCTATAAAGAGGTCATAAATCAACGATCAGCTTTAACATAGACCTCCCCCATAAGGAGGTCATAAATCAACGATCAGCTTTAACATAGACCTCCCCCATAAGGAGGTCATAAATCAACGATCAGCTTTAACATAGACCTCCCCCATAAGGAGGTCATAAATCAACGATCAGCTTTAACATAGACCTCCCCCATAAGGAGGTCATAAATAAACGATCAGCTTTAACATAGACCTCCCCCATAAGGAGGTCATAAATCAACGATCAGCTTTAACATAGACCCCCCCCATAAGGAGGTCATAAATCAACGATCAGCTTTAACATAGACCTCCCCCATAAGGTCGTCATAAATCAACGATCAGCTTTAACATAGACCTCCCCATAAGGAGGTCATAAATCAACGATCAGCTTTAACATAGACCTCCCCCATAAGGAGGTCATAAATCAACGATCAGCTTTAACATAGACCCCCCCCCATAAGGAGGTCATAAATCAACGATCAGCTTTAACATAGACCTCCCCCCATAAGGAGGTCATAAATCAACGATCAGCTTTAACATAGACCTCCCCTATAAGGAGGTCATAGAAAACAGCTTATAAAGATTTTGTAAAAAAGCTGAAAATTCATAATGAACAAAACCTGTTTACCATCCTTTTGGCATCTCTCCTCATATTCACAGTCAATACATCTTTATTATTATTATTTTTTAAATAACTGAGCAACTGTACTTCACTTTAATATCTGGACATTTTTAAAAGGCTAGTAAACAGCAATACGCTGTTGTGAGTCGCCTATATGGAGTTTTCAAACAAATTCCTTTTTGTTGATTTGCAGGTTGTGCTACAGTTTGTTAGTGGTACATTTTACACTAAATGCTCTCCATCCACTATCATTCAAGTTGGCTATAGTGGATAAAGCTAAAGGAAGCCTATATCTCACAAAATAATGGGAACATGTACAAATAAATATACTGGGAACGATTAACACTATCATTACCAATTAATTATGCAAAAATAGTTTTTTTCTTAAATGGCTTGCTGGCATCTGGAATGGAAGCGAGCGAAAGAGAGGGACATGTGTGTGTGCGTGTGTATGTAAGCGCATGTGCGTGCGTTGGACAATGCGTGTGTGCGTGTGTTTGTAAACGCGTGTGCGTGTGTATGTAAACGCGTGTGCGTGTGTATGTAAACGCGTGTGCATGCGTTGGACAATGCACGCGTGCGTGTGTATGTAAACGCGTGTGCGTGCGTTGGAGAATGTGTGTGTGCGTGTGTATGTAAGCGCGTGTGCGTGTGTTGGACAATGCGTGAGTGTGTGTGTATGTAAGCGCGTGTGCGTTTGTATGTAAGCGCGTGTGCGTGCGTATGTAAGCGCGTGTGCGTGCGTTGGACAATGCGTGTGTATGTAAGCTTGTGTGTGTGCATTGGACAATGCGTGTGTGCGTGTGTATGTAAGCGCGTGTGCGTGCGTTGGACAATGCGTGTGTATGTAAGCGCGTGTGCGTGCGTTGGACAATGCGCGTGTGCGTGTGTATGTAAGCGCATGTGCGTGTGTATGGAAGCGTGTGTGCATGTAAGCGCGTGTGCGTGCGTATGTAAGCGCGTGTGTATGTAAGCGTGTGTACGTAAGCCCGTGTGTGCATGTGTATGTAAGCATGTGTGCGTGTGTGTATGTAAGCGCGTGTGTGCATGTAAGCGCGTGTGCATGTGTGCGTGTCTATGTAAGCGTGTGTGCGTGTGTATGTAAGCGTGTGTGCGTGTATGCGTGTGTATGTAAGCGCGTGTGCATGTATGCTTGTGTATGTAAGCGCGTGTATGTAAGCGCGTGTGCGTGTGTATGTAAGCGCGTGTGCGTGTGTATGTAAGTGCGTGTGCGTGTAAACGCGTGTATGTGTGAATGTAACCGCGTGTATGTAAGCACGCGTGCATGTGTGCGTGTGTATGTAAGCGTGTGTGCGTGTATATGTACGCGCGTGTGCGTGTATATGTACGCGCGTGTGCGTGTATATGTACGCGCGTGTGCGTGTGTATGTAAGCGCGTGTGTATGTAAGCGTGTGTGCGTGTATATGTACGCGCGTGTGCGTGTGTATCTAAGCGTGTGTGCGTGTGTATGTAAGCGCCTGTCACATTCGCAGGTGAAAGTCAGGGCCATGCATTTGAATCCTAACATAATGTGTGAAGCTGGAGGAAAGTGAGTGGACCCACAGGGGGACCAGAGGACCAGCACAACATCACTGGAGCGAACAAGAATGGAAAGTGATCCTGCATCCATTTTATGGCTTTTTCTCTGGCCCTTCTGAGAAGACATAAAACTGTGATATCTGGTGATTTACAACGACAGGAAGAGAGAGAGGAAGAGAGAGAGAGAGAGAAAGAGGGGGAGAAAGAGAGAGAGAGAGAAGAAGGGGCAGTGGGGGGGGTTTAAACATGATGCAAACCATTTGGCGAGGAGAGTGCAGTCTGCCAGCACAGCCTGCTCTGTTTAAACTGGAGAGGAAGTGGCCGTATATACAGCATGCCAGCAAGCGTTCTCTCTCTCACACACACATATGCACACACACATATGCACGCACACACGCATGCACGCACACACAAGCTCACGCGCACGCACACACACACATGCACACACACAGCCAGACATGCATCCACTCACCCTCGCGCAGACATTCATGCACGCGCAAACACACATGCCCACACTCGCACTCTATCAGCACCCCTCTTCAGGTCCATCAGTGCCTGCTGAACGCTCCTGTTATCTTTCAATTATGTTTCTTCACAATACAAGTTTGCATCATCTTGTATTATGTTTCTTTACATCACCAGTCATCACTGTATTATCATTCCTCTTATTGAGGTCTTCCAGGACAGAGGGCGAGCGGGGAGTGCAAAAATGAAGCTTGAGGAACAAAAAAACAAAGCGAGAGAGAGAGAGAGACAGAGAGGGAGGATAAGAGGTCACCGTTTTCCCTCAACACCCCTCCATGACTTAATCTTGTTCCGCTCTGAGCGAGACCTTCCCAGGAACCGCAGTTCACTGGAAGACAGAGGGAGCAGCAGAGACCGAGACTGAGAGAGAGGGAACTTACAGACTGAGAGAGAGGGAACGTACAGACTGAGAGAGAGGGAACGTACAGACTGAGAGAGAGGGAACGTACAGACTGAGAGAGAGGGAACCTACAGACTGAGAGAGAGGGAACCTACAGACTGAGAGAGAGGGAACGTACAGACTGAGAGAGACGGAACGTACAGACTGAGAGAGAGGGAACGTACAGACTGAGAGAGAGGGAACGTACAGACTGAGAGAGAGGGAACTTACAGACTGAGAGAGAGGGAACGTACAGACTGAGAGAGACGGAACGTACAGACTGAGAGAGGGGGAATTTACAGACTGAGAGAGAGGGAACTTACAGACTGAGAGAGAGGGAACGTACAGACTGAGAGAGAGGGAACGTACAGACTGAGAGAGAGGGAACGTACAGACTGAGAGAGAGGGAACGTACAGACTGAGAGAGAGGGAACGTACAGACTGAGAGAGGGGGGACGTACAGACTGAGAGAGAGGGAATTTACAGACTGAGAGAGAGGGAACGTACAGACAGAGAGAGGGAACGTACAGACTGAGAGAGAGAGAACTTACAGACTGAGAGAGGAATGTACAAACAGAGAGGGAACGTACAGACTGAGAGAGAGAGAACTTAGACCGAGAGGGGAAAGTACAGAGAGGGAACGTACAGACTGAGAGAGGGGGAACGTACAGACTGAGAGGGGAAAGTTCAGACAGAGAGAGGGAACGTACAGACTGAGAGAGGGGGAACATACAGACTGAGAGGGGAAAGTACAGACAGAGAGAGAGGGAACGTACAGACTGAGAGAGGGGGAACTTAGACTGAGAGGGGAACGTACAGAGAGAGAGGGAACGTACAGACAGAGAGAGAGGGAACGTACAGACAGAGAGAGAGGGAATGTACAGACTGAGAGAGGGGGAACATACAGACTGAGAGGGGAAAGTACAGACAGAGAGAGAGGGAATGTACAGACTGAGAGAGAGGGAACCTACAGACTGAGAGAGAGAACTTAGACTGAGAGGGAACATACAGAGATTTTGCACAGTAATGTGATTGCTGCAGGCCTGGACTACATTGTTTTTTCATCTTAATTAAAGCAGGTGAAGTTCTAAAATCTCAAAATGACCCGAGTATGGTTATTGAGGTACCTTTGAGAACAATATGATTTTGATCTCAAAATTACCTCAAAATAACATTTTCAAATCAATACGATACTGCGATGCACTATCAATACAATTTAAATGAGCTAGTTAGCTTTGCTAAATTCGCATGAACAAGTGGTCCAAACAATTATTGCTTCTTGTTTATATTGGATTGCTTTCATAGAAAAAACATTCTCCAGTTTTTGTTTTGTGTACCTGGCCGGTGCTCACTGTATCCTCTGGCAGTTATCAGTGTGCAGGAGGTGGGACCGGAGGTGTGGGGTCGGACAGGCAATGGAGGCTGAACTCTTGGCCGTGGAAGACCAAGGGACACAACAACGATCACAGTCGCTGCAAAATCACTGGTTCAAAAGCTTTCTTGGAAATACTTTAGCCCTTCCTTTTGACAAATTCCTGCAGATTACCATATTAAAAAACTAATTTTCACCAATACTTGAGGAAAGAATTCATCTTTCATCGCACGTTTAGGTTGGTGACGTTTCACTGAAAATTTCCAAGGATACGCAACAGTATTTTTAAATATTACCATTTAATTCGAAGAAAAGATACGTACAAGTTAGTTTTCTCCAGCATGAGTATGTCTGTAGGTGGGTCGATGTGGCGTGCATTGGTTTGAGGGAGACCAGCCATCATGGGTGATGTCATGGTCTGTTGACAAGCTTCTTAATTACTTAATTTGGTGGCCAACTATCTAGCTAGCCTATCCAGAAAAATACATGTTCTAGCTAGCTACCTCAAATAGCTAGCTAACTATGTTACAAATTTCAATACAGGCCAGTGTAACAGCAAACAAACTAAATTGACACGCTAACTTAATTCCTGCTGTTCAAGGTAACATTTTATAAACTCAGTTCTCTCTTGATTTTTGTTGTGTTTATATGATGCAATTCTTGATCGCTACTGCACGCTTGTATTCCTTGTTTTAGGCTTGTTTTTTCTTCATCTCTCCAAGGCCAAAGTGTCCTCACCCTAAGAATCACTGGTCTGAAGTCATTTCAGATATAATTTGACTCTAGGTAAACTGGTCTAAGGCTACGGTCAGACTGCAGCTAAAAGTGGCCCAATTCCGATTTTTTCCCCTCAGATGTGACACTTTGGATGTTTACAGAACAATAAAAAAATAAATAAAATAAAAATAAATAAATAATAAAACACGGTGTATGGAGTCACACCTATTTCTGATTTGTGCCTTATCTCTATGTGGAAATAAGTCATATGAAGCCACATGACTTGCATGCGACTCGTGTATTTGCTCAGTTCATGCATGAATTTAGTATGCCAGTTGGGTGTGGAATCAAAGAGTGTTGGGCCACGTTCAAAAATGTATATGGAAAACAGTCTATATATTAAAAAAAATGTTTTTTTTTAAAAAGATGGGAATTGAGTATCAAGGTGTGCGGTCTGAACGTGCGGCTCTGGTAGGACGCGGCGGCGTTAGCGCTCACAGTGTTGCTGGACGAGTCGATGTAGCAGGGCTCCTGTGGGGCGGCCAGCAGCGGCACGAAGCCGGCCAGCAGCCGGTCCTCCTCCAGCAGCAGTAGCCGCAGCTCCTCGTCCCCGTCCGCCTTGTACAGCGGTGCCTCCCCGTGGTAGACGCACGCCAGCACGTTGCACAGGTCCGCCAGGCACCGCCACACGTCCACATTGTAGCTGCAGGGGGGGTGACAGAAAATTTGACTGCCTTGCTCGGACCAGTCAATACAGTTTCAATACAGGGGGGGGGTGACAGAAAATTTGACTGCCTTGCTCGGACCAGTCAATAGAGTTTTGCTCTCTACAGCAAAATATATGAGTGGTCTAAAGGAAAAAAGTCTGTGATTGTGTGTAATCGCTCTGCCCATTTTTGGCTTCATCAAGCCTTATTCTTCCATTGTTAGTGAAAAGCAAGATGAGGAGTAAACTGGAAGGGAAGAGTGAGGTGTGGTTGGAACCGCAGAGCAACATTCAATGCGTAATGCCACATCTGCAGGGCCCGCAGAGAGAGAGAGAGAGAGAGGGAGAGAGAGAGAGAGACAGAGAGAGCGAGCGAGAGAAAGAAAAGCCTGGTCACAGTGCGGTTGGTTACAGAGCAGGGCACAGCACTTATAAAAATCACATTCTGGACAAGGTAGACATGCAAACAATGGCAAACAGCAGTATTCTTCACACAAACTCCCTTCCAGAAAGGAACAGGGTAATGGAGGCATGGAGAGAAAGAGGGGGAGATAGAGGGAGAGGCAGCAGGAGGAAGAAAGGGAAAAGGAGGGAAAGAGGGAGATAAAGTGCTTTGCAGTAATATGCACATTCTGAGGCTCTCACAGGGCACTGCTGGCACTGAACAGGAGAGCAAGGAAAGAGCGCTCATCTAATCACTCACTCTGCTGCACTGTGTGAGAGCATATACCCAGAGCAACACATGTACTCAACACACACACACACACCTACACGAACGCACATTCAACCATACCGCACTCTACCACACTCGCACACACACGCACTCATACCCACACACATCATACCTGCACGCACACACACCTAAAAAACACACATACACTGCACTCCCATACCAAATTTTACCATACAACACACTATGTGTATATACTGTATGTGCAACTGTGTGCTCATGCCCACATGTATATCTGTGTGTGTGTTTGTGCCCGCAGGTGTGTCTGTTTGTGAGTATGTGTGTGTGCGCGGGTTGGTGTGTGCGCATGTCCGTGGGTGTGTATGTGTGTCTATGTGTGTGTGTGTGAGAGCGAGTGTCTGTCTTTCTGCAAGTGTGTGCGTGTGTGTGTGTGAGAGTGAGTGTCTGTCTGTGTGTGTGTGTGTGTGTGCATGTGCATGCGCGTGTATGTGTGTGTGAGCGTGTGCGCGGGTGTGTGTGAGCGTGTGCGCGGGTGTGTGTGTGTGCGCTGCCGCTGCGGATGGCTCAGCTTCAGAATTGTGTCAGGGGCCTTTGTAATAAATGTGCCTGAGCGAGAGGGCCCATTAGATATATCACATGCAAGAGAGAGGGAGCAGAAAGAGTGCACTGGGGAGGAGGGGAGGGGGTCCCAGAGAGCACAGGATAGATTGGTAAGAAAAAAGGGGCGACTGGTTTCTCCTGGGTCTTGCTATGTTTCCCATTATGTAAGCCTTGGTCACAGGCAGGACGCCAGCAGGCAAAATAAAAGAGTCTCTCTGGCTTGGCACAGCTCGTATTTTCCTATCCTCAGTACGGGGTCAGGGAGGGGTCAGGCAGCTGTACGGGGCGCTGGGGGGATTGTGGGGTCTGGGCTGGTCTCCAAAACCCGAAAGGCCCAGGGTTCAAGTACCAGCTGAAAGCAATCAGGGGGAAATCTGGGAGTGCCACAGCTGCTCCGAGCAGCGCTGTTCTGTGGCTCAACTCCCTCTCCATCGCCTTCTCGGCAGACGCACAAGAAGAAAAAAAAAACGGCATACTTTTAACGTGAAGCCAGCAGCAGTGTGTGTGTGTGTGTGTGTGTGTGTGTGCGTGTGTGCGTGCGTGTATGTGCGCGTGTGTTTGTGTGCGTGCGTGTGCGCGTGCACACATATGCTGGGGTCAGGAGGAAGACAGGGCAAAAAAAAAAAGAGCAACAACACAAAAATGTGAACAAACACAAAAATGAGTGGTACAGACTGTGTGCCTGACCACACTTGTGTGTGCGAGCCTGTCTGTCTGAGGCTGTCAGCCAGGGGAATAACTACAGGAGCTGTCAGAAGTAGGTGAGTGACTGAGTGAGTGCTCGTGTGAGCAAATGTGTGTGTTTGTGTATGTGCATGCGTGTGTGTGTCTCTTCATGTACTTTGTGTGTGTGTGTGTGTGTGTATGTGTGTGTGTGTGTGTGTGTGTGTGTGTGTGTGTGTGCAGGTTGGTGTACATGTGCCTGTGTGTGTGCAGGCGCCTGCGTGTACATACATGCATGCATGCATCATAGTTCACAGTAGAATTCTTGTTTACAAATTTTCTGTGCTAGCGTATATGTCCGAAAAGATTTCAGTTTGTCGCTCAACTGATTAAAATTCTGGCCATATCTATTATCAATGTGCACACAATATGTAGGTGTGTAACAACATAATGGCATTTTTGGAAAAATATGAAAACAAAAAAATGATTATAAAGATGGATAGATAAACACATGCCTTGCATAACAGGACAAATTAGGTAAAAAAAGGGGCCGTTTGAATCTGAGCATTTTGTGCATTCTTAAACCTTTTCTCAACAAAATCAGCCGTCATGATCTCGTTCTGAATAAAGAGGAATCATTTCTTACTTCATTAAAATGAAAAGAAATATCCTGGGTTAATAAAAGCAATCCTGGCTATTCACCACAGCAATTAGGCCTACTTGGATAGTAGACGATGCATTAATCAGCTACAGCCGGCAGTGCAGAACAATGCATTTTACAATAATAACAATAAAAAAACAACAATTTGCCAATCATATCATATCTTGAAGCCTATTCAAGTTCATCAAGTTTAGACAGAGTATAAACAGCCTATTTATAACAGGCAAAAAATAACATTAGGGCTACGATAGCCAGCCTTCCACTTCCTTAGCCTCTGTCCTCCATTAGTAGCAAAGCTCCCTGACATGGAAGTGGGCAGCTGCTGACTGAAACTGAAACTGAATGACTGGGAAGTGTGAGTGGAGTGTGAGATTGGCATTGGCTGCGTAACCTTCTCATCCTGCAGGTGGCCTCTGGGTGTGGTGTTGATCCCATAGAAATCGCTGCTTTGTGCCGACTGAGCCTACCAGCTTGCTGGACGCTGTGATTTGGGGTCATAACACTGACACGTTGCTGTGCTTTCCAGAGAAAATAAGTGAAATGAAATGCAGATTTCAAATTGTAAGATCCATTATTTTGGCTCTATCTTATATAGATTCTTCGTTTTTTTCTGTCCAGAATGTCCAGAAGGCTTTAAAATGTTCATACTCAGATCACAGTTACCAGCTAAAAACTGTAATGCGCATGTGTGTGTGTGCATGTGTGTGCGCGTGTGTATATATATATATACAGTTGTGTTAAAAAAAAATTGCAGTACAACATCAGTAACCTGATGAACCACTGTTATTAGTCGTAGTGATATTTCTGCATGGTAAATAATTGACTTATCATGACATGCACTTGTTCTGAGTAATTGACTCATTCATTGAAAGGGGCGTGTTCAAAATAATAGCAGTGTGGAGTTTAATTAGAGAATTCATTCATTCTGTGAAAAAACAGGTGTCATTAATTGTCCTTTATTAAGGAAGAAGAGAAGCAAACGTTTCACACATTGTTATAAAATATATTTCCTTCTGAATTGCTATGTAAAATGGGCCGTTCCAAACATTGTTCGGAGGAACAACGTAATTTGATTAAAAAGTTGATTGGAGAGGGGAAAACGTATAAAGAAGTGCAGCAAATTATAGGATGCTCAGCTAAAAAGATCTCAAATGCTTTAAAATGGCAACAAAAACCCGAAACACGTGGAAAAAAACGAGCAACTACTGTTAAAACGGATCAAAGAATAGTCAGAATGGAAAAGATTCAGCCAATCATCACCTCCAGAAAGTGATCAAAGATGATCTAAAATTACCTGTAAGTGCTGTTACAGTCAGAAGACGTTTGATCGAAGCTAAGCTATCAGCAAGAAGCCCTCGTAAAGCACCATTGTTGAAAAAACGGCATGTGCAGAATTGGTTAAAATTTGCAAAGGAACACATCGATTGGCCCAAAGAGAAATGGCGTAACATTCTGTGGACTGATGAGAGTAAAATTGTTATTTTCGGGTCTAGTGGTCGTCGACAGTACGTCAGACGACCCCCGGGTACTGAATTCAAGCCACGGTACACTGTGAAGACAGTGAAGCATGGTGGCGCAAAAATCATGGTATGGGGACACGGTGTTGGGCCAGGGATTTACCAGGGATCATGGATCCGTTTGAATACATCAAAATACTTGGAGATTATGTTGCCGTATGCCGAAGAGGAAATGCCCCTGAAACGGGTGTTTCAACAAGACAACGACCCCAAACCTACGAGTAAGCGAGCAACATCTTGGTTCCAGACAAAAAGGATTGAGATAATGGAGTGGCCAGCTCAATCCCCCGACCTCAACCCCATTGAAAACTTGTGGGGTGACATTAAAAATGCAGTTTCTGAAACAAAACCCAAAAATTCACAGGAACTGTGGAATGCAGATGCGCAGCAGTTTTAAAAAACAATGGTTATTGACATAAATAACAAAAGTAGTTAACATAAATTCAAATAAAGTCATTATATTTAATATGTGGTTGCATATCCTTTGCATGCCATGACTTCCTGATGTCTATGACCCAACAAAATCACAAGATTCTTGACATCTTCTTTCCAGGTACCCTCACAAGCGATACTATAACCTCTCTGCATTTGAATTGATCTCTATGGGAATTGGGGGGTGGGATTGGATTAAGCTGTAAATTACACTGGAATAGTATGGAACACATGGTTGGCTAAATGGCTGTAAATCATCAAGGGTCTCAGGTATCAAATAGTGACATCGTGAAGGATGCGATGCTTTCTTTTTGTGTTAAATTAAATCAATCACTTAATTTAGTAAATCAATCACTTAATTTTTTGCTGCTTGATACAAAACGAAAACTTGCAAGGTTTGCATTTTCCATGACTAATCTAGAAGAAAGTCCGCCCGATATAACACAATTTTGGTTTCTTGGATACACAGGCGCTTATGCTATGGTCACGCACGCTCTACGTGCACAGCGAACCAATCTGTGTATAGAATAACGAAAGTTAAGTGTCGCCTCAGTCATCTGTGAAAATGAGTGACTAACAGGAAAAATTTGTTAAATTTGTTGCGAAAAGAAATGCAACATCAGTTGTAATTTGTAGAATGTATACTTTAACTTTATTGAGAAAGACACCATTTTAAACGTGATTCTTTATCTGTTAGGTAGCCAACTCTGTTGAGAAAGAAACTAGTTTTAAATGATTGAATAGTTTAATGTCATCTTTATTTGTTTAGCCAGGATTGCCAGCACTTTTCCACTGTCGCTAGGAAAACGTGATTTAAAAAAGTAAATTGTGAAAAAAAATAGTACTGTTGTTATTTGTTATTTATTTTAAGTTTTATTTATTTGTAAACCACTCAGGGGACTGGTGTATAGTTGCTATTTTATTTATTTTTTCTAATTTTGGTTTTTTAAAATAGGTAATTGTAATTGTGGAATAAAATGTTAACTTACCTATTTTATCACTCCTGTTAATTCCCTAATGTGATACTGCAGCTTTAATGTTACATTTTTAAACTGGAGAACAGTGATATACTGATCGCCAGGTTACCTTCTAGACACCACCTTTCTTCCACCCATTCACAGATGAGCCCCCTTATTTTAGGGTAAGCAACATGCATTATTAATATCATGTTAGATCATGGTCTTTAGCCTGGATTGATCGATGAGTAGGCATATTATCTTAATACGATGGTGTCGTGGTGCCTCATTTCTTTCTCCAAAATGTAAATTTTTTCCAATATCGTGCAGCCCTACCTCAAACCATCACTCTGCAGCCAGATACGCAGTATATATGGATGGATCACTTTAAGGGTTATTTCTCCTGACTTATTTTTCCATAGAATTCAATAGGAAAATGAGTCAACCCTTAAAGTGATCTATCCATATCTACTGTATATCTGGCAGCAGAGTGATGGTTTACAGCCATTTAGCCAACCATGTGTTCCATACTATTCCAGTGTAATTTATAGCTTAATCTAGTCCCACACCCCAATTCCCATAGAGATCCATTCAAATGCAGAAAGGTATTGCTTGTGCGAGTACCTGGAAATAAGATATCAAGTCTTTTGGTATTGTTGGGTCACAGACATCAGGAAGGCATGGCATGCAAAGAATATGATATGATTTTGATCAATTTAATGCTACCTTGGTGAACAAAAGTATCAATTTCTTTCAAAAACAAGAATATTTCAAAGTGACCCCAAACCTTTGAACGGCAGTGTATGTGTGCACGTGTGTGAATGTGTGTGAGTGCATACTACACTCACCTGGCAGTTGAAGGCAGGCTGCAGGGAGGCGGGTTCCAATGCTCTGGGTGACCCAGCATCCAGTCTGACCACACCTTCACACTGGGCAGCAGCTCCCTCAGGTCGGCCGGGAAAGAGGACACTCTGACCATGTCCTGCACCTCCCCTTCCTCTCCCTCCTCTCCCTCCTCCACTGGCGGGGGAGCTGTGGGGAGAGGGAGCCCACGTCACTATACCGCTCTGCCGACTGGCCGCGGCTAACACACTGAATCAGGGCGTGTCTTTCTCGGACATGGGTGTGTCTCTCACACATGGGTATATCGTTTTCTCACAGGTGGGTGTGTCTCTGTCACCTGTGGGAAAGCGTATCCCTTACGTGGGTGTCTCTCTCACGTCTTTCACACCCATGGTTGTGGCTAATGTCTCACCTTTGGGCGTGTCCTTCAGCAGGTCTGTGCAGCGGCGCACTAGCAGGCCGAACATGGCCAGCCCCAGAGCAGTGGTCTGCTCCTGCAGCACCGAGCGCGCTTCACCCGGGCCGTCTGCGAGCGAGACAGACAGACACCACACACACATTAATTCTATCATTGGTCCACCCGTGGACACTAGAATCAACATTAAGGCTATGCTTTCCAAACGTGTCCTCCGATTGGCTCTAGCAGTCCTGTAGTACCGTGTGGCCTGTAGAAAATGAAGAGTCACTGGCTCCCAGGTGAATGTATTAGCGCAGGGCATGCATTTCCACTGCTCCAAGTGTTTGGTTGGGAGGAGCACAGGGGAGACTTCAAAGGCACAATTGCGATTCCTGCTGGTTTCTTTCATCTACTACTATTTATATTAGCGGAAAACAAAGATACCGCAAGTGTGCAAGTGTAATACTGGTTGTAAAGGAAGAGATACTATGTGCTGTGTATAATAGATAATATGTACAGGAAATTGCAATGAAAGCATTAAAACTAGAGGAACAATAGAGATTCCAAATCACAAAAAAAATTTTTTAAAAGGGGAGGGGGGCTGTTCTTACCATCTGACACTTAGTCTGAATGTCAGGTACAATTTTAATCTAATTGTAAAAAACACACCCACTTTTTATGTATTTTCATTCTATGGTTTTCAGTAGCACCACTTTGTGGTGATATACAGTGCCCTCCACAATTATTGGCACCCCTGGTAAAGATGAGTAAAAAGGGTTATAAAATCCCTCATCAAAAAATAATTATTTTTAACAAAACCACGTGTGCCACAATTATTGGCACCCCTTTAAATTCTTATGAACAAAATGTAACTGAAGCAAAACTTTTTTGATCAGAGTGTTTAGAAACTTTCAAGCAGTAATCCATGACTTCCTGTTTCACTGGGGTATAAATATGAGGTGACAAAGAGGCTATATTCCCTTATTCATACATCAACATGGGAAAGATAAGAGAACACACAAATCAAATGAGGAAAAAGTGTGTTGAGCTTCATAAGTCAGGGAATGGCTATAAAAAAATAGCTACTCACCTGAAAATGCCCATATCTACCATTAGGGCAATACTTAAAAAGTTCAAAGCAACTGGAACTGTTACAAACTTGCCTGGAAAAGGTTTATTTTATAAAATAAAATAAAGTTTATTTTGCCCCCATGCACAGTGAGGAGGATGGTAAGAGGCAAAAAAAAATCCCCAAGCATCACTGTTGGAGAATTAGAGAAAAGTAGCATCTTGGGGTCATCAAGTCTCCAAAACTACCATTAGACGTCACCTCCTTGTTAGGGTACATGGCATCACAAACTCCATGAAATACCAGGAAATTTTAAATCTGCCTCTGCCAGAAAACTAAAACTGGGTCGTCGTTTGATCTTCCAGCAGGACAATGATCCAAAACATACGGCCAAATCAACACAAAAATGGTAAACTGAACACAAAATCAAGCTTCTGCCATGGCCATCTCAGTCCCCTGATCTAAACCCCATTGAAAACCTGTGGGCTGAGCTGAAGAGGAGAGTGCACAAGAGAGGACCTAGGACTCTGGATGATCTGGAGAGATTCTGTAAAGAGGAATGGTCTCAGATTCCTTCCTCTGTATTCTCCAACCTTATTAGATTTTACAGGAGAAGACTCAGTGCTGTTTTACTGGCAAAGAGAGGTTGTACAAAGTATAAAAATGCAGGGGTGCCAATAATTGTGGCACACATGGTTTTGTTCATTTTTATTTCTTGATGAGGGATGTTTTTTTCTCAGAATACAATTACTTCAATGAAAGGTTGGATTTTTCTCATTTTGTCAGTGTGAGATTAAGCTAATCCACCAAAAGGTGATTATTTTATAACCCTTTTTACTCATCTTTACCAGGGGTGCCAATAATTGTGGAGGGCACTGTATGTAGAGAGAGAGAGATTATCTCTATATGTAAGCATACACTTGACTTCACTCGCTAGTATGTAAGTGATTGAGAGCGATTGTACAATGGCCCTAAAGTGCTTTTGTACCCCTGTTCTAAATTGCAGGACACAAAGAGGTGGTATCTGGTATCACACCTGTAGACTACACAGTAATGCAAGCTAGACTACTGAACATTTGACAGCAGGATAGACTACACTGTGCTGTAGATTAGCCTAAACTGTAATACAGGCTGGACTACCCTGCACTGCAGATTAGACTATACTGTATTCTAGGATAGACTACCCTGACTGTACTGCAGATTAGACTATACTGTATTCTAGGATAGACTACCCTGACTGTACTGCAGATTAGACTATACTGTACTACAGATTTGACTAAACTATACTGCAGATTAGACTACACTATACAGCAGATTAGACTACATTATACAGCAGATTAGACTACACTGTACTTCAGATTAGACTACACTATACTGCAGATTAGACTATACTGTACTACAGATTAGACTATACTATAGATTAGACCACACTATACTGCAGATTAGACTATACTGTACTACAGATTAGACAATGATGCACTGCAGATTAGACTACTGTACTACAGATTAGACTACACTATACTGCAGATTACACTACACTATACTGCCGATTAGACTATACAGTACTACAGATTAGACTACACTGTACTGCAGATTAGACTACACTGTACTGCAGATTAGACTATACTGTACTACAGATTAGACTATACTGTACTGCAGATTAGACTATACTGTACTGCAGATTGGACTATATTGTACTACAGATTAGACTACACTATACTGCAGATTACATTACACTATACTGCCGATTAGACTATACAGTACTACAGATTAGACTACACTGTACTGCAGATTAGACTACACTGTACTGCAGATTAGACTATACTGTACTACAGATTAGACTATACTGTACTGCAGATTGGACTATATTGTACTACAGATTAAACTACACTGTACTGCAGATTAGACTACACTGCACTGCAGGATATCTGAAACAGGCCTGCAGGCCAGACTACAGCAGGGTGAAGTGGGAACAGTCTGCAGTGCTCCAAAGCAGGGGTTTTATAAATGATGTATGGCTTGCTATAAAATGATGCAAGTGCAAATAAATTTCACTGTAAAATCATTAGACATGTGGGTCACCTGACAAAATAAGATGGCAAAATAAGTATCACAAAATGGTTAGTAATATGCATTAAAATGCAATCACCTGTGTGGACTACAATTAAAATAGAATATTTTTTAATGCTTTTTTCCCCCACTACGAGAATTTCCCCACTACGAGTATCTGTTACCACTGAACATTTGCTTCAAGCGCAACAGTCTGGTATCAACATATCAGAGCAGTGCTTCAAGTGCAACCGTGTGGTATCTACATATCAGAGCAGTGCTTCAAGTGCAACCGTGTGGTATCTACATATCAGAGCAGTGCTTCAAGTGCAACAGTGTGGTATCTACATATCAGAGCAGTGCTTCAAGTGCAACCGTGTGGTATCTACATATCAGAGCAGTGCTTCAAGTGCAACCGTGTGGTATCTACATATCAGAGCAGTGCTTCAAGTGCAACAGTGTGGTATCTACATATCAGAGCAGTGCTTCAAGTGCAACCGTGTGGTATCTACATATCAGAGCAGTGCTTCAAGTGCAACCGTGTGGTATCTACATATCAGAGCAGTGCTTCAAGTGCAACCGTGTGGTATCTACATCTCAGAGCAGTGCTTCAAGTGCAACCGTGTGGTATCTACATATCAGAGCAGTGCTTCAACTGCAACAGTGTGGCATCTACATATAGAGCAGACCTAAAGCATTCTCTATCCCTTATGTACTGAGAATATAAATATAAATAAATATAAATATGATGTACTGACTGCTGGCCGTCGCAATCTTACAGTGTTGCTTGTACAATATATCTAAACATTATAAAGGTCCTCCCTGTGTCTGTGATGCACTGTGGAAGTGAAATGGATGAATATACGCAATGGTATTTCAGATATGAGCCTTGTGAAGACTATTCCCGTTATCAGTCAGACAGACCAAAGGAGTCGCCGTTACGTGCCTACCATCACACACTGATTCACGGTAGGCCAGAGCCGTCTCAAATTCATGCGTCTTCGTGGTATGGAGCAATCGTGATCGTTAGGTGTTGCTACCGAGCTCAGTGAGGTGGTCACAGACAGCATGTCTGTAGATGTGGCACGGTAATTCCGGCTTATTCCGTGGTTTTTAACGACATGCCCAGGTTGTACGCACCATCTGCCATTCTGTGCTCTGGGTTAATGACTCGACTCTGTCGACTCTGTCGTGCCCTCAAACAGCCCCCCCAGAGTCCCACCGTTTTAAACCGAAGTGAATAAACCCATATTGGAAATATGAAATCCACAAACACCGTTTACCGCCAAGATGCAACTCATCATTAACTGGAAACTCATCAACACAACTGAACTTTTTTTTTTTTTTTGTGTGTTACTCATAAATTTCCTGCAAAAGGATTTGGCTGGAAATTACCGTGAGACAAATAAAATTTGAGCCAATTCAAATGATCTTACTGTTCTGCGATTGTACACTCTCCACTGGGAACGAGGGCAGAAACAGGGTGACAGAAGTATAGAAAGACTGAGAGTGAATGAAAAGGGAGGGAGAGATGGACACAGGAGAGAGGGAGGAGAGAGAGGCAAAGCCGTGTAACAAATGACAGAGGCAGAAACGGAGGGAAAGGGTAAACGACACAGAAAGGAAAGGAGAAGGCAAGCGAGGGAGTGAAAGACAAGAGCTCAGAGACGCCCAGAGAGAGTTTCGACTGCTCAAGACGGGAACACTACGGAGGAGCAGAGGAAAGAGGCAGCGATACGCTCACGGACAGGCAAGATGGAAGGAGATGGACAGGGAGTGAGGGGGACAGAAAGAGGGAAAGCAAGGCGGAGGTGGGGGCAGAGGCACAGAGTGGGAGAGCGGGGATGAGGGAGAGAGATAGGGAGTTAGATGCAGACAGAGGTAAAGGGAGGCGACACTGGAGGGCACTGCGCTGGAGGCAGGAGGCGCTGCAGACGCCCACGCTCCAGGCACGGGGAGGGCCAGAGCCCGCTGTCGTCAGCCTGGCCGGGATCAGGAAGTGTGCAGGGGATAAGACCGCCATGTGGCAGGATGTTATGGATTTCTAATTAGAGCAATTCATCTGTCAGCAAGGCCTCGCTTTCACTGCTCTTCCAGGGCGCTTCACGCTCTCACACACACTCTCACACACATGCGTGTGCACGCTCACACACATGCACAAGCACAGACTCTCACACACGCACACAGATACACACACATGCGTGTGAACGCTCAGACACGCACAAGCACAGACTTTCACACACACACGCACAGAGCCACACATGCATGCGCACGCTCACACACACACGCACACACACTCTGACACACACATGCGTGTGCATGCTCTCACACGCAAACACACACTCTCACACACATGCGTGCACACGTTCAAACAAACATGCAAAGAGACACTCACACAAACACGCAAATAGACACTCACACAAACACGCAAATAGACACACACACACACACACACACACACACACACACACAAGCTAACAGTAAATTATCAATAAATTACAAAGCAATAAGAAAGAACTAGCACTGCCAAATGCTTGTTGAAATCACTATGTGCTTAATCACAGTTATTTAGTAACCTCTAACGTAATGACTGTATTTAACGTCTGTGTTGGAAATGTTTACAGGGGGGAAAAAAATTTAAATAAAAATATATACATACTTGAATGCATTTTCTAAATGTGATAAGGCACTTGAGGGCATGATACATCACCAGAACAGTCACTGCTGAAGGGATTAAAAGTGATCCATTGTACACTGCGCCTAATGCCACCCCTTAGCCTCGACTATGTTCACTCCACAGGCCTCAAGCTCCTTATCGCTTTTCAAAAAAACAACCACAAAAGATTTAAACGGCAAGCGTATCATTTTTTTCAAAACCCTAAAACAATCTTGACATATTTTACACAAAATTCTGGCTTGTATCAATGTTATACAGCCACACTATCCTAGCCTGTTGGATGGATAGCTAGGTTTGGCTCTTTGTTTTTTCCTTCAAAATGCTACAGTTCATTGCGGTTGAAACAATACTGATTAAGTTAGCGCTACCAGTGCTTAAAAAAAGGTTAACACAAAGTTAAGTTTGGTTGTAAAGCTCGCTGCGTAAACATTATAATTATCGACAAGTTCTACACATTTTAGGCCAATGGCAGTTGCTGGCAGTTGGGAGTCCACGCAGAACTGAAAGCCGTTCGGTGACGGCGTTGAGCTCGCACACCAATAAAGGGCCTGCAAGTACGTTAGGCCAGACTGGAGCCCCCCCCCACACACACACCCTACGAGCCCAAAGAAAGGGGAACACGAAATGGAGCAGGACTGGCGGAATGTTTCATTGAAAGAATTTGCCTCTTTTTTTCTTCTTTTTTTGGAGGCGGAACATTCCAGCACGGAGCGCGGAGCGCGGAGAGCGCAGCGAGGGGGGGCTTGGGGGCCGGGAACACAGAGCAGTGGCCTGAGGGATGTTTAGATAGGTGCAGGCTGCCACTAGGAAGTCCGGGCTCCAATATAAACACACCGCCACACAGCCCCAGTGCTCACAACTGTGGGAGAAATGTGCCCGGAGACACCCAGAGAAGAGGGGAGAGTGGGAGGGAGAGCTAGACAGAGAGGGACAGAGAGAGAAAGAGAAAGAGGGAGGGGAGGGAGAGATAGACACAGATAGAAAAAGAGAGTGATAGAGGAAGAGGGAGGGAGATACAGACAGAAAAGGCAAGAGAAAAAGAGAGATGGATGGGGAGAAGGGGAGAGAGACACGGGGGAGGGTGGGCACTCAGTAACTCCCATATCTCTGGTGAATACACACACACACACACATACGCGCACACATGCTCACACACACACATGCTCATACACACGCGCACACACACGCGAGCACGCGCACACAGCTGAGCTCACAGACTTCCTCTCTCCCTTGCTGCATGTCTTGAGGTTTGTTTTAATGCCTTTATCCTGATGTAATCTCACATAAACCCTGAAACCCTGACCCCTGCTCAGGTTGGTCCACCCCACTAGGGTGTACTGGGGTCTCGCAGGGCAGGCCTGTCCCTCAGAACAGAGCAGATATATCATCCACCGCATCGCTCTCTTCAAACCATGCATACCAGCGACACCACCATTACAGTCTGTCACTTACGGTACAGCGGCAGTAAACCACACAACTGCACCTTAACGCTTTCTCATGCACACAACAGGATAAACAACTGCCCTGTGAACAAGAGGAGAGAGGCCAGCTCAACACAACTGATCTCTCTGACAGGTCAAAGGCACATCGTGTCGGAGAGGGTCACCGTAACAGTGATGTCATCGCATTGCATTCGAGCGCTGTTAGGAATGACAACGGCACTCTTGAGGAAAACCCCGCTGCAGTTCGGAGGGTACAGGACAAACGGGAATAGGAGGGAGTGTGTGTGTGCGTGCGTGTGCACATTTGTGTGTGTGTAAATGCGTGAGAGTCGTGTATTCAAATAAAATGCCGTAATTGCACGTTATGATACAAATTATGTATTTGTTAGGTATTTATTTCACTTAGTTACTTTTATTTATGGCTCTTTATTATTTGTTTAATATTCGAAGATCAGTATTATTGTGATTAATTTATATTTATAAGCTATACAATATGGCGTTCCTGTTGGAAATGTTCTGTACATACTTAGGCAGTACTGCTCTGGATGTCCTACAAATAGTGCGGGGAAAAGGGACTTAACAGAGAGAGACAGAGGGAGGTAGAGAGAGAGAGACAGGGGGAGGGGGAGAAGAGGGAGAGACAGAAAGAGGAAGGGAGAGAGAGAGAGGGAGAGGGAGGGAGGGAGAAAGAGAGAGAGGGAGGGAGGGAGAAAGAGAGAGAGGGAGGAAGGTAGAGAGAGGGAGGAAGAGAGAGGGAGGGAAGGAGGAAGAGAGAGGGAGGGAAGGAGGAAGAGAGAGGGAGGGAGGGAGAAAGAGAGAGGGAGGAAGAGATAGGGAGGGAAGGAGGAATAGAGAGGGAGGGAAGGAGGAATAGAGAGGGAGGGAAGGAGGAAGAGAGAGGGGGAGGGAGAAAGAGAGAGAGGGAGGGAGGGAGAAAGAGAGGGAGGGAGGGAGAAAGAGAGAGAGGGAGGGAGGGAGAAAGAGAGAGAGGGAGGAAGGTAGAGAGAAACAGAGGAAGAGAGAGAGACAGAGGGAGGGAGGGAGAGCGCGAGAGAGATGGAGGGAGAGACAGAGGGAGGGAGGGAGAGAAAGACAGAGGGGGGAGGGAGAGAGAGAGAGGGAGGGAGGAAGAGAGAGGGAGGGAGGAAGAGAGAGGGGGGGCTGAGAGAGGGGGGGGTGAGAGAGAGGAATATGTACCATGAGCTTATTTGCAAGAAAAAGACAAAAAAAGAGGCAAGCTTGACCGTGATGCACTCACACTCCAGCCCTGTAGCTCACCCTGCCAGTAAAACACTCAACAGCCCTGCTCTTCCAGGAATGGCACGGATCTGCCCACATCCCTCTCTTTCTCCCACACACACGCACACACACAGTCTGTCACACTGATAACGATACTTATATGCTGACAAACAATAAAACACCACACATAAGCAGACCTACTGACTTAGTAGTACTGGTAGTACACTGTGGCAGTTTCCCAAAACAGTGGAGCAATGGTTCTGCGCTGCAGTACAACGTTCATGAAATAATTTCCCCAGGCAAAACATTTAAAGGACACATTTTATTAATATAAAATCTACATAAAACATCAATATTAAAGTAATTTACAGTTTTTTTTAGTTCAGTTCCGAATTATTTTTGCCACATTAATGCAGACATGCCGTTCGCATGGTTTAGACCAGGGGTAGGCAACCCTGGTCCTAGAGAGCCGCAGAGTCTGCTGGTTTTTGTTTTCACCTTAAACACAGCAACTAATTAGACCAAAGAAACCAGGTGAGGTGAGTTAACTGTGTAATCAACTGCTTTAATTGATCAATTAAGTGGTGAGTAACAACAAAAACCAGCAGACCCTGCGGCTCTCTTGGACCAGGGTTGCCTACCCCTGGTTTAGACCTAGCCTGCGTGTCCCAGCTCAAAGTCTCACGCAAGGTAAGAAGAAAGACGACTGATCACACGCAAGTTTACGCCGCAATACTTTAGCTATTATTAGCACTTTGCTCCATTGCATCAGTCAATGCTGAAAAAGCATGCAGCAGGTCATAAGAGACACTTGCGGTGAACCCACTCCAGCGTGGTGCTAACTGACGTCTCTTAGAAACCAAATGAACTGCGCGTTTAGCCGCTATGTCACTTAGCTGCACAACAAATGGCGGGTGACCGGGACGCGTTACCGTGGAAATACTTTCCTCTACGCTCAACAGTGGTTTCTAGTTGCCTGCATTTTAACATGATTCACTGAACCAAAGACAAAAAAACTGTATGATGTCCTAGAAACAGCAGTTGCATTGACATGCACCTGAACACTCATATTAGTCTGAATATTCAGAAGTTGGATTGTAAAAATGACAGTTAAGATATCTCTCACTCAGAAATTTTTCATACAAAATGGTTTGAATCAAACTGGTCACCAGTGGTTATGGCATTTGGTGCAGGGATTTCACATGGGCATTTTGAGTGGCTCAAGCCTAAGTTCTTCAACAGCAAGATGCCAATCACACCAACTTACCCATTTAATTTTGTAACTCTGCAATACTGCGAACCATGTGAACATGCCACATGCGAACATGTGAAACTATTACTCCGAACGTGCAGTTGTACATTCATACAAAAAACCATGCCAATGGCTACTGACATATTCTTCCATTTTATTCATCAATATTCATGTTTACCAATAACAAAAATGTATTTTAAGTTGGTGACTTACTTGCTATTACAATTACGATAAAAAAAGTAAAGGAAGTCCGGCACAAGGGGATTAAACTCAGTTGAATTGAGTTAACCTGGCCTTTTGTCATAGATTGACATTGTCTTGTGAAAAGTTTTTTGTGAAAAAAAACACTGAGCGCGGATGAGCTTAGCAGATGTTTCTGGCAAGGCTGGGAGCCGCTTCGTCGGCCTTATCTGCACATCCACCTTCCACTGCTTTCTGGAAGGTTCTGGAAGTTCAGAGTCGCTATTTTCTCTCAAGGCCAGTTCAGACCAAAAATATGCAACAAGCAAAACTCAACTGGTTTGCAACATTCTAAAACTGACCCGTTCACATCAAAGCGATGAGATGAGACATTTACGATTACCATAGCAACGATTCTCTCCACTTCCTCGTAGTTACTTCCTGCGATATTAATCTCAAATGTATGCAAGTAGCGATTGTGAACAGCTGGTGTCATCGTTGATTCTGAGACAAAATATGAATTACAGAGACAGCATCACTCCTGGGGAAGGACTGCACGCTGATTGGCTAGAAAAAAACAAACTAACTAAAACTCGCCACCTGCGATTAGAATATTGGTACCCATAACCTAATATTTCGTAGCACAGCCTTTGGAAGCAATAACTGCAATCAAGAGCTTTCTGTAGCTCTCAATGAGATTTCTGCACTTCTCGACCGGTAGTTTAGCCCACTCTTCTTGAGCAAACTGCTCCAGTTCTCTCAGGTTTGATGGGTGCCTACTGCCAACTGCCCGTTTCAGATGTTTCCACAGATGTTCAATCGGATTCAGATCAGGACTCATAGTAGGCCACTTCAAAATGGTCCAATGTTTGCCTGTCATCCATTCTTGGGTGCTTCTTGAGGTGAGTTTTGGGTCATTATCCTGCTAGAGGACCCATGACCTGCGACTGAGAGACAACTTCCTGACACGTTCCAAAATGGCTTGATAGTCTTCTGATTTAATTTTGTCATGCAGTGGTTCAAGACACCCAGTTCCAGATGCAGCAAAGCCTCCCCAAAACATCACTGAACCTCCTCCATGTTTCACTGTGGGTATGGTGTTCTTCTCCTTGTAAGCCTCATGCTTATTCCTGTACAGTTTTTGCGATTTCCCAAAAAGCTCCAATTTAGTTTAGTCAGTCCAAAGGACATTCTCCCAGAAGGACTGTGGTTTGTCTACGAGCAGTTTGGAAAACTCCAAGCGGGCTTTTTTAAAAGTCTTTCTTTAAGAAGAGGGTCTGGGTCTCCTGCCATAGAGCCCATTTTCATTAAAATCTCTTCTGATGGTGCGACTTCAAACTATTGTACCCTGAGCTTGAAGCTCACCGTGGATCTGTTTAGAGGTTTTCCTTGGTTCTTTCTCCAAAGTTTAGTTTTTTTTTTTTTTTTTTTTTTTTTTGGGTTTTCTTTCCTCTTTCGACTTGGAGAGGAGCCAGGGCAGTTGTATACGCCGCCTTTTTTTTTTTTTTTTTTTTACCACAGTTTGTCACAGGAACATCAAGCCGTTTAGAGATGTTTTTAAGCCTTTTGCTTTTTACATGCGTTGCCTATTACTTCTTTCTAAGCTTCTCAGCTCCTCAACTCTTTTGGTCTTCCTTCCTTCTCCTGTTTTTTTCTGATACACACACACAACACCAAACAAGAGAGAGAGTGAGCCATTGTCTCCATTTAAACTGGCTGAATGAGTGATTAGAAGATTGAAAACACATGTGGTACTAATTAAGAGAAAAAATTCTGCTTGAAAAATCTCTACAATACAATTTCTTCCCATAACTTCTTAAGCGTACCAATACAATTGTCTGGGCCATTTCAGGATGTCTCTGTAGAACGAGCACAAAATCATCTCTTTTCGCAGCTTTTTGGTTATGTTCCACTGCAAACCAATGTAATGCATGTATGGGTGACAATAGATCTTTCATTTTCAACATGTTTCAGGAATAATAGAGCATTATTTGAATAAAAGGCACAGGTACCAATATAATCGACCACGTCTGTATGTGTCTTCAGCACAGGACTCTAGATGAGTCCTCTGGGAGGGACAGCTGCAGTTTGACCTGGACTGCTCCAGTAAAACACCCAAATTTACACTAAAATAAACAGGTCGGGCATGTGAAAAGTGCAACAAAAAAAAAATCACAGAGAGCAGGATCCACCAGGCCCGTAACAGACAAGTGTTGTCCAAACTGATAAGATACGATTGTAATTGTGTAGTCAGTTCATCCATTATGCTGCATATTTAACAACGATTAATTTACTTAATTACTGAGGAAGCACCATTGTACTAGTGAATTAAGTTACTTTCAATTTCTTGAAATATATTTTGTGCTTCGTAACCCATTTATAGAGCTTGCTTTTCAATTTCAAGAGCTGAGAAGTTAGCTCAACAGTGCAGCTCAGAATGGAACTTGGGTGAGACTCTGGATAATGATATAGTCAGGATTTACTCAGGAGATGGATTTACGGGTGATATTCAGGAGACATACGGGCAGTACTCCATTTGTCCTCAGGGTGATATTCGCCTGAGATCCTACATTCTGTAGCTTTACCCATGAGGGCCAACCCACTCAACTAAAACAACAAATGTTCCCCCAATGCAGCGAGCTAGTAATGCACTCAGGGCTGGACAAATCGATATTCTGGATGCATGGGGCTACCATTATTGTGACACATCAAAGCCCAGACTACCAGTATATCCTCTGGGCCCTGGATGAACACAGTTTACAGAAATAATCTGAGAAAATGGAGATTACTAGTCACTTATGTTCAGTTACAGTACTTTCAGGTGTTTCTCCCTTGATTAGATAAGTAGGTGGTTCCCAACTGTGCAAAACACTGATTAGCATTTTGACAGGGCAACAGAGCTAGAATTTCTGAAATTCCCCTTCTTAACTAATGCTAGCTCAGGCATGCCAGCAGAGTTTATGCCGGCAGCACAATCATCTCATTTGGCATAGCCTAAAAAATGATTATCATTAGCATCAATGCAAGAAAAATCATATTACATAAATACCTCACTACATTATTATTTTCGAATGTGTCAATTGCCTGGACTAATAGTTTGTCTTAACTAATGCAAGCTAGATACAGTGAGCGCTCTTTATGATGTTATCACTAGCTAGTGTTTTAAAGGTAGAATAAAATGTTACTTTGCTAGTTCTCCAAACCCTTACATTTTTAGATAACGTTATCTAGCTAATTTGTCAATCTTACAATATTAGCCTACCTTGGCAATGGCTGATGGAATTGCCCTTGTAATAAACAACAACTTAGCAGGCTGCCTTGCTCCTTGCATGTTCATTTAAGTTGATGAAAATTATTGCTATTATGCTGCATCTTATTACGTGCAGATTTTGTCTAGGAAAAAAGATGTTCTAATGAGAACCTTGCTTATATTGGTTTGATTATTGGGCATGTGTGAAAAACCCTTAATGTTGAACCTTGCCTGGACTGGACTACCAGGCTGCTTGGTAGCCCAGAGGAGTACCACATGGATTCATGATCGGTCCACTCCTGAATGCTAATACAGAGATAAAATCAGAAGGAATAGAAGAACCTGGAAAAATAGGCTTGAAGAAATATTTGAAACACCGCCTTCGTGTTTAGGGAAACACACAACTGGAACTGCAATGAGAATACACAGCCTCAGAGCTGCGGATCAGGAGACAGGAGTCGTCTCTGCCCACCATTTCCCAACACACAGAAAAAAAGCCCCTTACACAACCAGGACAGATGATTATCACAATAAGCTATTTTCTCATGGTGAGAATGCTTGGGAGGATACTGCTAGGGGAGCGGTTTGTCAGAGGCACCTGCTTTTCATGGGTAGGAAACAAGAGAGGCCGCACAGCCGGGGCAAGGAGGGGGGGGTGTAGTGGGCGGTGCGGTCAGATTGAGAAAGCCTCGATCAGGAATTTGCCCAATGCACCAGGGTTAACACCCACAGTCTTTAGTTAAGTGTCATGGGGTCATCGATGACCACGGGTGACTCAGGGCCTTTGTTTAACAATTCATACTAAGGATGGCACCTCCTACAGCACAGTATCCCCACCAAGGCAACACAGAACTGGATGCATTTCATCAAAAGGGAGGAACGACCCCTACTGGCTCTCCATAAGAAAGCAGGTTCCTCCAGTCACATTCAGTCAGACTCAGTCATTTCCAAGTTAAAGCTACTGGCCATATCATCGTTATGGATCCCAATGGCCACATAATACCAAGGGAGCATGGCGCTGGGGCTGCTAAAGTCTAACTTGTTTATTTGCTTTTTCCCAAACTGGTATTTCTTGAGCCTCATAAAATTTCTTGAGCAGTCATAAAATCCTCATTTCCTACAACGGTTAGAAATTCTGGAGCAGAGGGGGGCCTTGTTCTGAGGTGGGCATTTGCATGCGGCAACACCTGTGTATATCCACATGCAACACCTGCTCATATTAAATTACACTCGTGTATTCAAACCCGGGACTAAAAATAGAAAGTGGCGCTTAGCTTTGGACGGGCTGGCTGTGTGTGGATTCCCCAATGCCGAGGGGGAAGGAAGCAGGAGAAGGTAAAGGAGAGCAGGGGAAAAGAGTGGAGGGAGGGAGGGAGAGGAGGGAAAGAGAAAGCGAGAGGTGAGAGACAGGAACAAAAGCAAAAGTGACTGTAATTTATGATGGAAAAATCCAAATATTTTTCCCAGGTCGAGTCATGATGCCGCCTCTCTGTCATTCAAAGGATTTTTTTTTTGAGCATAAATGTGTTTCTTCATGTGGCCTGGAGCAGTAGAAGCCAGCAGGAGGGAATCTCTCTGGATTAAAGAAGCTGGAGGTGCAGGTGTCTGGGCAGGACAGAAGAGACACATCTCCACGAGCGAGTAGGTTTGTCCATCAATCAGGAGTGGGCGGGGCCTGACCGCAGGTGCTTTTCCTCCAGAGTTCAGGACCCTGAGGTATGGCCAATTAATGAGTACAAGAGGAAGTTAAACTTCAAATGGGGCGCTATGATAATGGATACCTCCGTATCATCTCTTCCATCAATCTCTCTCTTTCTCACACCTACATGCACACATGCACGCAAACAGCACTCTCCTGAGCTACGTTTCAGAAAAAATATTTAAATGAAAAACACTTCCAAAAATGTTTTTTAAAAATAAATAAAATCATAATAATTTAAAGAATAAACCATTTAACTTTAATCCCATGAGAAAAATTTAATGTTGCAAAAGTTTGTATTGAATACTCACCTCTTATACTGCAAGACAGATTAATGAAATGTATAAATAAATATACAGTAAAGAATGGCCCGATGACATTTCTACAGCATTATAAATTAGATAAGGATACAAAACAGCTTGAACATTCAGTCCATTCATACAGCTGGATATTTATCAAAGCAATTTGGGTTAAGTGCCATGCCCAAGGCTACAACGTGAGTGCCATGCCCAAGGCTACAACGACATTGTCCTCACTGGGAATCAAACCTCGCAATCCCAGTTCCCTATCCGCTATGCCACACTTGCAAGACACAAACCACAGGGAATTTAGTCTCTGTGAAGAATCAGGTACATTCACGTAAGACCCGTTTACTATATTTCTAATGATTGCATAACAGAATAACATGCAGGGGAGTTAACCAAAATTGATAAGCTCACTATATTGTGGCATTCTCTCTATACGACAGTCAGCTGTTCGGTCAGTCCTGCGTTCTTACAGGGTGGGGGTTCAAGGGGGCAGGACTCGGCAGGGAGCCATGTGAATGTGGTGGTTTTTGGCTCATGCCGTATGTTGGGTCTCCTGATAAAATCACATTTGTTTCAACAGAATCACAAGGCTACAGAACAATGCTTAGCTTAGCCTCACCTATTAGCCCTGTGAGACGCTGGATTTATGCTTCTTGTGGAAAAGTTGCTGTGCAAATTCACGCCTGCAATTATGTGACCTCTTTGTGTGCCTCTCAAAATTTGACATTGCATATTGCGGACGCGTCAGGTACATTGCCGGTGATTGGTTCTCAGTGTGTGAAGCCAAGCTGGGATATCAGCGGCTTCTTTACTGCTTCCAACGGCCAACTGAAGAACCCAGCTCCAGCTCCTGAACTATACCTGCCCCTAGCCCGTAGAACGTGACTGCCTTCATTACAAGTCAGAGAGACATAATAAATAGAAACTATTACGTTTAAATAGGGGGTGGGGCTTAAATGTGAGCACACCAGAGCTTTCTGCACAGCACCATGTACAATGTTGGAGTATTGACAACTCGTCAGGAAAGCACCTTGGATGAGAGCACAAGACGTGCGTGTGTTCAATTGCTGTGGACAGCGTGCGTGTTTGCAAAGCGGTTTGTGCACGAACGAACGCACCAACCATGTTGAAGCCTTTAGGTCTGTCTAGCCAGCTGTATGTATACCACTTGAACTGAGGTAATTAGGTATCACAGTGAGGAAGTCGCTTGAAGCCTTTTAAAGGTACGAGAGGCTAACCGTGAGCTCAGAGAGCCAGGGTGAAACTCCCTTTGGTTTCTGATTAGTCAGCATTTGCGCATTCACTATCTCACTATTTTACACGGTTGTCCAACAGATGGGCCATCAGGTTAGGCCAGGTTAAGATACAGCTTGATTCTACTTCATTTATTGTCTATGGACGCCTCTCTCCTCAACAGTCACGACACCTCTTTCCCACAAGCACCAATATGAAATACAATTACACTTTCAGGATCAATAGCGCCCTGTGCACAAACGGAAATTAAATCAGTGGGGCCCATTTTTACAGAAGTGCAAGACAAAAGTAACTGCTAAGCAGAATGTTTGTATTTTAGAGTGATGGAGTTTGTCAAAGGCGGATTGGTGAAATGACAGCAGCTCGCAGCAGTTTAAAAAAGGTGGTTTTACCACAGGATAATTACTTGAATACATTGTGGATTTACTGAACACACTGGGGAAGCACAGACACCCAGACGCTACATTTGCAACAATATTGCATATAAATGTGTCATTCCTAGTAGTCGCATACAACTATTTCCACTATATGACTTTGTATTTGAATAGATAAAGAGCAGGTTATTAACTTGATCTACATCAAGTACATAGCTGACCATCCCTAAGAGATCAATGGTTTTAATATACAGTATTCCTGTAGTTACGAGACTCAGGAAGGTTTTACTGTATAGGCAGAAAAAATGGGCTCATGGCAGTATTTCAATCTCATGGAAAAGGTCACCCAGTTCAAGAAAAACATGTTTCCTATATATGGTGACACGAGAGCACTCAATTGTTACCTTTACAAAACCCTTCACACTTTTAACAGTTCTAAAGAATACACATGCTGTCCGCAATGAAAATACATGATTTATATTAAATAATAATGGCGCGCAGACAGGTTTTTTTGGACATTTTGTTGAGTCTGACTTGGAGAGAAAGCCTATGAGAGGGGCCTGTTTTAGTGAGGTCCCCCTGTTTTATGTACATGTCTTCACTGAGCGGCTGAGCCCGACTGAGCCCGGCTGAGCGGGGCACATCCATCTTGTGCTAGGTGGCTGCCGGCGGAGATAACGCACTCGTCCCCGACCCCTTCACACTCACTCCATCACTGGGATAGAGGGCTGGAGAAAGAGACCCCTCTCCCCCTATCTCTCTTCCCCTTCATCGTAACCCCCCCCTTTCTCCCTCAGTGCGCCCCCCTCAGTAATTTCTCCAACCAAATCAAAGCAAGGAAGTAATCAACACCAATCAAAATTCAACAAAGCCCCTGCTGTCTGAGACTCCGGTCGTAAGACCAAATACGCCAGGAGATATGCAAAAAACCTCTCGCACTGTCCAAAAAGGCGGAGAAGAAAAACAGAAGGGGGAGGGGGAATAAAAACCAGAGGAAGACGAACCGGCGTGTCACCAAAGTCAAACATGGCCTCCTTCCATTCAACCCCAACTCTGCATTTTCTCAAATTCTGTAATCCTTAAAACACATTAAACCTTTACCCCCACACACAAATTTGATGTTTAGCGGGTGCAAAAACTTTCAGCACATGCAAAACTAATAACACAACCATTGATTGGTATAAAAAAAATACCATGACCAATCATTTGCCCTTTTATTGGTTTTGCGTGTGCTAAAAGGTTTTGCGCTAAAAGGTCTGAGTAAATCAGTAAATGTGTAGAATCTTTCCCAAAAATCTCTTTTAAGCGATGAGAGATTTTACTTTGAAGACTGGGAGGACAAACTGATATTGAAAGTTACAATCGTAAAGAGTGTTTTTTTGTTTGTTTTCTTTAAATGGGCTGACAAGATTGTGTGCGACAGCATACATGTCGGGAGTGCACACCCGGGACAGTCGCAAACAAACGCATAAATCCCCCCGCAGTCTGACACAAATATCCCCCAAGACAGACAGGCATCCCGTCTATCTGCCCTAGTCCGCCCTGGTCCGCCCTGCTCGCCCCGTCATCTTTCTGCACCCCTTCATCTTTCTGTCCGACTGTTATCAATCTACTTTCTCTTCTACCGTCTCATCCAGCCGTTCTTCTCTCTTCTGTGGAAAAAAACCTGTCAACTTTCCCCCCCCCATCTTCTTCCGTCTGTTATCTGGCCTGCGGACATGGCAGGCTACACCATGGCAGAACGAGACACCGCTGACCAAGAAAAGAGGGGAGAGTGCAGAGGAGAAACAAGGAGGTGTACTGGAGGATGAGGAAAAGATTAGAAGAATAGGCAGTAAGAGGAAGAGAGAGGAAGGAGGAGAGAAAGAGACAGAGAGAGAGAGAGAGAGAGAAACCCTCCTTGGGCCTGACCAATGGCTATCTTATGAATGGAAGGAAACTAGACTGAAAAAAGCCTGTTTAAACACAAGAGATGATAATATAACCAAACTGTTTCCAAACTTACTGCAACACAGGAGGAAACAAGGTATGGGGGGGGGGGGGGGCTGTTGAAGAGACAAGGAAGAGAGAGAGAGGGAGGGAGAACAAGAGAGGTTTATTTTATTAGTCTTCAATAAATATCTGACAGATTTCCTCAGGAAATATCGCAGATCACATGTAAAATAGTTTAAGACTGATGTCAACTGCTGCAACATATGAAATCTATTAATGAAAAGCCACAGCAGGCAGAGACAGAGAGAGAGAGAGGGGAAAAGAGAACGAGAGATCGCCAGAGAGAGAGAGCAGTGCTGAAAGTAAAAAAATAAAAAATAAAAAAAATCTCACGGCCTTTCCAAATTCTTTGAGAGGTAAAAAAGTCAGCCAAGACACAAAATCAAGAAAAAAAGCTGGAAAAAAAGGAGGGGGGAAAAAAGAACTGAAACACACTCAGACGCAGACACACACGCGCACACACACGTTCATACACACACAGAACTCCACATCCTGCTGGGACCACAGCCAACATTGCTGCCAGACTCAGAAAGAGAGGGAGGGAGAGAGAGCAAGTGAGAAAGGATGGATGAAGAGATGAATGAAGGGAGGAGAGAGAGGGACGGCGTGAACGCGAGGTGGCCGTTTACCATGTTCCCTCAGGGGCGGCGGTGACTCTAAAAGGTCCCCCCCCCATAAGCGCGATCTAAGCCTGACCTGCCTCCTTGTGTTCACAGCTGTCCTCAACCCTGTCCTGGTCTCTATGGTCACTGAAGAGCACGCCGAGCGCGAAGCATACCGCAGGAGTTGTAACTCAGGCAATGCCATAAGGTAACAGCACTTAAGACACACGACAAACATAAGTACATAAATATAAGAGACGACACTTTGTCGGGCAGATATACAGCCGTCCGTACAGAGGGGCGAAGGCGCGGCGTCGCACATTTCAAAAAGGCAATTCAAGCTGGTAGACACTCAGAGCGACAAAGACGCGAGCGAAAACATGTGCGCATGTACGCACAGGAAGCAGCTATGCGCTAGTTCCTTTTTTACAAGGGGGGTGGTGGCGAGGAACTAGCTCTGCCCCTGTGGTAGCAGCACATAGGCGCCCCAGTGTCACTAACCCCCCTCTCACTCAGCCAAGCCGAACACCACAGCCCAGAACCCGCAGCTCTAAAAAAGAATGCCTCAAGGGCTTGGAAAGATGCTCGCAGGCTAACCAGCCTGACCGAACAGAGAGAGTCTGAGAGAGAGAGAGTCTGAGAGACAGAAAGAGAAAGAAAAAGAGAAAGAAAGAGAGAGAAAGAGACTGGTTGTGAAGGGTGAGGAGAGAGACGGGTTGTGAAGGGTGAGAAAAGAGTCCGTTGGTGACTTATTTCTAATCTTCCCGACAACGGAAGGGCACGGAAAGTTCAGGCCGGGCACAGGCGGGGGCGCGGGGGAGGGGTGCGAAATGAGGAAGTGGCACTCAGCTGGGCACGTGGGGCGTTGGCCTGCAGATGGCTGCTTTACTCTGACGGTAACCCAGCGTGGGAGCGATCGAGCTGTGGGCTTGGGTGCGAACTGAAAGTGAGGCCCCTGGTGGCTGAGGGGCCAGGCAGGGTGTCGGGCTGGGAACGTGTCTGGGCAGGTTCACCATTCTGACTGCAGCTCTTCCTGGCCTGTCTGACCACCTGGACCACATCTACGCCCATTCGATAATCTGCCCGCCAGTCATCCCGGGTCCCAAACCTCCCGCCCAATCAGTTTAGGACTGCTTGCTTGCGGAGGACAAACGGCATGATTGTTAGACCAACCTCAGTGATGTAAGTGCGAGTTACCGAAATCCAATCGCACATCATCCCACCGCCAACTACCTGCGTCTGCCTGGCGTGTTTGTTTAATAAATCTGCCAGATTGGATTAAGGCTCCTTGAGTGTTCTGACAGACTCAGCGGCAGGGAAAAGAACTAGCAGCCCTACCTCTGCGTTAGCCTCCTGACTTCCACAAACAGTGTCCAGTCAACAAGAAGGCTGGGCTGCAGAGGGTTTTCAGTAACCCGGTTGGTGTTTCGCGTTAGCCGTGCTGCGCGCTAATGCTAACCAGTGGGCTGGCGTTAGGCTGCGGTGTAACAAAGTGTGGGGGCGCTGCCCTTTCAAGCCAAACACAGGCCTGCCAAACACACCCCCCTCACTCCCTGACTGCACACGCTGTGAGGTGCTGTGAGGAAGAGGAAGGAGGCCACCCTTCCAGGCAAACATAGTTTCATATTTGTAAAGATGCAGGGACAGGAGTAATGGGCTGTGAGATCAGGTGTTAGCCCTGACTCTAAAGATAAACGATAGGGCTCAACCTGCCCTCAGAGCCATTAAAACGTTATACCCTACTGACCGGGAGGCCCTGTTAATACTAAAAAAAAAAGTGATGTTTTATTGAGGTACAAGACGGAATGATTAGGCTACATATTTGGTGTGTGTACCAGTGTGATATCAATGTTTTCATCTTAAACCATCGGAAGGGGCAAATGTATTTGCTTTTATGAGCCAAAACTGTTTATTTGTAGTTAAATATGTAATTATTTTATGATTTACAGAAGGGTACAATTTAACCATTTTGGATAGATTTGGAGAAACTAACAGGGTACACTGCCTATAATAAATATTTAGTAGTTCTGCATATCACCCTCAGATTTTGCACACTTGTGGACACAGAGTTTACGATCCAGGAAATGCACCGTTTTACCTGTTTCACATATGTAGCTCTCAGTATATCATTGCAAACTAAAAAAAATGGTGGCATTTTTCCAAAGTTTCTTTGCATTTGTGGCAGTTTATTTTGACCTAAATTATGAAAATAAACTTTAGTTAGTATTGTAAATGGTACAACTGTCTTATATAATTTAAGTCATTTTCCAAGTTTCTGTGATGCTCAAACCTGGAGTTATAAAGCCTTAAATAGAACACCCCCTAAATAGGTGAGAATTGACCAAATTTGGCATCTGCGTGAAGGGTTTAACTAATTGTATGAAACTTCAACAAGTTTGAAATTGTGGAGTACTCAAAAAAAAAAAAAAAAAAAGGATTTATAATATTCAGAATGTAAAAGAAATTCTGATTTGTTGCTGGGAGCCTGACAATCAGTATCCATTCACTTCTGAGTCACAGGGGAAGAGAAATAGAGTCTTCAGATGTCAGAGGAAGAAAATGCTGGCAGTTAAAAAAAAACCTCTCCACCCGATACAGCTTTGTGCGTTTCATTCAGGTATTCACAAACTGTTCGGGGACAGTACAGCTTCAAAACGCATTTATTTTGCAGTTCAGCGCTGTATTTTGCAGTATGTAAAAACAACAGACCGCTACACTGTTTTCATTAACCGTGTAATTATGACAAACAAATTGATTACAGATAAACATATGATTATTATTATCGTTAATTGTCCTTATCAACTGTAAGGAGCGTTTTGCAAATGAACGGCCAAGAAAAATATGGTTTCAGCTGTCTTAAATATTTAGAAATAAAATATTAATCAAGTGGATGCTCTTGTGAAGAGAAAAAGGAAATAGAGTGCGGTTGTGGCCTTTTTAAATAGCCATCTGAGCCTAAATTAGAAGGAAGGGAATTGCTAGAGAAAACGGAAACCAACAGTGTTGTACGTCCTCCGCCATGTGTGTGTGTGTCCATCTCCCATCTCACTGTATCACAAATCACTATCACACAGCCTGCAGGTTCTCTACTTCTCACTGTGGCCCCGCAATATGTATAGCATAGTTTTCTTCCCGATTTTTAGTTATCACCCTTTTATCCACGACATCCATCGCAATTCCAGAGGGTGAATACTAGCACTAGCTGCCTGTTACGCTAGTGGAACCAGCCACTGCTTGTTTTCCACTTCTTCTGACAAACTACTAGGGAACAAAACACGTTTTGGAAAAGAGCGCCATTTTGCTCGCAATGCCAGTAGGTGTCACTGGGCAGCGATGCGAGAGAGAGAACAAACCCGTTCAACCATCCCTCCCATTGGGGACACGGCCAGTAACGTCCGAGTCGCCCCGTCACCGCCAACGAACAATCCGGTGAGATTCAAACCTGCACTGGAGTGGTGGGCTCTGCACTGAAACTTGAGCCCCTGGGGTGGCCTGTATAACGTTTATGGACACAAGACACTCTCACAGTCTTACAAATGCTTTACAGGAAAAGAGGAAATGGGAAAATTGGGAAAGACCAGGGTCAGTGTCCTCCTTCCCAATGGGAAGAAAAAACACCCTACAGGCTACACCCGACAGAATCTCCTGTTTCACCCCTCCCACTTCACTTTACTCCTCTTTAAATCCTACCCTCCTCTACCAGCTCTCACGAGGCCTCTAAAATCTCCCTCTGTATCTATGACAATCCCAGTTCCACCTTCTCTATCTGTCTCTGTACCCAAACACAATACCCTCCTCGTGTGCCTCCTCCACCTCTTTGTGCCCCTTAAGGTTCCTCCCACCCCCCTTTCCTCTATTTCCTCCATCTTTTCTTCGTGACAACCCAGTAAATACCTGGAAAATGCCCCCCAACCAACAGCCAGTCACAGCTCGTGTTGAAAGTAAGACAACACTATAAACATTAGAGGCACAGTGGCAAACACAACGGTTGTTTCCTATAGGGGAACCCTGTTAGAACAGTGGCAGTGACGCTGTGCCAGGTCGCCTTGGCGACACTGCTAGCTCTAGTGGTCACCTGGGTCAGTTCCAGGTCGGCACCTAATCAGACTGCAGTGAGTTCTCTCTCTGGCGGCAAACATAAACACGGTAACAAGCGAGCGTGTTCACTTGGCGGTTTACGAGCACATGCAGGTTAGCGTGTTATAGGTAGTTAACTACAGGTGGCGGATCTGTGGACATGGTCAACCTGTGAAACCTGACTCAAAATATATTTAAATCCAGAAAACTCCAAGAAATGTGTGCGAAACTGTAATATATTGTACCAGCAGATTCTGAATTGTTGCAATACAGCGATGATATACTCCAATATAAGGAGTATATATATATATATATACACTACCGTTCAAAAGTTTGGGGTCACCCAGACAATTTCGTGTTTTCCATGAAAACTCACTTTTATTTATCAAATGAGTTGCAAAATGAATAGAAAATATAGTCAAGACATTGACAAGGTTAGAAGTAATGATTTTTATTTGACACAATAATTTTGTCCCTCAAACTTTGCTTTCGTCAAAGAATGCTCCCTTTGCAGCAATTACAGCATTGCAGACCTTTGGCATTCTAGCTGTTAATTTGTTGAGGTAATTTCACCCCACGCTTCCTGAAGCACCTCCCACAAGTTGGATTGGCTTGATGGGCACTTCTTGCGTACCATACGGTCAAGCTGCTCCCACAACAGCTCAATGGGGTTGAGATCTGGTGACTGCGCTGGCCACTCCATTACAGACAGAATACCAGCTGCCTGCTTCTTCCCTAAATAGTGCATAAACATAGTGCACCCCCTTGCATAATTTGGAGGTGTGCTTTGGGTCATTGTCCTGTTGTAGGAGGAAATTGGCTCCAATCAAGCGCTGTCCACAGGGTATGGCATGGCGTTGCAAAATTGAGTGATAGCCTTCCTTATTCAAAATCCCTTTTACCTTGTAGAAATCTCCCACTTTACCAGCACCAAAGCAGCCCCAGACCATCGCATTACCTCCACCATGCTTGACAGATGGCGTCAGGCACTCTTCCAGCATCTTTTCACTTGTTCTGCGTCTCACAAATGTTCTTCTGTGTGATCCAAACACCTCAAACTTCGATTCGTCTGTCCATAACACTTTTTTCCAATCTTCCTCTGTCCAATGTCTGTGTTCTTTTGCCCATATTAAACTTTTCCTTTTATTGGCCAGTCTCAGATATGGCTTTTTCTTTGCCACTCTGCCTAGAAGGCCAGCATCCCGGAGTCGCCTCTTCACTGTAGATGTTGACACTGGCGTTTTGCGGGTACCATTTAATGAAGCTGCCAGTTCAGGACCTGTGAGGCATCTATTTCTCAAACTAGAGACTCTAATGTACTTGTCTTCTTGCTCAGTTGTGCACCGGGGCCTCCCACTTCTCTTTCTACTCTGGTTAGAGCCTGTTTGTGCTGTTCTACACACCGGTTATTAATCGGTAGTAGTACACACCGTTGTAGGAAATGTTCAGTTTCTTGGCAATTTCTCGCATGGAATAGCCTTCATTTCTAAGAACAAGAATAGACTGTCGAGTTTCATATAAAAGTTCTCTTTTTCTGGCCATTTTGAGAGTATAATCGAACCCACAAATGTGATGCTCCAGATACTCAACTAGCTCAAAGGAAGGTCAGTTTCATAGCTTCTCTAACCAGCAAAACCGTTTTCAGCTGTGCTAACGTAATTGCACAAGGGTTTTCAAGGTTTTTCTAATCATCCATTAGCTTTCTAACGCGATTAGCAAACACAATGTACCATTAGAACACTGGAGTGATGGTTGCTGGAAATGGGCCTCTATACACCTATGTAGATATTCCATTAAAAACCAGATGTTTGCAGCTAGAATAGTCATTTACCACATTAACAATGTATAGAGTGTATTTCTGATTCATTTAATGTTATCTTCATTGAAAAAAACAGTGCTTTTCTTTCAAAAATAAGGAAATTTCTAAGTGACCCCAAACTTTTGAACGGTAGTGTACAATGGGGGAAATAAGTATTGGACACGTCAACAATTTTATTATCAAACATATTTCCAATGTAGCTATTCACATGAGATTTTGACCAGACATTGGTATTAACTCAATAAAACTACACAGCTAAAGAAATTGTAACTTTCCAATTCTTTAAAAAAGTTATGCGCAATAAAGTGAAATGACACAGGAAAAAAGTATTGAACACGCTAAATTAAATGTGGTAGAAAAGCCATATTTTTTATATTTGGTTGCATATCCTTTGCATGCCATGACTTTATGATGTCTGTGACCCAACAACATCAAAAGGCTCTTGATATCTTATTTGCTGGTACTCTTACAAGCGATACTATAACAGCTCTGCATTTGAATGGATCTCTATGGGAATTAGGGGGTGAGACAAGATTTAGCTGTAAATTACACTGGAACAGTATAGAACACATGGTTGGCTAAGTGGCTCTAAGTCATCAAGGGTCTGATGTATTAAACAAGCCTTTAACCATCACTCTGCTGCCAGAAATACAGTAGATATGGATGGATAACTTGAAGGGTTTCTTCTCCTGACTTATTTTTCCATAGAGTTCAATAGGAAAATCCGTCAGGAGAAACAACCCTAAAAGTGATCCTTCCATATCTACTGTATTTCTGGCAGCAGAGTGATGGTTAAAGGCTTGTCCAATACTTATTTCCCCCATTGTATATATATATATATATATATGCATTTATAAGGCCACGTTTTCTCCCCCCTCTTTTTAGTGAAAAGTAGAAATTTTTAAATGTAGTTTTTAATGAAAACCATCCCAGGAGGGATGGTGTGACTGAATCCATCCCTACAGCACCTGAAGTTTAGTTTGAGCAGCGAGTGTGCTGGAAAGACAAGCTTCCAAGCTCAGGCTGACTGGCCTCCCGTTGGCAAGCCCCTGCGTTCCTGTCCCGCTAACGCCGAGGCATCTCTCCCCAAAGGCCAGGATGAGCGGCCAATGCACACGTTTCTCATATCATGGTCTGCCGTTTTAACTGGAACAGCATAGAGGAGCGCGCTCCCTAACTCTGACCAGAGAGGGAGGGGCGACGAAGTGCAAGCACGCAAATTGTTGCAAAATCGTTAATTATTAGCGGTAGCCGTTCTTGCAGTTCTGTATTTTGTTTCAGCATTGTTGCTACAATCGTTTACAGCGTGCGTGCCCTTGCACAACAAACGCTTGTTTGTCCTGCCAATGAGAATTGAATCAAGTTCATTCAGAGAAAGTGAGTGAGAGAAACAAAGACAGCGTGAGGGTGTCATTTAACTGTTCATTTAAAAATGTACTGTTATTTTGTCACATCATCACAATTCTTATTTTATTATGAATCTAAATTAACCATGTGTCCCTTCTCCAATCTTTATTTATTCTGTCTTTACTTTTTTAATTACAATCATACTAAACTGAATCGGCTTGCCTCAAGTCTTGTTTATCATTACCCTTTGGAAGAGTTGTTATATTCAGTTAGCATAGTAAGCATAGCAAGTAAAGCATCATTGTATTGAACTTAATAGAGAGAGAAGAGAGACACCGAGAGAGAGAGAGAGAGAGAGAGAGAGAGAGAAAGCAGCCGTCTGTGTGCAGGTGTGTATGACCGTCTTCATCAGTGCACACCGCTCACAGCTGTCAGAGGTGCCAGACCTGCCGGGAAACGGTGGTCCTCCGTCACAGTTGAGTTCTGAGGGGCGGGGAGGATGGGCAGCGCGGCCAGAGGAGCCGCGGAAAACGCCAATGCAGAAAAGCCGTCGGCGGGTTTCCTAGGTCACGGACGAGGCGAAGCTAACGGATGTGAGCGCCCCGCGTTTGGCTTGCCGCCCCAGCGGCAGGCCTGCAGTTTGCTTGTAACTGTGACCCGCTTTTAAGGGTTCCTATAGGCTCCAGTAACAGAGAACCACAAAAAGGGCTTAAGAAAAGACTCGGCGGAAACACCTTTCTTTTTTATGTACGAGAGAAAGAGAGGGAGAGAGGGAAAGAGAGGCAGAGGGGAAGTGCGACAGGGAGAGGGATAAGGAGAAAAATAAAGAGTATAAAAGAAAGAGGGACAGTGTGTGTAAAGATGTGTGTGTGTGTGTGTGTGTGTGTGTGTGAGACACTACTCAGTGTGTGCGCGTGCCCGCCAACTGGGATCACTACAACTCGTAGGAATTATGAGGTCCTTCTGCCTTCCACAAAAAAGAGGAGGTAGCTAAGTTCAACCTCCATCCCACACACCAGAACTCTTTGGCAGGGGAAGTAGTTTGATATTTATTATTTAAATTTCTTCTTTTTTTTCTCTCTCTTTACTTCTAACTTTAATTTAAACGTTATTTCCTCTGTGTCTGGGGTCTGGGCACCTACGAGCACGAATGAACCGAACGTCTTTTAAAAATAAAGGAAGAGGGGGGAGCGAGAAAAGGAATGGGGGGAAAAGAGGGAAAAAAACAGGCCGTCTCTTGGGTGCCCTTCTTGCCATCCCATTTCCTATGCATCTGGTCTGTGTTTGTGCAGAGAGAGAGGGGGAGAGGGAGAGAGGGAGGGAGGGAGGGAGAGCCGCCTGGGGCCGATTAATAACCAGTGATTTATAAGAAGTTGTATGGAATAATACAATAAAAATGTGAGTCTGCGTGTGTTTTTTTTTGTGTGTGTGTGTGTGTGTGTGTGCACGTGTGTGTATGTATATGCGTGTGTATATGCGCGTGTGTGTGTGTGTGTGTGTGTGTGTGTGCGCGCATTCATGATAGTTCTCCTTTCCTGGGAAATTCTAAACAAATTAGTGAGGGCAACAAAAAAAAAGTCCATGCTCGGGGTAAATTGGGCACAGATGGATAGAAGACAGGAAATAAAGAAAGACAGAAACAGAAAGAGGGGACAGCGAGGGCAGAGTGCTGAGACAGAACAGAGGAAGACAGAGAGAGAGAGAGAGATGGCAGCAGTTTAACGAGAGATGAGGGAGCGGAGGAGGAGGAGAGTTTGACGGGCAGAGAGAGGGTGAAGGAGAGGACAGGGGGAGCAGTGGAGAGAGAGGAGAGGAAGAAAGGAGAGAGAGAGAGCAGAGAGATCAGGGGAGTTCCCATGGCCTGGGCAGAGGAAGTGGAGTAGGTTGGGGGGTCTGGGGGGTGTGGGGGGGTTGTGGGCCAGCCTGGCGGGACAGCAGCGGTCCGCGCTCAGAGATACAGGCCGGGGGCCTTCCACCCACCGCACCGCTGAGACGCTGCAGCTGTCCGTCCCA